>JAOYFF010000041.1:13884921-13910055 GCA_025773925.1 Cryptomyrus ogoouensis | reverse complement strand
GGGCCAGGAGTGAACGGAGGAGGAACAGAGGGACGAGGAGCAGACACAGGCGGGACGAAGGGAGGAGGAGCAGACAGAGGAGACCAGACAGGAACGGATGGGGGACAAAAGGGAGCCCGAGGGAGCCCAGACGGGCGACGGGCGGCGGCCAGAGGGTCCGCAGGCGACGGGAAGGAGGGAGCAGGAGGGAACCACGAAGGGAACAAGGAGACAGGACGAGGGACAGACGAAGGAGACAAGGAGGGAGTCGGAGGGACCAACGGCAAAGGGAAGGAGAAGGGGGAAGCCGCAGCCAGCGAAGGCGCTGCCACAGTGGGCGAAGGCGCTGTCCGCCGACGGGCCGGCGCAGGCAACTGACACAGAGTCGGAGGCGGGACCGAGGCCGGGGGACGAGGCCGCAGAGGGGGACCTGCAGGCGACCGCCGGCCCGGAGCCGGAGGAACCGCAGACCCAGCCAAAGCAAGCGAGGGCGAGCCAGGGTGCAGGGCGGGCGGGACCCCGGCCCGACGTCTATGTCCCCTCCCCTTGCGGGACACTGACAGGCGGGGTCCTGGGGGGTGTCGGCCTTGCTGGGGCAAGGGCGCTGGAGTCACTGGAGCCGCAGCGGGTGGAGGCTCGGGCAGAGCAGGGGGCGTAGCAGCAGGCGGTGCAGCCGGGGCCATGGGCGTGGCGGCAGGCGGAGAGACAGGCAGGACGGGCGAGCCGGGCTGGGCAGGCAGGGCCGCGGGCGAGCTGGGCAGGGCAGGCAGGGCCGCGGGCGAGCCGGGCTGGACAGGCAGGGCCGCGGGCAGAGCGGCGGCATCAGGCAGGGCCACGGGCGCCTCGGGCACGTGGCCAGCAGGGGGCACCTCAGCGGGCGCCTCGGCGGGCACCTCGGGCGGTGCCGCGGGCAGAGCGGCGGCAGCAGCAGGCGGGGCCACGGGCAGAGCGGCATCCTCGGGGGGGAACCGCGGGCATGGCGGCAGCAGCAAACGGGAGGTCGGGCACTTCATCCAGCGCGCCCAGGTCCGGCGCCTCCCGGAGCGGCTTGGTTCAGTCATGAATAAAATGCAAGTATTCTATTCTATTCTATTAGCAAATTAGTGGGCTTTACTCTTTTCAGTCCAGCTACACACATGGTCAAAATAATTGTGGCCAATCTTATGCACATAGCAGTTTCTTTCATAATGAACTTAAAAGAATTTCACTGGATTGAAAGTTGACACTTTAAGCATGCTTTCAATTCCTGCTCAATCCTTCTGAGTCATTACTTATTTCTTTAAAAAAGTCTGGTTATTAAAAACTTTTTAAAAGCGGCTATGTAAACATAATAGTACAATGAATTAAAACTAATATATAGAGTATATCACTGGAGCACCTAAAATGTTAAAATATATAGTGGCTGGTTGCTTTTTTAAACGCAATGGTATTGCTTTTATAGATTTTTCCTGTAGAAGCTCAAGTGTAACAGTTTGCATGAAGTTCAGCTCTATTGTACAGTGTTTGAAGAGATATTACCTCAATAATAAAACATTGAGGTTCAGAATTCCTTCCTTGGCAAAACATACAATAGTTAATTTTTTTCTCACATTTGAATAAAAAACAATTACGTTTTAGTAAGGCATCCAGCAATTGACACAGAAAATGTCAGGGTAATCTCACTATGTAATAACTATGTAACTTCAGCAAGAGGTATGGAGAAGCTCCCCAATTATATTTTATGCTAAATTATCACTGGAAAGTCACAATCAGTGGTTTTATAGCATGCCGACACATTTCTCTGTGTGTGACACCTTTCAAGAGACATAAACTCAGCAGCTGTACCTTTTAACTTCATACCTTAGCCACTGGAAGTGAAACTGTCTACTCTAGTATGATTAGGTGTAGTGGAGGTAGTTGGTCTTGGAGAGTCATTCACTGGTAATACACAAGTCATCAGTGGCCACAGTCACTCTTAATGACAAAACACACAGAGGTTCATATTACATGCAGGAACATTTTCTTGGAACCACTGATTGCAGAACTTCTGCAAAATTCACTTGCAAGAAGCATCAAAATCATTACCAGAAGTCATTAATCTTATACATAATTTTATAAGACGTCACGCTATTCTGTTAATTGGTCAAAATCCAACACCTCCCACTCAGTGAAGACCAGTTGCATATAAAGACTCAGTCATCATCCACCTCTACTCTACAGGTTATATTCAGTGCACAGGCATTAATATTTATTACCAGATGTCTTCCCTCTTAATCTCAATCCATTAAAAGCAATAGAAGATGACTTGTTACATTGAGCCCTTCTCCTTAATCAGCAGAATAACAACACTATAATGTTAACTACTCTGAATGCGTTGTGGGAAACATTTAACACATTTAACAGTAACTACCTGTAAATGCACCCCTTAAGCACAACCAAGGTTTTCAACTTAATAAAACACTAATAAACTATGAGCTAGACCACAACTACCACATATTTTTAAATACAACAAATTTGTAACATTTAAAAATTTTGTACAGTGTTATGACAGAGAAAATGCCTCTCAAATGTCCTGCTAAATCTAGTAATTAACTGTGATCTTTACATAAACCACAGTAATCTAAAGCCATGTATTTTAATAGAAGGCAATATCTAGCAACAAATTCCTCTCCAAATTAAATTACCTGCTACACTGACACAATAATATGCTTTCAAATGATTTTGCTTTTAGGTTTTTCTAAGTTGATTTTAAGTTTTTATAAACCAGTTTCGGATTTGATTTTTTTATAAGCTACCAAATCGAATAAATGAGCATTTACATTTCATAGTTTTTCAGAGTATGAGGTTTGCACTCTCTCTATTGCCTGTATCCATTTCTGTCTCCTTCAAGGCTGTATATTATGGAGGCATGGTGCAATCTCAAATCAAAAACAAAAACAAAACTAGACACCTTATCTCGTAATTATGAGAAAAGATCTTGTAATTATGAGCTCATGTGTCATAATTACGATCCTCAGTCATAATTACGAGGCGTCTGCATATACCTGCCAACACTTACATTTTTGGGTTTCTTCTGTATGTCAAGGCCATCTACTGGTGCTCTCACGTTTTATTGTATTATGCGTATATATATAACTTCATGGTTGGAGCATCTGACTTTGAGTATCATACATCACAGCCAATGTATATGTTTATAACTCTGCCTTGATTTGGAAGCCAGGGGCAAATTCTAGAGTAAAATTATAATCAGAAGTTTGACTGCTGAAGTTTGAATTTTTTTTTTAATGGGAAATACTCAGTGTTGAAAATTTCTGGTCATTCATGTAGCAGTGTATGAACAGCGAAAGACTTTACATTATGAAACAACATTATCATACCATCACAGTGTTATAATAACTATAAGAACAATATATAAAAATTGCATTAACTAATTTATATGGAGTACATTTGAAACATAATCATAATCATTGGGTAATAGGCCTCATTATGGCTCTTACACTGGACAGCATGTGTTGAGGTAATGCACTGATAATTAAACTTAGCTTCGTGTTTGTTTTTTTAAACCATAAAACTAATGTAGATTATAGTTACGTTATAACTACATCCCATTACCATTTCATATTTAATTTCTTTTAGTAAATCATGCAGTTATGGCTGTGATTCATGTGTAGCATCATACTTCCCAAATGGAGCACGGCTGTTTCATCATGCCAATAACGCGGCATTTGAATATTTTATAGTCAGGGAAAGGCAAATCTCCAATTTGTCTCCAGGCTACGGGTTCTGAAATCAAGCTTTATAGGCCAAATACTGAAATACTGGAAATACTGAAGCGCGCATGTATGTGTGTGTGTGGGAGGTGGCAAGTTTTGCTTGTTTTGGTTACGCTACTTTGAGTGCTATAGCGGCTATTAACCCAGAAGTCACCTGCTGTTTCTCCATTCCTGCCTACTTCTGGTGAAATTATGGCATCATTATTTGTCAAGGTGAATTTATGTTTCTTGTGTTCCTCATTTATAGCAATACAATGTTGTCTGTCTGCTTACAACAGGTAATGTGCTAATTTTTAACAATTTAAAAAAACGAATTTCAATTTCATTAAAATTTAGTGTTGGATAATATTTCTAGCCATTTGAAAATAAGCTTTAAAAAAGTATGTCACTTTTTATATAAGCGTCTGCTAAATAAAATGTAAATGTGAAATATAATTTGATGAGCCCAACAGCATTTGTTATCAAAATAAATTAGGTAGCAGGTGAGTGTGCTGTTAATAAAATATAATGCTACAAAAATAAAATAAAATGCTACACTGTTGTGAATGAAATATGAAAAAAACAGTACCAACATGAAGAATAAATGTTAGCATATTTTAATAAAGAAATAACATGTCAAACTACATTGGAGAAGGGAGACAGACAGGATTTTGTGAGCATCCACTATAAACAAGATAAGAGGATAAGAGGAGAAAGGGAGGGAAGGCAGCATGCTTCATTTTAGATTAACACTGATATATATTTACGTACAAATGTAACACTGGTATTAAAGTCCAATGAACAAAAAAATATGATAGATTAATACAGAAAAGGTAAAAGAAAGAAATGTACTTAAATGTGGCACATGAAATGTTTGATCACTAGTGGTTTTGGTATCATGTCACTCCTGAAATTCAGCAAGGACACTACAGAAAATATTTGAGAATAGGCACATTATAAAATCTTCTGTTTGTTCATGCACATGGATATATTTTGACTCATGCAACACTGACGACTTTTATGCCGGTACTTGGGAAAGATCAGGGCAACTCTTAAGTTTATGAGGTTAATGTGTAATTCCTCATTTTAGTCAAGCACAAAAAACACATCACACCTCCCAGTCAAGAATATGATGTCACTGTGATCTTGTACTGATCTCATTGGTTATCTCATACTACTGTGATACCACTAGAAAAGATCAATTTGAAATCACACATTGACCACACTTCCATCTCATCATTTTATCTCATACTGTGAGGTCATCATGATACCCATGCGATATTATGTTCATTATCTATTGATCTAAAATGGTAAATGGACTGCATTTATATAACGCTTTTTACTACTCTTGCGAGTACCAAAGCGATTTACAATGTATGCTTCACATTCACCCATTCACACACCGGTGACAGAGGCTGCCATGCAAGGCGCCAACCAGCTCACCGGGAACAATTTGGTGTTTAGTGTCTTGCTCAAGGACACTTCGATGGGGTCAGGAAGACCCAGGGCTCAAACCTGCAACCCTCCGGTTGCTGAACGGTAGCACTACCTCCTGCACCATCATCACCCCATAATCTCGATGAAAGAGATGCATAAAATATGTTGACCAAATGTATAGGTACATACATCATGTATTAAACATTCCACGAGTATGTTTAAACAACAAACAAATAACCTTTTTTTGCACAAGTACACTGGAATGCTTCTCTGCATTTACCAATGTAACATAGCAGGGGGCAGCTAATTCAGCACCCGAGGAGCAGTGCTTGGGGGCGGTACCTTGCTCAGGGTACCTCAGTGGTGCCTTACTGATCGGGGATTTGAACCTGCAACCTTTCAATTACAAGTGCGCATCCCTAAAGATTAAGCCACCACTGTCCGAAACTGCCACTCTAAAAACAGGTTAAATGAATATAATGTAATCCATTTATTAAGCAGATTGTATCAACTGTATACATTTTTTTTAAAGTATATTCTATTGTTATTCAATCCACACAGACCCAATAATTGCAAAATACAATTTTTCAGTTAAATTATACTTGTTTGAATTCATATAATTCAAAAAAAGCATTTAAAATAACATTTAAAGTAACAATATCTATTAACTTAGATGCACAGCATTCAGTTATTCACAGAACACACCTTTGTACAGTGGATATAAAAAGTGTGCACAACTCTGATCAAATGCCAGATTTTGGTGATATAAAAAAATGAGACCACCATAAATAATTTCAAAACTTTTCCCATTTTTAATGTTACCTATAACCTGTACAATTCAATTGAAAAACAAAAAAAAATCTGTTAGGGGGAAAATATAAAAAATAAAAAAATGTACAATAAGCTGGTTGCATAAGTGTGCACACCCATAGCATGTTCATTTGGATGTCTACTTGGGGTCATTGTCATGCTGAAAGGTGAAATTCCTCTTCATCTTCACCTTTCTAGCAGATACCTGTAGGTTTTGGGCCAAAACTAACAGGTATTTGGAACTGTTCATAATTCCCTCCACCTTGACTAAAGCCCCAGTTCCAGCTGAAGAAAAACAACCAATCAATTTTGGAGGGACGTCCAGTTCTCAGTAACGTCACCGTTGTCCCATATTTACGCCACTTGTTGATAAAATATGTCGTACAAATTGTACGCTTCTCCTGACTGATACCTTTGAACAATGAGATCCCTTTGATGCTTTGTAAGCTCTCTGTGAATCATGGCTTTTGCTGTAGGATGCTACTGAGCAAATGTCAAGAAAATCCTCCTGGGACAGCTGAACTTTATTTGGGGTTAATCAGAATCACGTTAAATTGATGGCAGGTGTGTACCCAGAAAGACACAATTTCCTTAATTAAATTAAAAGGTGCTTCTACAAATCATTAGTTTAAGGGTGTGCACACTTATACAACCAGCTTATTCAGTTTTTTTATTCTTTATATTTTCCCCCTAATAAATTTGCTTGTTTTTTGATTGAATTGTACAAGTTTTAGGTCATAGTAAAGGTGGGAAAAGTTTTGAATTGATTTATTGTTTTTGTTACATCACAAAACCTGGTATTTTAACAGGGGTGTGTACACTAAAATAACACTTTTCACTGTCAAAGAATTCTGTATTGAGTACATAGTACATCAACAATTAAATCAAGATCAAGTAACATTAGAAATAACAGTCAACACTTTCTGGACCCCCATTCCTGACGGCAATGATCACTTGAGCTCCTCCATAAAAAGCAAAAAACTTTGACAATGATGCAGGTTGATTGCATGTGCAGTCCTGGCCCCAGCTCAGCCCGTGTCAGTGTGCATTATGCCTGATTCCTTCCCACATTCCATACATACTATTCAGTCTGAATTGTTTATGATACTCTGCTGGGTAACACCTTGAAGCTGTTCTTGAATTTGCATTATCCTAGTTTTTCTGGCATTGGAAGCCCCACTTGCTCGTTGTCTTGATCTGTCTTTCTTATGGTATTCCTGATAACAACTTTCCTGCTCACATCTTCAAGCACACGATGAAAAAAATCTCTATATTTACCATTATCACATAAGCAGCTGACACTGTTTTTGAAAAGATATCTAAAAATAAACAAGATATTTTGATGGGATGTGTTTGGAATGAATACATCCTATTTTTAAGAATTTTACAGGGTGAAATTGAAACCTTGGGAAATAATTGCCGGGAAAGTTGTCAATCTGTGACAGTGGCATAACGGGGCCACAGTTTGACCTGGAGGTATAGCAGACATAGAACTGTCATATGGATCATTTAAATAAGTCCGATCCTGCGAAGGAGGCAAGTTCCTACAGTCACACTGCAGTCACGCTGCAGGCTAACCACAGGCGCAAGGAGAAAAGGAAAAAAAAACGTAGTAACAGACAATCAGTCTACAGAGGAATTTTCATTTGCTTCATAGTGGTTGACAAGTAGTGTTTGCATTGTATGTTTTAATAATAAATTGCTGAGTTGTTATAGCATATGCATCTTTTCCGTGTTTTGAATGTAATAATGTTGTACCACAACACACCTATGTAAAGTGGCTTGGGGTGACTGTTGTGAAAGGCGCTATATAAAATAAATTGAATTTTACACAGTTGCCCTTGAAAACTAGGCTAAGATCGTCCTCCAACTTGAAATCTGTACAAGACTAGATTGATTTACCATAATAGTGTAGAAATAAATCAATGTAAAGAAATTACTTTAGTTGATTGCTCATTAATACATGAAATAGAGCCTAGTTATACGTGATAAATATAAATGTATGTGTTTATGTTATAAAAAATTTAACCAAAATGATCCATGCATTGAGAAACATCAATGCATGTACTATAAACAGCTGTTGACTGATGTGGGAATATTCTAAGCCTTGAGCCAAACCAATGGCACACTTTTGACAGTTCAGCGACAACAGTTCACCTAAACCATATTTTTATTGCTGATGGTGGAAACCAGAACATTCAGAGGAAACACAAGGACACCATGTAAAATCCTCTTGTATACAGACACAGGGCAGGAGACAGCCCGCACACTTCAAGGTACAAGCACACAATGTTACCCACTCAGCAAGCAACCCACAGATGATAGATAGATAGATAGAGTAGATAGATAGATAGATAGATAGATAGATAGATAGATAGATAAACTACATTAAAATTGATACATTTAGCAATGGTATACAGACAGGGCTCTGCATCTAAACCATTATAAGGTGTTCTTTGTTTTGGTGCATGAATGATGTGGAGCATGACAACTGCCATAATGTTGCTCATCACATTTCACTTCGCTTCACTGAGTCATGGGTATTTCATATAATTAATGAATTTGCTGCAAGGAAATAATTTATTTCTACCATCAGTGATTGAAAAAAAAAGATCTTTGACATTCAAAGCATGTAAAGTCATTATCTAAGCAGGTAATAAGGTACTTCGAGCAATAAGTGTGAAACTAATTACTATTTTACCTCAAATAATTACTATTGACTTTTTGAACATATTTTTAACATTCAGTAATATCCAAAGTATTCAAAATATTTCTAACATTTCATCAAATAAGGCTGTTTACATGCAAAGAGTGGGACTTCCTCTCAGGACGAATGCGATCTGACTCCATGCCATGTTACCAGCTAGTTACTGAATCCCCTACGGGCTTCACACAACTATCCTCAGAATACCTGGATCGGACAGATAACATTCGCCTCATCCCTGAGCTGGTGAGCTCTAGTACCATGGTGTAACCTCATCAAGCACTTGTCCTCAACTCCCATCGAGTTGTAAACCGCGGATGATGCAACACTGGGAATGGTGCTGAAAGGAACCTTGTTTGTGTTTTTCTCTCCCCCAGGGGGATTGCATCAAAATATGTGCAATGAAGATGAAAGCTTTAAAAGGTACCCCAACAACTAGAGTTTAAGTGTTTATTCCTGGAATAAGAATCAATACATAGCAGATGACTTACTGCATATTTTGGAATGGAAACAGCCATAAATAACACAAAACTAATGGAAAAACTAATTCTAATTGATCTCATACAAATGTCATACAAATGATAAATTTGTGTTTGGATACATTGTTCAGTGTGATAACTGATCATGGAATGAGAATTGGTGTAGAAACTCTCAAAATGGCAATTGAGTACCTTTCATTACATATCAATATAAATAGTAAAATAGTTTTAAAGATGTTGTTGGGTATTTCGGCACACACTCCACACCTGCACTTGTATGAGGTCAAAGGAAGAAGAAGGAAAAAACCTGCATGTTCCCAGGATAGTGATTTGTTCAGAAATCAAACTAAAACGAGATAGCCAACTCCAGGTCAAATGAAAAGCGAAAGTCAATTACCACATCAATTTTATGCAGAAATAAACACATAGCTCTGAAAGCAAACACTTCCTAATCTGCTTGTCCTTTCAAAACTTTTTTCCTTTGAAGACCTGGTTTTAGACAGGATAACGAGGTTTGATTGATACCAGATGGTTCAATTAGGGTGACTCGTTCTGGAACCTGGCATTGCAATGTCCTGGCAGCTGCTGAAGCCATTTCCCTATGATTAGGTTATGCTCTGTAAGTTACGCTATAAATTTACGAAATAGGAAAGGTCATAGGTCTCATATCTAAGAAATTACAAGTCACAATGAGAAAATGTATGCAAATATGCAAGGAAACAGCTGCTTTAATTCACAATTATTTTCTCTTTTTCATTGTAAAATAGTAGAGTAATAACAATCTAATGCAATCATACAGCTGTTTCACTTGCACTTGTCACTTCTATACTTATACATGGTTTACCATGGGTATATATAGCAGGTTCAGCTGTGTCTCACACCTTTAGAAATGTCATGTGATTCAGATGTACAATCAAGTATAACACAGAGTGAACTTGAAGTCAGTACACCATAACCAACGCTGTGGTCTTTTGTCTGCGCCAGTAATGTTGGACATATTTCAAAATGTGGCACCACAGTATAACAGACACAACTTTTGCTGCTTTCACATGGAACATCTAAGTCACTCATACACAGAATGCATATTCTCCATCCACGTGTCCTGAGCAACATGTGAAGAAATGTCATGATGTGATTTATGGGCAGCATATCGAATATTCGATGAAGCGCCTCTATATCATATTAAGAGTTTTTTTGGAATGGAAACAAAATCAATGCCCATTACTAGCCATAACACTTATCTGTCACAGTTTATTCAAATCTGTCACAAAGTTCTATTTGCACAGCCAGTAACAACAATGTTGCTATTGACGTCTATACCTGCACAATAAAATATCAAGGGGACTAGGCGTTTGTCACCAGCTGAACTGATGCCTAAATAGGGCAAAAGAGAATGAGCTCACTATTGAAAAAATTGCTTGGCTTTTCCATCATCGTATTGCTGTCAATCTGTCCAAAGCCTCATCAGTCTAATATTTATACATATATTTATTTTTTTTCTGTTTCCTGCTCACGAAACACTTTAAATGACACAAATCCATTTTTTAATCATTTGGTCAGCGTCACATTTTATAGAATTTTAAAGGACGATATTGTAGTGCAGAATGGACTGATTATTACCTTTCTGTTAACCAAATAAATTGCAATTAACTATGCATTTCCCGTGGTAAGATACTTGCTGCTACATTGCTCTATAGTGCAGTTTTAAAAGCATCCCCAAAAACCTGACCTTAATAACATGGGGATAATTTGAAAATGGTGTTACCTAAACTTCTCATCTACTTATGGCCACAACTAAGCCTATAAGCTGTCTTGCACCTGATTGTTAGTATAATGTTGAATGAGGTATGGCAGCCCTATATGTTAGCAGTAAGGGCAGACATTGATTGTCCTTCTAGGGTAAGCAGTCACAGACAGTGAGTGGAAGCATAGCGGGAGAAAAACCAGCAATGAAAAACTGACACTCGACAAGGAGCATCACAGTAGAGGCTGAGAGACACAGAAGGAAAGTGACTATGTCTCGCTGACCTGTTTCAAGGAAACGGCTGTCATGGCGACCAACTTTAGAAGGCACAGTGTGGAAGGACAGGAGAGTATAATCAGAGAGCAAAACAGCAGAGTAGCCCTATGGTACTATTTCAACAAAAATATGATATGTGTGGATGGAGAAGAGGAGAACAGTGTGTTCTACTATTAGAATACAGTGACAGACCAGTATATAGTTAGAGAAGCTTGTGATGGAATTCAACAAAGCCATATTTACAAAGCTGGATGAATGGGTTTTGAGAATGGGATTCAGAGTCATCACAGGCGGATTGTTTGGAGAATTCCTTATCCTGTACCCATTAACCAAACACTCATCTCCAGAAGCTTCAAGCAGCAGTCCTATTTGTGAAAACGAAGTATTGTAACAACACCTGGATATAGGCATTTGATAACAACGTACTTCTCTCACCAATAGTAAATTTGCCATTTGGGCTATTTTCTCCATTTTGGAGAAATTTCAGGCAGTTTAAAACAAGTTTGAGAGAAGCAGAAGCGTTTTTCAGTCTGAATGGAGAATGTTTGTTTCTATTTGAGGAGTTGCCTTGGGAACACAGAGCTGAGCTGACATCCTCAATTCATTTCCTATGTTTATCTGTTAAGTGTTTTCTATTAGTGACCCCACTGCAGGCCTATCAGCAGAAACCCATCAGCATGGAAGCTTTGGCCCGAGGGTGGGAGGCTTAATACCTGGGAGGTTTATAAGAGTACTGTATAAAATAGGACATTCTTTTGAGCTCATAGGGCTGGCTGTAGGAGTAGCAGCGGAATTTTAGAGGCCAGGCTAGACAAAGCCGAATTTAAGACTGGCTTCTGGAGGCTTCCTTGACAGACTCAAAGAGCCCGTCAACTGTATGCTCTAAGTGGGTTTGTCGTATACACTTAAAAATCACATTTCAGCACCACTTCTGAAAAACAAGAAGCCTGACTAAGCACTCTCAAACCCTGGTTTAGTACAGTAGTAGAAAGATGGCTGATGAACTGTTGGATGAAGGCCATCTCATTGTCCAGGATGTCTGTGGTTTTGGATACTTATCTAACCACTTGAAACACATCTCCTGGATTAGGGGCTCTGGCGCCATGAAAACGTTTAATGGCAACACTTTTCCTGACAGGACTTAAATAATATAGTATAATAATAAATAATATACTATTAGTTATGTATTAATTAACCACAAACTAAATCTTAGTTACATACTGATTACATGTTAATTCATCATTAATGAATCATGATGCATATTTCATCCCAAGCACTATGTCTGTTACTATATCTGTTCATTCTGTATACCTTTGTGAACTGCTAAGGAACTACTGAAGGAACAAATAACTAATAACACAAGTGAAATACTGATCTCATGTTTGATCATCATTAATGAATTGTGACATCTTTTATCTCAAGTAGCAACTATACTTGTTCATGTTCATAATTTATACTTCAGTATTAACTAAATTAGTTATTACTAAGTATTCGTGCCTGTCAAGTAAAGTGTTACCCCTTGAACAATGTTTAAACATCCGTATTATAGAAATTCTGAAATTCACCATGTAACAGGATCCAGTAGCAGGTTAAACTACAGCTTATGTATTTATCAACAGAAAATTAAAATTTCTTCTCAAACAGTGGCTTTCGTTAGGTAGAAATTAGGCAACTAATTTTGGGTGCACAAAAGTAGCTAATCAACATCAAGACGACAAACCGTGGCTAGCTAAGGGTAATTAGTCAATCATTTTCCTATGTGAAAACAGATATATTCAAAATGAGTGAGCTCTCAGTGGCAAATATTGATATATTATCACAAATCATAATCAGAATCAAACAGCCCACAACATAGCCTGGATTTAATCTGAAATCTCTCCAAAGCATATTCCTATACTTATTCTTATTGTAGTCCTTTTCTGTGAGACCAACAGAGGGCGCTGTTTGGATATTTAAATTTGAAATTGTTTCCTTGGAGATATTTTCAATACAGTTAGTCATTTATAGATGTTGGTTTAATAAATGTCTTTAATGGAACAATACAAACATCTTATATCAATGTCTATTAGGACAATTAAGCATAACGCATAGACTGAAGTCTAAACCAAACAGCCTTCAGTGCAATATAATGACATATATATTTTTTCTATTTCTATAGAAATATACATTCTACATTTTTGTATTCAATTAATTTCTCTTTGGAACTGCTGATATAAGAACTTATGAGTAACAGTTTAATTTTTTGTGTTGTAGCTAGGTGTTTTTTTTCCCTCTCGGGTATGACTTCAGGCAGATGGCTTATGAATAAATTCTTCAGCTGTGGTTTGAAGGCTAATTCATTAGGTAATCTAGAGAGATAAACAGAGGGTTATAAAGATAAACAACATGAGGAAAATATGGGAGCATCACAACCATTTAAAATCCAGGCTTCCTACAAACCTGCCATGCCTGTCAACCTGACAATGTCTCCGCTGAGACGACGATGATCTCATTATTTAATGGAGCTAAATAAATAAATAGCAAACAAATGAAAAACAAAATAACAAATAAACAAAAACAAAACAACAAGAAAACATAAACAAAACAAAAGACGACTAAAGCATGGGGAGAAAATGATCAGCCATCCTGCAGTATTCACAAAGGCTTTGGCGGCAATCACTCACTTGGCAGCTGAAAAATGTGTTCTGGGACCTGCGCTGTATTGGTATTCTTGCTGAGTAACAGTAAAAGCCTTTGAGACTGAATTACTTTATAATGTGGGAGTTCTACAGTAAACCTTGTACCAGAAACAAGAGAGGTTAAAGGGAAACAAAAGAATATCAATGAGTAATGGATTGCTCTGGGATTCTCTGTTCTTGACCTCAGAGTTGTGAAATCACAGCCCTTCCATCTTTGAACTCTGAGTTAGAGGTCTGTGGCCTACTAGCAGAATGAAGAAAAAGACAGTTCATAAATGAAGCAGATCTGGAGTTCCTTTGCTAAGATAGCAATGGCAAAACATGTCACACGCATGGTTCTTTTCCCAGGGCTCTGAAAATGTTTGAACTTCTAGGCCATCTGCTGTTGATACGCATGGAGAAAGATGCCAAACAAAACCGAACTAAGCAAAAGCAATAGAACAAAAAAATGCACTGCAAAATTAAAAGCCGTAAATACTCACTGAAATTTGCAGATAGGAAATGACAAACATTATTTAGACAAAAACAGTCATTCACCAAATAAGTAATTACACTAATCAAATAAAACAGATGGCACTCATTATGCTGCTAGAAAAATAAATAAGTAAAAAATGGTTATGTTTGGAATCTGAACAGCAATCTGTAGTCAGTGTGCCTGCTAAGGTTCATGTCATTATAAGTTAAAATATACACAGAGAAGAAAATAATGTTTTGGTGTCTTGCACTGTGGGCCATTTAGAGATATCAATTAGCCAGACTGCAGGAGGGAACTCGGATTCCTGAATGACACCCTCATGACGCATGCACACTCCACACAGACACAGAGCAGAGGTGAGATTTGAACCCCCAACCTCAGCGGTGTGAGCTATAGTACCACTCACTTAAACATTTACATATTTATTTATATTATGTCAATACATAATGACCCCACAACCCTGACCAGGATTAGCAAGATGACTGCACACTTAACACCCAAGGCAGTACCTTAAACAAATGGCCTTATTTGCTAAATAAACAGTGTATAGTGACTATCTAATTCATCTGATTCACAGCATTTCAATATATTTTTAAGACACATTTTTCCTTACATTGATTCCTTTCTGGAAGTTCACAACAATTATCCATTATGTGAACTTCACAGATTAATTATGAAACACTCAAAGAACAAAGTAAAAAAATACTGTCAGTGGCCACTTCATTAGCTATAGCTATTTGTTATTGCAAACAACCTGCTCCTTCAAACAGCAGATCCTGTGGCTGCAACTGAATAATACAACATGCAGACAGGGTCAAGAGTTTGAGAGTCTGTTTGGCTAAACATTAGAAGAGCTAAGATGCCTGATCTAAGTGATTACGAATGTGGTGTGTTTGTTGGTGCTAGACGTGGTGGGTCCGGCATCTCAGTAACAGCCGCCCTCCTGGGATTTTCACACACCATAATGTCTTGAGTTCTGATGTTGTGATAAACAAAAAAAAAAGAAAAAAAATTCCAGTCAGTGGTAGTTTTGTGGGAAATAAATGTTGTTAAAAGAAAATGGTCACACTTGCTAAAGCTGGGAGGATGGCCACAATCATAAGTGCAAAATTAAGAGCTCAGTACAAGACTGCTTCGTAGAAAGGCTTATGTCATGCCTTGCTTGCTCGATCCTCCCGTGTGCCATCTCGCTACCTCATGTGGAATCCCCATGTTACCAGCTATTTCTCGTTGTTGATTAGTCCTGTGTATTTAAGTCCGCGTTTGAGTATGTTTCCCCAGTCCAGTCATTGACGTTGTGATGTGTTCCAGTGTGTGTGTTCTTCAATTAAACCCCTTGTTTGCCCAATTTCATGACTCCTGCTCCTGTTTGCCCATTCCATGCTGATCACACATAACAGCTTCTCTGACCACACAAGTCATCAAACTCTTGAAGTTATTCTGTAGTGGGTCCTACCTGGTACTAGCCAGGTGTACCTAATAAATTGGCCAATGACAATAATATTACCATAGTAAATGTTGGTAAGATCTTTGATAACTGAACTTGTCTGTTGGTTTGAGTTACTAATTGTGAACACTGTCCTATGTCCATACTTTGTTTAAATCCATTTCTCAACTGCTTCCACCTCCCTTGAACCCCAGGACACGTGGTTGGGGTATACCTTCTAGAGGGAAGCAGTCCATTGCAGGGCACATGGCCACATACATCACAGACTACAGGCAAGATGTCCCACAGTCAGAGTGGAGATAGGATTCAATCTCCCAACCCCGAAAGTGTGAGAGAGCAATGCTACCCACTGAGTTAACACATCACCCTTATTATGTGGAAATTGCAGTTGAACCCACTTGATCTTATCAGTTTGTCTGAGATGGTCTCAGTGAACTGCCACTAGTCTCTCATCATCATCATCATCATTAGATTGTCACTGAAAATTCCCTAACCAAAATGGCAAGATAAATTTATATTTATATAATAAGCATATTGGAATATGTAACCAGCTCATGTCAATGAAGTTTAAACTGTAGTAAAAATTAACAAAAACAAATACATAAATAAATAAATAAATAAATAGATAGATAGATAGATAGATAGATAGATAGATAGATAGATAGATAAAAATAATGATAATAATAATAAAACATTTTGATTGATTTATTATTTGATTGAGGATAACTGGTGCATTTCCTACATGTATTTGTGTTCTATTTAAAACACTCCCTCTGATACATTCTTTAGGATGTTTGCCTGAGTGTTTGACAGGGTTCAGTAAGTGTATCTTTTATACCTGTATTTTCAATTTCATTTTTTCTTTCAAAGAATTATGACTGATTTCATGTTTTTCCCCCCTCAGAGCACATTATATATTTTATGTCTATTAATGAATGTATTTTTAATAATGACAGTTGATCTAAACAAACCAACAAACAAGCAAATGAATAAGCTACTCAGTTGTTATGTGTAAAAAAAATCAGGGGCATCAGAGAACAACATGGACCAATTCTGGAGCAAATGACAGCACAGGAGCACAGGTGTAAAAATGTCACCGCATGTCTTAATTCTGACAGTCCTGTATGACATGAATAATGCATTCAACTCAAAGTGATATGCTGTTCCAGACACAGGTGTCACTGGAATATTAACTCACACAACAAAATGCTTTTGTCACACAGGGTTTATGGATTCACAGGTTCTTACTGCAAACAGTGTATCAGGTAGCATGGAGGCTAAAAATCTGGACAGGCACCATAATGCTCAAGTTCAAATTCCTTTTGCTTTTTTAAGAAGCTTCTGTATCCAATTTGTTTTATTGAAAAAAAGTATACCAGAAGTGATGCATATAAGTCTATATTTAAATGCCATGTAAGTTCATTTAGATAACGGCCAGAATACAAAATCCATAACTAGACAATTACTGCACTTAACCTTGTGGGACCTTTGTATAATGATAAAAATACACACAACGAAAGACTTACAATTTATAATAATAAAATTGTTCATTCTTTAATCATCTTCTCTTGTCCAGTTTCATTATTTTTAATTTGCCCTTTTTTCTGCAGAATGACTAATTAACCCGTCAGCATGCCCGTATCAGTTCAGGCAGACTGTTGACTAGCTCACACCTCCTTTGATATGTGTGCTGTCATCTAGCAACTTAATTCATTTTATGTTCTGCGGGTTTCATGTGATGCAACACGCTTGAGAATACTATTTATATGATTCTGCCAGCAGCCTTTCTACTGGCAGTATAAATCGCTGTACATTGATGACAGGGGGAAGAACTTTGCTGCTTAACCTACTAGATGTAGCACAGGTAAATTTTGTGTTCTGTGTGCGTCTTCTCTGCTGCAGGACACACATTGTTCCCTTTAGCCATAATGACAGAAAAGTGGTCATCCTGAACTGAATGGCCAAGTATAGCTAAGGCAACTGGCAGATCATTATCATACTGGGATGGTAGAATGCCCCTGTTCTGGAGATTCAGTGGCAGATCATCCGCTTAGCTGGAACAAAGGACTTTAGTAGAGTATTGACAAAAATCTTCTATTGGTTTTGCGTTTATGAATTAAAATTGTATCATATTAATTAACTTGGATAGTAGTATCACCCTTGTCTGTGATCCATGCATCTAACCCAGTGATATACATTCTGGAGAGGTCATACAGTTGTACCCAAAGAAATGTAGAATGCTTTCATGATTTCCCTGTATTTCCTTGGGTCAAATAGTGTATGAAAGACATTCACATTTTTACAATATAGTAATAACCATAACCCTACTTTTTTCACAACATCCAGCCTCTACAATCTCTAGCCCCCCTACAGTAGACCTGAGTGTTGCCACACCCACCACATGACAAACACCTTCAGGGATGAGAACCTGAGTGCAGTCATGTGGCAGGTGATACCTCAGCATCACACTAGTCTGAATGGAGAGCCAGTCCTGCCACCAACCCCCAAGTTATTCCCTGTAAGTTGGAGGACGTCCTTCTAGGGCTGGATGCAGATTAACATCATACCCAGGACAAAGCAATTGCAGGTTAAGGGCCTTGCTCAAGGGCCCAATTGAATAGAATGACTCTGGACATCCACAGGATTTGAACCAGTAACCTTCCAGATACTGGCACAGAGCCCTAGTCTCAGAGCCACCACTCTACACTAGACCTAGGTGGTATGTAATATACATACCCATACAGTACACTGTAGTGTACAATATTTTGATGATATTTTTAAAAGCAATGCTATTCCAGTATCTTGTTGGAGAGTCATCTATTTTCAGGTGTTTTGCCTCAAAATGAATCCAGGTGTAGATTTTCATCCATGTAACATTTATATCCATCAAGAATTAGTGTTATCCAGATCTTTACCTATGCAGTGTGTCTGCAAAGTTTGGAAAGTTTGGATCTGACAGATAATTTTTGACTTATCATGCTGACAAGATCAAGTGTGTGAACCTGCCCTTCTCTCTGCTGTAATTCTGCAGTACTGCTTCAATTTTGGTACAATTTGTCTCAAAATGTGACCACCTTTGATCTTCACCTTTACAATGTGTGTGCAAAGGTAGAAAAAGTTGTGTTGAATACTTTTTAAATGATCACAGTAACAATTTCAAGTGTCTGAGCTTTTACTTTTCTTTGTTATCACTATGTGGAGCTGCTTTAATTTTGGTGCAGTTTGTTTCAAAATGTAATGACTTCCAGATCTTCCCCATACAGTATGTCTGCAAAGGTTGAAAAAGATTTGTGTAGCGCTGTATTCTTAAGACCAAATGTCTTCTACAGCTGCCATTTCCATCTGTTGTTGCCATTGATACTGGCAATTCAATTTTAAGGTAATTTGTCTCAAAATGAAGTGAGGTGTAGATCTTCACTCATATAATGTTTGTGTGATGCAGAAATAAGATCCATGATCCTTTTTGACTTATCACAACGTTAAATGTCATCTGCAGTCTCCCTCCCTTTTTCTGGCACTAAACAGCATTATTTTGATTTTTGGGCGATTCCAGTATTCCGAATTCCGAATTCCAGTTTGTCAACCACACAAAGCCTAAAAGTTTGAAAAAGGTCTGTAAAATAATTCTTGAGCTTTCACACCCAAAAGCATTTGTATTCTCCATTTGGGGGATAAAAATACCCATAGTCAGATTTACTAACAGCAAGTGTTGATTCATCTCTCTATCTTCCAACCACTTGGGATACCATCTTGAGGAGAGTTATATGGGGGCTATAGTCTATTTCAGGCAGGAATTTATCCTGAATAGAATGCATCATAGGACCTTTGCATACACTCAAACAGTCAGAACAGGCGATGTAGGAAAGCCAAACAGGTTAACTGGATGTCATCGGACTGCTGGAGGAAACCTGCATGACACAGGGTGTGCATGAAAAATCCACACCCATAAAGAGTGGGAAGGATTAGAAGGCCCAAAACTGGAGGCAACAGTGCTACACACTGAGAACTATACATGCACTGCTACTGTACTGCTACATTAAATATTAAATGTGCTGTGCTTGTTCTGTCAGTACTTGATAGAAGTGGCACTGAAACTAACAAGAAGCCACAAACTGTTGCTACTGTAGGCTCTTCAATCCCAAGTCAATCTTTCATTCACATTTATTGAGCGAGTGCTTTTGACAAATCTGACAAACAAGTGAGGACCAGAGAGTAAGGTCAGCCAGTGTCCCTCAGACAATTGGGGTTAAGAACCTTGTTCAAGAGTCCAATGGTGACATGACACTGTTTGCCACAGGATTTGAACCAATGACCTTCTGACCTCAGAGTCTTAATTTGCAGAGTCAAACATCACCAGAGTCAAACATCTTCTTGCCACTTATTTTTCAGAAAGATATTACCAACATTTATGTGGGGTGTCATTTTCCACAGCATTCATGAGGTGCCCACCGATACTCAGCTCCCTATGCCCTTGGGGATGCCAGCTTGCGGGCTTCCACACATCAGTGCACAGAAATGGGTACAAGCTAACGGTAATTTGCTAGCACACTATAAGGAGCTGACACTCTATTTATGAACATAAGTACTGTATCTGACATAGATTCTCATAACTCTAATTTTGGTGATTTTCCACTGATCCATTCCTCTGATGGATGTGCTTTATTCTTGGAAGATGCCTTTATGATGCCTTCTTCCTGTTATTCCTCTTGATTAATGAGATTGTGTTGTGGGAAAAAAGCATTCAGGGTTCCACTGAAAGGGCTGGGTTACTGTGTAATCAGTATGCACTGCCTCAGACATGTTTTGGAATAACATACTTTAGAAAGGTTTTCCATTATACTGTTAAGTCTTAAGTGTCTTATCATTCAAATACAATGCATTTTAATAAAATTAGATATTTTAGAGGAATCCATATAGAAGCTCGTAGATATTCGTTTAGGAAACCAAACTTCATATCATCATTAAAAATTCTGTAATAGTTCAAATACTGTGCATATTTTTTTTTAGCAAATACCTGTCACACCTGAATGTTTTCTACAGTCTTTGAGGATCTTCATAATCCGGCAGATCTAACATACACTGTAAATGTATATGTATATGAACGATATATGTTAAAATCTTCAGCAGTAGAAGAAGCATTACAAATCTGGAACCTTAAGCAAAATATGAATGTAAATAGTTTCATGATATTTTAACAATAGCAATTTAGTTTCCTTGCATTTTCCATCTTAACCCTGGATGTGTGATTTCTCTTTAGAGATCTCTGAATGTAACCTTTTCTAGGTGTGCATAGCCATGAGGATTTAATGGATAATTACCCGAGAAATGTACTTGGACAGTGTCTTTTCCAGCTCTCTTTTTTCGGGCAGTGAAACTAATTGCCTTTAAAGTTTATTTTTCAACCAGCACTCCCAGCAGAAATACATTCAGATAGGAGTCTGTGCTAGTCTCTCAGTTTTCTCAGAATTATATGATCGTTCATTACGCAACAGGAAAAACGAAAGCCTGAACTTTAACTTCCAACCAAAACTGACTCAGGCCTGCTGATTAGATAACAGGCCACCAAGTGCCAAACGAAAAACAAAAATGGATGACATTAAAATAAAGGTTAATTAATGTAAATAGCTTGTCAGACCGAACAAGCTATCTGAACATAATGAAAAGAGATAATAAGGGCTTTTGTCCAGCACAGAATGGGGCCTCAGCTTTTTCCCATAGTCTCATAAGCTTATAAGATCTTGATACACTCCCATTTCACTTAAAAGGTACACAGTTTATTCCAAACCTTTATGTCAAATTTGCATATAGATCATCCATCCAACTCATTTTGCGTTGAGTGCATCATGGGAATTGCAGACAAAGGGCAAGAAGAGGAGCATCCTGAACTATACTGTCCCAAGCAAACACTGTGTGTCCCTGGTCCTTAAAACGGCAAGAAAGAATGATGGCTCCAGACGTAGATGGGCAGGCGATGCGCTCAAGGCTCAGGAACAGGGCGTACGCCTCATCTGAGCTTGATACAGGTCAAGATCTGGCAGGCAGACAGGCTAATGCACTCAGACAGAACAAACATAACCAGTTCTTAGACAAAACACTACAGCCAGGATATGAGTTAAGAGTGAAGTGGAATACAAAGATGTGACAAAGAATACACCAATGCAAAGAATAAAAAGGAGACCTTATGCATAGGAAGCTGATTATATATCCCCTGAATCTGTTACTTTGAGATACTAGGTCATGAGAGTTATCCGCTTTCTCTCTGGAGGGGGGGGCATGATAACAGTTGCCATGGTGAGTCTGTCATAAAAATAAAAGAGTCTGGAGAAAAATGATACATTGCAGCAGAATGAAAAAAAGTTCTGCCATAAGCGTGTTTTATTTATATACACCCATGAATTAATTTAGCCACAATAAAATGCCTATTTGACCTAAAACAAGGTATAAATAAAAAGCCCATGTATTTATAAACACATTCTTACAATACAGAATTCCTCATTACACAAGTTGAATTCTTTACTTAAAGTAAGCCATTCTATCATAGGTTGGGATATTTTGTGTAATATTTAGAATATCTGTCTTGTTTATTGACATAGAACTTTATCAATCTTACTTTTCTCAGTAATGCTTTACATTAAGTGCACCTTCATAATGCATTCATTATGCATTCATAAAAGATTCATAAGTAACATGCAAGTACACCATATCCTAACATACCTTAACAGCTTTAATATACATTAATAGCAAACAGTACATGATTATACAATTATAATGTTTGTTATTATTACATAATGTTTGTTATTAATGTATAATACTGCTGTTAAGGGATGTTAGGATGTTATGGTATACATACATGATGCTTATGAATGTTTTATGAATACTTAATGAATACATTATGAAGGTGTACTGAACGTTTTATGAATGCAATATAACAGCACTATGAAGGTGCAGTGAATCTAAAGCGTTACCCTCTTCTCAAACCATAAGACTTCAGTAAGTTATAAACTGAAATAGACGGGAAACTTATGCTGCACAGCTGGCGATGTGCTCATCCCCAGAGGGTTAATAAGTCAGGTGCTCTCCGCGTTTCTGCCGTGAGAGACAATGGCAGGCATTCCACTGCCTCCCATGTCATTCTTTGGTGATGCATCTTCTTCAGTTGCTCATTTCCCATCGCTGCTTAGAGCACTTCAGGACTTTTAGAGCATCGACACATAATCCGACACCTGGAGGACCAGCTCAGCCACTCACATATTACAGATACAATTATCACTCAGGGCACTGAGCCAAAGTTCAGATGAAGCTTTTCCTTCTGTCGTGACTTGTGGTGATTCAAACATTTTTCCTTTTATTGGATAGCAGGACTCTCTATTCTGCAGAAAATAAAAACCGACAATCTAAGAAAGAATGGGGACACTACAAATTCCATCACATATTCTTTGTTTAGGGGTCCTGTTCATTAGCCTGTGTGTTTCATACAGAGCAATATCACGGAAGGGCTACTTCAAAGGTCAGAGGAAATTGTTTTGAATACAACTAAAAAAACCCTCCCAGAAACACTAAAGAACTAACTTCAGACCATTTCAGAATTCTGTGAACTTGAAGACATTGTAATAATGTGGTCAAAGTAATAATTTAACAGAGTGAATCACCGGTGACCCCTATAGTTCATTTGAGGATGAAGAAATCATTGGAAATAACAGCACTGAACTCTCCGTGATTCACAGTACTGAAATGTGACTTTTTAAAATATTTGTAGAATGAGCTCCAAAAAACAATTATTTCTGAATTTTCTTTCCACAAATTGTTTTTTCATGTATTACACCAACAGGATTTCATAGCCAAATAAATTCTCTTTCATCTATGTAAAAATGACAAAAAACAAAACCGGTGAACAGATAATAAATGGCTAATGGTTAATGAAAGTTTTAGAAGATCCTTGTTGTCATTGTCATTAGTAGTAGGTATAGGACATTATGTTCATGTGTATATGGACATGTGTTTTCCAGATCCCAAAGGACACCAAGGGTAAAGTAAGAAAAAGAAACAGGTAGCCATTCTTCACCTGCCGAAACTCAGATTAGCAGTCTTGCTCAATGGTACACAAGGCTTCCCAGGTATTCATCTCAACTGCTCTTCCAGGACTCACTGTGGATGAGAAAGGAATTGTTTCTCATAGGTAGGGGTGACTTAATGCAAGGGCTTTTAGCACTCTGCTAAATAGGGGCCTCAACTAACCCATCCATCCACCCATCCGTCCATCCATCCATCGATTTTCTGTGCCCATAAGTCTGTGGTGGGTTTGTGATTCTTCCAGATCCTTTTATATGGGCTCAAGGCAGGGAATAACCCAGAATGGGACACCAGGCCATCACAGCCTCAACTAACCTCTATTTTAAAATTAAATTTGTAACCCTCCACCCCCGCTCCATTGTATAGCATGTACAAAATAGTAGGGTGGTCTCTGACAGCTCAAATAGCCCAGGGCCCTCTGACCATGTTAATGTGTCTCTGCACATAGGGACAGTTTTGTAGACAGAGATGAAATATAAACACAACTAGGCTAATTCTACTTCCTGATATAGATTCTGGTGTAGATGGCTTTCTAAGACATTTTTAGACAATACTTTACTTGAAATTAGGTAGGTCTAGGTGGAGACCAGCACATTCCAGCCTTAGGTCAGCTTCCCTTTATGAAGCTGCATTACACTAACAATGTGCATATGGTGCTGACCTCAGGATGCTTTGAAAACTCAGTGTGGACCCCTAGCAACATAAATATTGTATAGAACTGGAATGAAACCTGCCTCAACCACACAATGGCGAAAGCCCAGAGAAAACGTTCAAAAGACTTCAGTGACTTTGAGATGAACCTCTTGATGCAAATTGTGTCAAACCTCCCAGTTACTGAAAGCAAGCAGCATAATTCAGCAAGAGCAAACCAGGAAAAAAAAAAACAAAAAAAAAAACACGTGGACTGTCACTCGCATTGAAATTCACCTCAAATAAAAAAAGTATCCAGAAGGCCAGTCCAGTAACTTCAGGTAAGAACACTTATTGTTGACCCAGTATTACAACTCAGATTAAACTGTTTCTTTAGTAACAATCATACATGGGGGGGGCACAATATCATAATAACAAGGAATGACAAGGAGGAGGAGTGTTTTTGTCCCCACAAATGAGAAAGCGTTGTGTTTTGTGTACTACAATCATAAGTTTCTTTGAGAATGAAAAGGAAAATATGATGTGATTTCACAGAGATACCCTATATGACTGGAAACCTGGGATTCCATGTCAGATCTGTCATGGTGGCGGGCGGCTCGGGTGCGGGAACGAGGCATAGTTCTGGCACAGAAGAAGGGTGGACGACCCACTGG
>JAOYFF010000041.1:13866125-13884821 GCA_025773925.1 Cryptomyrus ogoouensis | reverse complement strand
ACATAATGAACGGGATGACCAGCACTGCCTGCTGGCCAAACGGGGAAGGGACACGGTAGGACCACAGCAGGGGCTGATCCTGACACAGATCATGTGTAGAATGTAAATAAAAACGTTTCAAATAAGTTGGGACAGGGGCAACAAAAGACTGGAAAAGTTGTGTAATATTAAAACAAAACACCTGGTTGAATATCTTGCAACTAATTAGGTTAATTGGCAAAAGGTCAGTAAGACGATTGGGGTTGTACAGATGTGGTGGATATGGGTGACAAAACGAATTCATTGACCAGAGTTAATTTGGAGTCATAGGCATGAAAGTGCAGGAACACTGAACCTGGACATCCCAGTACAGGCTGGCTTTCCTGCAAGTCATAGGCATGAAAGTGCAGGAACAGTGAACCTGGACATCCAAGTACAGGCTGGCTTTCCTGCAAGTCATAGGAATGAAAGTGCAGGAACAGTGAACCTGGACATCCCAGTACAGGCTGGCTTTCCTGCAAGTCATAGGCATGAAAGTGCAGGAACAGTGAACCTGGACATCCCAGCACAGGCTGGCTTTCCTGCTGACGGTGGTTTTCTAAAGTGCCTTGTCATTGTACTGTTTTCGCTGTAATCTTCACAACTGAGGTTTTTGGTTTTCTTCTGAATATTATAAATATTCATTTCAAGAAAAAAAAATCAAGGCAACACAAAAAGCATGATAATTTCAGGATATGAAAGATGTAAAACAAATTTAGTAAAATAAAGAATCTCAGTCTGCCCATAGACTAATGACTGAACCTTATTCAATTTGAATAAACTAGCTTAAGTACAAAAACAGTCACATCCACACTTGCCCCAGTACAAAATAATAATAATAACAATAACAATAATAATAATAATAATAACAATTTTGGGTAAGTTTCATATCACAGTATATCACAGTAACTCCTTTTTCTCATTTATATGATTATCTTGAAAAGAAATTCTATTTTCAAAGTAAGCTATAATTAAATTTCCAATGATGCACAGTCAGTAGTTGATATGCAAGAGGAATATACAATTTTAGTACTGAATTAAAGAAATGTTTCAAGGGACTCCGCTGTTTGTGGTGTAATATGACATTGTGCTGCTTTACTGGCCATCATGACTGTAATAAGTGCATTATAAACACAAGATACGAGCATAAATTGGTTGATTGGTTGACATAAATTACTGTAGGTATGTAATTCTTTGTTTTTGGCAAGTAAAGCTAAAGCACATGAGGATGAGCTAGAGCCATTTCTATTGCCGCCATAAATTTGGGTGGTGAGTGGCTCAGCATTCTGAGTCTCTGTGCCTGTGATCAGCAATCAAGCCTCTGTCTCAACCGACCAGTCACATGTCTGTGGGCCCTTGAGCAAGGCCCATAGCCCCCAGCTCCAGGGGCCCTGCACGTTAGCTGACCCTGTGCTGTGACCCCCCCTCCAAGCTATGGAGAGCCAGTTGGGGTCAGTGAGGAGAAGCATTCCAATGTACTTGTGCAAAGGGCAAATAAAGCATGTTTGCTTGTTTTTTGTTTATTGCACGTCTCTTCTTGTCCACAACCATGGACTTAAAGCAAATCTTGGCAATGAAGAGAGCAATTCTGGACAAACAGAACAGGCAATGGAGAAGGTCATTTTCCATCTTGTCTTTAAGTGTCGTTGATCTACTATGTGGGAGAGTTTACAGGGAGTGAGTGTGCTGGATTTGTTGCATTTATGTAAAACTTCGTTCTTGTTGGGAAACTTTTGAACAATGTTTACAAAGCTGTCACAGCATCAGGAAGAGTTGAGGACTGGATGCAACTGGTTGACTAAATTACACTAGTTACTGTAGGTGTGCAAGTATATGATACAAGTATATGATACAGTATATGAAATTCCTCAATTTTAGAGGATTTTGAGTTTTGCTGTTAACACTGAACACAGAATGCCCAGTTGTCTGGAGTCTGCCAGATATCCTCACAGATCCAGTCCCAAACCCATAGGGGGGTGCAAATGATCACCCCCAACCTTTTCCCCAATACAATAAGGATCCTCTGTGTTCACACAGGCCACATGATGTGCAGTCACACAGGAAAAAGATCTTCCCAACTTAGCAGGGAAATTGCCCTAATCAGGCAGGCACTATAACAGATAACATATACTACCACTCCACTTCACTACGCCTTAAAAATATACAATTTGAATGAACACCCCAGTAAAATTGAGCTCTGGACCCCTGCAACCATGAATAGGACAAACTGTTTCAGAAAATGGATGGATGGACCCTAGTTAACTAGCATTAACTAATATCAATACAATACACAGTTAACTAAATGATCTTTTACTGTCTACAAAAAAGGATGATTTTAATAAGGAAAAAAAGCAAGTATGCAGAGTTCTTGAGTAGCTCTTGCTCCTTCACTGTTTACACTTATAACTGGGCACTTACTGGAAGCCCAGCCTAGCTGCACTTATGGCTCGCTGACTCCATGCCAGCGAGTATGTTTGTAATGTGCCATTTGCCTCACTATTAAGCTGCTTTGGACAAAACATTAGTTGATTAAAATAGATGTAAATAGTTTACATTACACTTCCCATCCAAGCCACAACCATGCACTAGTACAACATAAAACACACGGAGACAAATAGCAAAGAACAACATTAGAAGTGAGGAAGGAAGAAATAAAATGCTAAAAAAGAAAAAAGCAGAATTCTAAACTATTTCTGCCATGCAAAGTTCTTAATGTTGTGGATGCCTGGTCCAACAACTAGCCCACTGCGAAATTAACTCTCTGGAATATTGAGACCGCTAGCTATCGATAAATCAATAAACACACACACACACGCACACACACAGACACCAAGCAACTCCAATAATAAAGTCACCTTTAATTACTGTCCAAGCCAAATTTTTAGTCCTTCTGTTGGCTTCCCTAGCAGTTGTTACATTTGCCTAGTCTAAATCCACTTATACACTCCTGTTATGCTACTCACCTTCCACTGGGCAAGGCACAATTTAGCTGCAAATCTGACACAGAACTGAACATAACACAAGTACTGTTAACATTCCTTTGATTTCCAAATAGAGAGTATCGTTAACCTCGCCACAGCCATGCTCATGTATACTGCAGGCCTCTGTTCAATCACACAGCCGCCCAGCATCTTCTCTCCTAGTCCAGGCCAGCTCACCACTTCCTTTTATGTGCAGTGTGCACAGATAATTCAAATTACTGTGAGCAGATTAATGGATCAGTTAGGGCAGAGGCCACAATGAGACAACTCAAGAAACTTGGGCTGCGCCAACCTCTGCTGATACAGTTCTACACTGCCATGACATCATCACACCCTCCATCACCATCCAGTATGGCTCTGCATCTTCATACACCAAACAAAAGCTGCAGAACAGTGCGATGTGTAGAGAAAATCATTGTTTGTCAGCTCTCCCCCATCAAAGACCTCTACTCACCCAGGATGAAGAAGAGGGCAGGGAAGATCATGGCTGACCCCTCACTCTCTCTTCCAGTGTTTTCCATCTCAGGAGAGACCAAGAGTGAGAGCCCTCAATACTCAGCCCTCATCTTCTTTCCTCAGACCATCGTCCTTCTAAACAAGGACCCTTTTGATATCTCACTGCAGGACATGCATTTTATTATATGCATTGTAATGCACATTACTACTGTCTGTCCCATACCATCTCATAATCCTTCTGAGTAAGAACCTTTATATTTTAATATTTTTCTATGCTTTGTATTGAATTAGCATTATTCTGACACCTACACCAAGAGGAATTCCTTGCAGACTTCGTACTTTGTAAATAATATTTTGATTCTAATTCTGAAAAACATGGATAAAATGCACCATGTGAACATATACACCAAAAAAACCCTTTGCAATAGGCCTTTTTGATAACCTTTGTTTTTATATTATTATTATGTGTCATGCCCTGCTCGTCCGATCCTCCTGTATGCCACCCCCCTCATTTAACCTCATGTGAAATCCCGATTGTTACCAGCTGTTTTGTGTTATTTCCATTACGTCCTTTGTATTTAAGTCTGCATTCAAGTATGTTTCCCCAGTCCCGTCATTGACGTCTCCACCGTTTTGTACCTGGTCATGTTGTTTTCTGCAATAAACCCCTCGTTCCTGATTCCCCGTTCCCTGCTTGTCCGTGGTTGTGACAATTATGTTTGTTGTTATTGTTGTTTCTTAATTTTTTTAAAGAAATTATATTGAAGAACAAGTTGCATCTTTATGTTTTTATTTGAAATACATTTTTATTTCACTTAATGCACAACGATGAATTTCATCCATCTTATTCCCGCAGTGTTTCCTTCTCTGCGCCCTCCCACTGTCTCAGTCCATTGCTGTAAATGAGCAAAAAAGTTAATTGCTTATTAAAGGATTCATGCTGAGCCTTCTGGCATCTGGACTTTGCTACTACAGAGCGTATGCTTTGTATGCTTTCTGCATGTATAAGGCTCGACTTTGGTGCTGGTATGCTAGGCAGGGAAGTGTCAATAGTGAGACAAATCACCTAGGACATATGCTGGAAGCAGACCAGGGATTCAAATGTTGCCATAAACAGCCAATGGTGAATGGCTTCATATGCAACATAGTATGAAGCTGTGAGTTGGGGTAAGGGGAGGAGTCATGTTTTTGCTCATGTGTAAACAATGCAGAACAAGATGACCTGTGCCAGAAGTCCAAAGTACATTATGACTTCAGTGTTTTGAGGTTTTGAGTGGGAAGTGTCCATTACTTAAGGGACATTATATTATTAGATATTCAGTTCAGGTCAGTGTGCGAAATACCCGTCAATATTCGGGGGGGTCCCCATCTCCCTATTGTTGCACAATACCAATCTTGAGACCCCCTTAAAATTTAGCTTTTGAGGCTTTCATGGGGTCTCATGGGTTAATCGGGGGTGTCAGACCACCCCCCCCAGACCCCCCGTAATTCACACACTGGTTCAGGTGATGTTTCATAGATCGGTGGCACTAATGTTGTATAACCCCATTAGAGCTCATGCTCAAGCTTACAGTCTCATCTGCCCCCCCATCAACATTTAGTGGTTTATATGGGTATGAGACCTACCATCTAGCTGTGAGCTGTGTTTGAAGTTTTCTTGGCAAAAATTGATGTTATTAACGCTATTATTGATTAATGCGTTTTTTCACTCCAATTAGTTCATTAGTAATTATGTGTAGTGAAATGGTCCGTTAAGCGAAGCACTTGTCATTCACAAGATTTTGGTGCCGTTTGTAAAGATAAAATTGAAACAGCTTTCTTAATTTTTCTTGGTTCATATTCAGAAGCGTGTTAACATTATTACTTAATTGGCTGTAACTAATGATTACTTAAATGTTTCAATTAAGTACCTAAGATAGCAAAAAATATTAATTAGGTTATATACTAATTACTTTGTTTTGTTTTTATGTAACAAATGAACCAAATAAAATACAAATGAGGTTAGCATTCCACAGGTCTGTTGATGCTCGTCTTTGTGTTTATGACATCTATGTCAATGTTTCAAAAATGCTCTGTGAAGTCTAATTAATAGATACATTTCTTTGAACAAAAGTCAACATTCCAGTGGGGTGTCCATAGAAAGAAAGAAAGAATCTCTAGTTATAGTCAGGGCAATAAGAAAGACATCACGTGTGCAGAAGTTAAGTTTTGTGTTTTATGGTAATATGTAGAGTTCCTTTTATGAACAGATCCATGTCACACAGGGGTTGGATCTGGAATATGGATGAAGTTCATACAAATCACATGGGTCAGGGGTGCAATGATGTTAGAAAGTTTGTGAACCCTTTAGAATTTTCAGAATATGTGTATAAAATTGACCTGGAAAATGATCAGTTCTACATCTCTGACATAAAATAAAGTGAAACCTAATAAAGCAAACAACACACAAAATGGCATCAGGCGTGTTACACTTCCTCTTGGGATTTGAAGGGAAAGAAGTTCTTCTAACCAATGAACCATTTCAGTATGATTACTAAGGTTTCCTTCTGTAAGTGTGTCTGTGTAAAAGTCATGATATTGCCGGAAAACTCATTGTACAATATATTTTACATCTTCTTGTGCACTTTGTTCCAATCTTCAGAGAGGCCAAATTAAACAATGAGAGGAATAAACTTGCTGAATATATATATATATGGTCCAGTAAAAACAACAATTATGATGGTCTTCAGTTTAAATTTCCAAAGATGTGCCATTCTGACACATAAAAATAGAAATATATAATTTGCATTGATCCTAGACTTGAAACACATGAGGTTTGACCTGTATAAACCTTTGGTGGCCCCATAATCAGCACATTTGTCATGGGTGCCAGTAGAGTTATAGTTTATGAAAAACCGGTTATTGCCACTTCAAAAGGAGACAGAGATAATGTGTCCTTGAACCCTGGCTTGGCACAGTGCCACCGCTGGCACCTGCAGCTGCAGAATTGGGCACTTTAGTGAAACATATTAGGAAACACATCCATGCACAAAACCGCTTTGCCACAAACTATAATATAAATTCACATTTCTCCAAAACAAAATAATCAGACTGGTTCACCCTGTCTGCGGACTGTATGTATTCAGTTTCAGCCACATGACTTGTTTGGAGGAGCAGGTTGTTTGCATTAATGAGCCGGTGTACCTAAAATGGCCACTGAATGTATATTTGTATGATTTAAATATTATCCAATGTTTTATTTTAGTTTTTTTGTGTAAGGGGAGGGGGAATGGTGATTAGCATTGTTGCCTCACACTTCAAGGACTGAAGTTCCAGTCTCCGTCCCGGCTCCATGTGTCTGGAGTTTGCCTGTTCTCCCTCCATCGTGGGTTTTCCTCCCAGTACTATGGTTTCTCCTCACAGTCCAAAAACAGGCTGAAGTGAATTGGAGTGAGCAAACTGTGAACGATGTGTGTGCCCTACAATTGGATGGTGCCGCATCCTGGGTTATTTCCTGCTTTGCACATGTAGCTTCCTGGAGAGGCTCTGGACACCCATGACCCTGAACAGGCAAGTGGGTACAGAAAATGGATGGACTGATTTTAACCCTTGTGTAAAACCACATAATTAGGGGTTCAGATTCTGGAATAGAATTAAGGTGTAGCCAAGCGTCAATTCTTATCCACCCCATGAACTAAATTTTTGATATACTGTGATTGGCAAATTTAGGGGGGTCAGGGACATCGTAAATGGGGGGAATGAGTCCACCCTAATATCGGCAGAACCTCTTTCTCAATTAATAAATAAATACATAATCAACGGCGTGTTCCTTTCATTATGATTCCGCACGTTACTGAGGCCAATTTACTGTGCATTCAGAGCGCAAGGACTAAACCTAATGAAGAGTGTAGTCATGTGTCAGGCAAAAGAATTTTATGATATGGATATGTTATTTTTTAGTTAAGTGATGTTTGATTATGAAACTGTACCCCTAACGATGTTAGTCTTATTTTAAATGAGCAGTATGAGCCGACAACAGCAAGGAGACAGCAGACCAACCTTACGAAAGAATATGGTGCAGAAGATATACTTAACTAAGAATGTTTCGGGAAACATGTCGGAATGTTAAAAAGACAACTTAAGGTAGAACTTACGCACAATGTAGCATTAAGAAGGTTTCAGGAAACCCTACATCTTTGCACTGCAGCAAATGCCACTTTATATTTGGAACAGCTGTGGTATGTTTGGCACCTTTTATTTCATATAAAATAAAAAAACCATATGTAGAAAGATGGCCTTGTGAAAAAATATTGTTTTAAGTTTTAGATCAGTACACTACAGGTTTGGGGACTGGGGCCCGTGTTGCTGAGAGTGGTGCAGTGCTATCACAGCTGTGAAACATTGCATTTCTGGACCTGCTCTTCCCTATGGTAGATCCAGCTTTGTCCAGTTTTTCCCAGTAATCATAATTGAAATCTTTTGATTCTGAGCAAGCTTAGTCTCCTGGGCAGCGATAGCTAAAGCATTGATCATGGAACTGTACCATCCTACCGCGTATGTTTACAGGGTAATATTAGGAGGTCTGGCTCACCTCGATAATCAGCCTCTGCATCCCCAAGGTCTGAAGGTATAGGCAAAATGTGGAAATGATCAGTACATTTTCAGCTGAATACACACACGTATATATTTATACAGTTGTCCTCTGTGCTGTCTATTTTTGAGGGCAGAGATATAGTAAAAGCAGCTTTCTTACTCTCCGTTGCTTTGCTGTGCTGGACGATGCCACCCAATGTCAGGGATAATTAGCAGTCACCAGGGGCTTCCCCTTAGCATTCTTCACAGGTAGCATTGGGGCTAATCGTGAGGGTGCCATGGTTACTGTCTGCCTGTAGGGTGCTGATTGGCGGCTGCTTGCGCATTGTGGATTCCCAGTGGGCCGTCGCGTTACATATCTTCTGTATGTATATAGCTGCATGTACAGTGTCTGTGTGTATTTGTGTGTATGTGGGTTTGCATAGATGGCTTTTGGGGACCAAAGTGTCCTGAAAGTGTGGCAATACCAGAAACTTCCTTACTTTTGAGGTAATTTTTCAGATCCTCATTTGAATAACCTCAATTATATGAAAATCTGTGAATGTAATCAAGAAAGGAAAAATTCCAACTTATGGTGAAGGTTAGGGGTTAAGCGTGTCATGATTGGGGTTGTGATTTTTTCCATTGAAATGAATGGAAGGTCCCCAATTGGATTGGCATGCCAACATGTGCGTGTGTGTGTGTGTGTGTGTGTGTGTATTAGGTTTAATTTACATTTTGTGGACCAAATGTCCCCCATAATGTGATAACTACCTGTTATTTTGACGTTGTGCAGACTAGGGTTGAATCTGGAATCCACGACATTAAGAACCTGGCATGGCTGGAATACTTTGTATTACTTTGTAATAAATCGTGCAACAGCAGTGGTGCTGTAGCTTTATGACAGGCTTGGGTCTACAAAGGATTTTAGATAGAATACATAATAATTTGCTTCTTATGATGTTTATATGGGACGATCCATGTCTGCTTACTGCATATGCTTCTATTAAATCTGTCTTCTAAACAACATGGTCTATACCACTTTGTAAGGAATTACCGCATCATAGTTACACCAGTGATAAAGAAAATCCCTCAAATACAGGATTATCAGGAGGTTTCTACAGAGACCCAGAGAAAATAACATACCATAAATGGTGATAATCGTATCCAGAGTAGCTTTCAAAGGCACAGCTAAATTTACATTGCTGTTCAAGTGCTTCATGTACACCCACAATTGTCTAAACACAAGACACTGATGGCAACCAGTAACTTCTGCCATTCATACGTTATGCTGAAACTCTGAAGCATGGGCTGTTCTTAATGTCAGTCCTGGTGAAACTTCAATGACCAATCATTATTTTAAATTTCAAAGCAGCTCGCCATTACCTAGAAACACTCACTGGAAATGATTCATTTCCACATTTTCAGTGTTATTTGTCATTTTATCTTTGGAGTCAGAGAGTTCATTATATAAAATGTGAGTCAGATATAATTAAACTAACAATTGTGTATTTCTGAAAGAAATAAGAATAACTATCCTTGATTATGCAGTGCCTTCAGCTGTCTACTGTCATTGGATGAGGATGTCAGAAGCTCAACAAAACCAAACTTCTTAGCTACTTTTGCGTGCTACAAAAAAAATCATTAAACTTTGATCTTAATTCCTCGACTCATTGGCTATTATTAAAGCGTTAAACATTTTCTGAAGGCATATTCATTTTTGTCATAGAGTCTGCCTACGTTGTAGGCTGCACGTCCCCTATGTGAATCCAAGTTTTCAATTTTCCAATTCTGATGTAAATCACTAATTGTAAAAGCACGCTGTGAGGTAAAATGCATATTTCCTTTTTCTCTAAAGTACTAGGCATAGAAATATATTTTGAAAAGCAGAAATGCTTCTGTAGTTCCTCAGTACACTTTTTTAGACAATGCGAGTGGGGGAGAAAGATAAAGGCAAAAGAAGTTAATTAGCTACCCTTGGAAAATGTCGGTCTAAAGATGTAACCACTGAATAAGTATAATGGATTCTTGACAGGAAATTAGTTTAGAACTCAGCAATATTCATGAAGATGAAGAAAAAAATGACAGTGTTTGATATGGTGTCACCAAGCAACCATGCAATTAGCTGTGCTGTATTTTACCCTCACAAAGGTAACTAATTTCAAACTAGAGTAATGTTAATGTACATCTTAAAAAAAAAAAATTGATGAATTTTCAAACTCATTTAAATAAAGTCTTAATTTATCATTCAAAGCTCTTGCTCTTCACTCTTCCACATTTAATATTTTAAAAACTTTTTGTGGATAATTGCATAACGGAGTAAATTGAGTTAGGTGAAAATCCTATATTTTATAATGTATTTTGTCCACTTCCATTCAATTTTTTTAACATGTAAGACCAAAATAAGTAATGTATTTCTGATTTTTTATGGCAATATACAGAAATCCCCCAATAATATGCTTTGCATAATGTAACAGGTATAAACCAATTCATCCTATCATCCTTTTTCTCTCTCCACTTATCCAGCACAGCAGAGCAGCGAAAGATCCTGGGTGGGATGCCAGCTGATCACTGACAATTGTTCGTAGTGTCCTGTTCTTATATATATTTTCTGTTCTGTGCATTGGTATCTAAATACCCATATTGAAAGTGCTCAGTGATTCCAGTTCAGATTATTACACTGATTTGTTATTCTAGATGAACCACACACATACGCACACACACACACACACACACACACACACACACACACAGACCCTTGTGAGGTACTGTATGTTCATTGTACCCCTGTGATTGTTCCCTTCCCTACTTTGGTTAAGTACCTGTACTCCTGTACTCCATCCCTGTTTCTCTCTCCTGATTCTGATATTAGGTTCAGTTTAGAAACCCTATCTTAGTTGATTTAAGTTATTTTTTTACACTTTTGTTTATTTAACCAAATGCAATTATCTCAGTTGCTGTTGAAAAACATTTTTCTGTGCTATAGATGATAATATCTACTGCATTCTATTGCTATTAAAGCATTATGACCTTGATATAGGCCTCTTGGATTTTTTTTATAACATAATGATCTTTCTTTATGTTTCTAAATGAATGAGCAGAGGGCCAACTCCTTTTGTAGGCAAACAAAGGCTAAGCCTACTAACCCTCAAGTTGGCAAGTGGAAGAGAACCATTTGAACCGAAAGTTTGTAACTTCGTAACAGGTTCAGCTAGAACTGTGTTTGTTTGTGATTTTATTTAAAGAGTTGGACTGCATGTAATAGAACCCAAGACAAAATATCAAACAGGATTTTAATTCATGAATTAGGACAAAAAGAAAATAAATATATGGGTATAAAACAAAACAAAACACATATATATTTTTGGCTGAGAAAGAGGGACTGAGGGGAAAAATCAATAGAAATAACCTTGGTCACATAACTCCCCCTACGGAGACATCCAGAGGCCATGCTAGGCCCTACACAGCCTATCTAAACATGATTGATATTGAATTTCCGCTAAGTGCATTGAAGTGCTACTGAAGTTTGTACAAATGCAAGTTATATAGATGAAAAACATACATTTCGGAATGCAAAAGGATATGGTTTTAGTTCCCTTAATTAATTGGTGGTGAATGTCTGATTGTTTGCACATCAAATGACAGTTTTTAGCTCTGTCTGGTGCTTCAGGATTTGAACAGTTCACTATGGTTCATGTCAACCTCTGTTTCTTTCTCTTAAAGTAAAACAGGATAGTGTAAAAATGCTGTACTGAAACTTCCTGCAATCGAGGACATCTTTCAGGATGTATACTAATATCTAAAGGGCAAGTCTGGTCAACAAAACATTTGCCATGCATCACTTATCCATCTTTCAGGCCTCCTACCTCCCAGTCTCCAGATTTGAGGCGACTTGTGGAACAGACAGTGATTGTAATTTCAATCGATCTTACTGACCTTACCCTGGAAGTCAACTATCTGCATGTTTTATCCATTTGGGTAGGACACATTACAATATTACACACAAACGATAGGATTACTGGAAATCTCCCTGTCTAATTCGGGGTACGCGGCAGCTGGACTTACTTTTGGGAGGAAATGGAAATCTGGTCTTTAGTAAATGCATTCTTTCATTCTGTTGTTGGAACATGTGCAGCTGAAAGTGTGTAGTAGAGAAACTACCTGGGAATTTTCTAGTAGAGAAAACACCTACGTCATCTCACAGCTCAAATTAAGGACAGAGAGCTGGACAGCACTACAAGGTAATTTTCAAGGTAGGGTTAACATGGTTCATTTATTTAATCTAGTGAACAGCCACTCATTTCAGACCAAGAGCCAATTTCATTAAAACATATTTGTATGTTCTTGATACAATTAAAATACTATACCAAGATCATGCAAAAAATTGTGATCTATGTTTTTGTTCGTAATTAATGATTAGTGTTCCTCATCTTGTGTGTGGAAGAGTACGCAGTTATCACCAAGTGAAAAGTCTTCAATGACACTACAGTTGTTTGGAGCAGAGGATTAGGAAATATGTTTCAGCGCAATGAAATGGAATTGGGTATGCATGTTCAACAGTCAGTGCTCCAAATGTTCAACAATCAGTGCTCCATATTATTTGTTGCTTCTGTTAGAGATCACAAACATGTATTTATTTTGCTTTGGTCCTGTCAATGAATATTGATACCACCCGATATCCATTGTTCTTTGATTTGTCCTAATGAATGGACAGCGATTGCCCAGGAAGGCACAAGATCTCGTTGTCTTAAACTAAAATCAATTTAAATATTGCTGTGTTTGATCTCAAGATCAGTGTTAATTTCTATATTCAGTGGCAACTATTTTTTTTTGTTGATAAAACAGTTATTGTGAAGTTTCAGTGTCATTGTCCACCAATTTATTGTCCACTTCTAACAATGACCACGTTAAACCGTCTGACAGAAACTATCAAACTATCACAATGTATCAGACAATATTTGATAGTTTGCTTTATTAATCATGATATTATAGAGGAAGGGAAATCAATGAAAGTAAACAACTCCCAGGAATTACCTTAGGCTATCACAAAGATTTGCATTAATGTCACACTACCAGTTTCCATAACACACATTTACAGCCAAAGGGAAAAGGAAGTTTTTTGAGCTCTTTGAAATACATTGATAACGGATTGTTTTTGCAGTAGTAATGAAAAAACCCCATTGCCATTTAAGGTGACTTCATGCAGACACTTGCAGTAATCCTAAGAAACATAGATGGCAGCAAAATACCCTTTTTTCTGAGTGAGGATGACATAGTAGCTGAACAGGCCCCAAATCTTGGGGGTTGGAATCGCATGTTGTCTCCATGTAGCATGAGGTTCCTCTAGGTACTCTGATGACCTTCAGCAGTCCAAGACATGCAGATGGGCCACGCCACTATTTTTCTTTTTAATCCAATTTCATTTGGATCCAAGGTCCCGCCAATATTCATTGCTGGCCCAACCCTAACACCTGCATAACAATATCCATTTTTGCCGAGCTCAAAAATGGTTTCCAGTGGATCGATCGTTCCATCCCCTTATGGGTGGCCCAGCCTCGTAGTAGCACATGTCCTATAATAATGTGAAAACCAGGTAAAAATTCATACTTTTATGTTGTTATAGATTTTCAAGATGAAACCATTCCGATTGAAAGAACCAGTATTTCAGTATTGATCTGCACATGCCTAGTGTAAGAATGTGTAAATGCTCTACAATGGATTGGCATCCCTCATAGGGTGTACAGATTATTTTTTCCCTAACCTCCTTGGGATAGACTCAAGACTCAACTGCAATTCTCTGAGTGAAATACTCGGGAAAAATGGCTTTCTTTGTAACCCTGACTATTCTCAAGCAGCACTAAAATTGACTAGCTGAGTGGTAAGGTCCACGTCAGGTTCCAGGGGTGACGGCAATAATGACGTTATTCACCGGCTGTTCGACAATCGGTCACCTGGGTCTGCAAATCAATGACTCAACAGCCAGTACATTTTTGTTGATGCTAATGTATTTCCTGGAGGTTTTCAGTACAGGAAATGTCCATAGTAACAATGCACAAATTGTTCAGAGCTTTTCTGTGGTTAGAGAGTTACAGTTACTTTGTGAGGTGAGAAGCCAGAGAAATGCACGGTGAAAAATGGGTTACTGTAACACGACCTGGTTCCTGCAGGTTTTCTTCTGAAGTACTACTCGGGTATGATTTTTGATACCTTCTAAGAGTACTTTTATATAATTAGCAGCTGTCATCAACTGATTTTCATTCCATCCTGCCTATCATGAAAATGAATTTATACACTTGATCCACTTGAATAATGCATCAGATGTAGCAAACAGCAGCTGGCATAAATGGTAAGGATGTATGAGGGATAAGCATTGTTAGTGTCCGTCGAATCCTAAATGATCATGCCTTTTATCATGCATACCTATTCATTAAAGGAGGCATAAGGACATCCAAGTCGGTAACCACTCAAAGAGAGCTCTCAGGATCTCTCCAGGCCAGAGGAACCACCAAACATGTCCTAAGCCACATCCGTCCTCATGCCAGGGAATACACACTCCTCCTGATGTCGCTTTGAGGCTAAGTGATGCGTGTAAGTTGCCCCATAGGCCGCCATATAATGTGAACACAGCTGTGAAAGAGTAAAGGCCCACCCTGTTACACCTCCTCTGCACATAGCCTCTTACAGTTAAGGGACAGTTTTGCAAGGTTAGTGGTAGCAGTGAAGCAGTGAACAGTGTCTTTCCCGCCGAAATGGCAAAGTGGCCGCTTTTTCACTTTTTATTTTTAGTACAGAGCGTGTGTCGAGCATGTGGTCTAAGTTACCTTCATCGTGCTCCTATATCGATCAGGGAAACTAGCTGATTTGTGCTGGGGGGGGGGGGGGGGGGGGCCCCCCCACTTTACCACTTTACTCTCCCTCTGGCTTCACTTAGTGGAAATTACTTAGTGGAAGCTTTATTGCTACAAAGTCCATCAGTTTGCCTTTACTCCTGCCTTTTACATGCTGACCAATCACATACAGGGTGAAGCATTAGAATGGGAAAGTACTGCACATGATGTAATGAAAGAGTTACTGCACATATAAACTCAGCTTATAATATAACCATTCGAAGGTAGTTGCACATGTTTGGGAACCAGTATGTTTGATGACTAAAATTTTCTATTTATTTTTTTCATCTTTCAGTGAACATGTGTCAATTGAATGGTTGGAACGTGTATTTCAGAGTAGCAGTGGTCTCAGGCTGGTTGTAAATAAGTATTAGTTGTTTAAGTGCAGTGTAGTTTCCTTGGCATAATTGTGTAATTGCCAAGTCTGTGATGGTGAAAGCTCCCCTGATGTCCACTTTTTGCAGTGTTAACTGAAAGTCAGGTCTGGCAAACATGCTAATATTAAACTGGAGCATGGGCAGTATATTTAATTTGTGGCCAGTTGTGGCCACTGTTAAGACAGGGGAAAAAATATCACTCAAAATTGTGCTTTATTCTTTAATCTGTAATGTTCTTCCTAATGCACACTCTTACTGCAAATTTTAATTGTAAAATATTCAGGCAATATTAAAACAGGAAAAATACTAATATTAATAGTATTTCTTAGTCCAATTTGACATTTTCGGCTTGTTATAATAAACATTTGACATTTCCATTTTGTATCTGTTCAAAAGTGTGGGTTTTATGTAAGCAGACAAACCTTAAAAGGCAAAAATATTACCACAATTTTAACTTGTATTTGGATAATGGTTTTTAAGATCAGTTTATCTGAAAATCACATCATACCTTTCAGAGGCTGCTTAGAACTATAGAGTATCTAAGGTTCTATACCTCTGGTGTACACGGATCTGTGTAAAATAGCTGTGCAATATAGCTATTAAAATTTGTGTGTAGATTTCTATACATAGAGGGATCTGCATTATCAAGTTTACAGGTCTGAAATGATACATAGTGTAGTATTCTCTTTTTTAAATCATTAGTGTGTATTCCCTGAAGCCAAGTCCTTTGAGCGCATGCATACACACAGACAGAGAGACACAGACACACACACTTGAATAATATGCTTCCTGTAACTTTTTAAAATAAGAAAATAGGAATCCAATCAATATATTATTCTGAAAAAATTGAATTAGGAATATTGTAGTCTATGGGTCATTATTTGGATGAGTTAGATCACCAAAAACACTACATCCTGCAGTGCACATGTTCTACAGTGACTGATTGATGCAAGAATGCAATTACTTCATTACTGAATTACCGCTGGTTAATCATCAGCAACTGGTATATGGCAAACATTTCTCTGGAAAATTCTGCTGACAATGTAATGGCTTAATCAGGATAAATGTTATCCATATTGGAAATGTTAATATATTTAATTCCAAATGTTTCAAATGAGGTGCTTCATTCATTATGACTATTAATAAGTGTTGATAGATAGATAGAAATTCCTTGTACAAAATGCTAGTCCTCTTTTATGCTAAACTGATCTTGCTTACAAGAGTTCTTGCTCTTTTATAGCAGGTGATAAACAGTCTGGTATTGTGTTTATTTGTAGAAATTTATAGTTAAATTCACCTCAGACTGGCAATGCAGTGCTTAAGGTCCAGATTTCTGACCATAAGGTCTCAAGTCTCTGGAGGGGCACAGTGTGTTAATGAGTATGTATCCTGAAAGACTTCAGTAGAACAATACTAAATATGTAAATGTAAAACAAAAATGTATAAAACTTGTCCACTAAAGTTAATGTGTTAACCAATTTAGGTATATCAACTTAGAACATGATTTTATACATATTTCTAAATCCTTTGAGAAAAGCCAAAGCTTGCTCAGATAACAGAAACTGACACACACACATGCACAAACACACGCACACGCACAAAACACACACATACATGCACAAACACACGCACACACACATATATATGTAAATATTTTTAAATAATTGTACTGAGAAAATTTGATATAATTAAACAAAGGGTTCTTGCTACAAAAATGTGCTACTGACTAGCTTGACAAGGTGAATTATTGAAAATGTTTTCACTATTTGAGTGATCTGCTTTATAACGGATGGCCAAAGAGCATTTTTATGGCTGTAACGAGGGGATTTTTCTCATTCATCCCCCTTGGAATTTTAATATTTATGAAGAATGCCATGACACGGAATTCAGTCACTATTCCTCAGAGGAGTTATTAAAATGCTTACATTATTAATCCTTCAGCCAATTAACATTTGGTTCATATGGTTTTGTGTGCCATCCGGATGTCATAAGGTTGTACATATGTTCACTCCTTAATTAATTGATTTACCCTTGCGGCTCAGTGACCCTGTTTCACCCCAGAGCATTGTGGATGACATCATTCAGTATTTCATCATCTTATGCCAAGAGGTCAAAAGCTGAGCCTACGACCTATGACTCTGCTAGTGCCCTGAGAGGCAACATTCCAGATATATGCATTGCTTGGATCATTATGGCCATTCAGGTTGGGTTATTGGACAGTAATGCAAACACAAGCTTTCTGTATAAGATGGCTCTTCTTCTGCGTTTCATCAATGCCATATGGTGACTTTGAGACCCTTCGATTCCTTGGAGTCCCTTGGGGGACATTGTAGTAATTCCCTGTAAAAAAAAGCTAATTTGCACACAACCAAACATTATGGTAACATTACCCAATAATTTAACAGCCTCATATATCTTGATATATATCTATTTTAAATGCAATATTATTAACTATTGAAGCTACAGTACACATTTGTTCAGGTTGCTATCGTTCCTTACAGTTATGGTTAAGCTCTAGGCAAATCTACTTTCATAAGTATCAGACCTTACTGATGAAACAAAAATGTATAAAACATGTCCACTATGTCCAGAAATGCAGAGAAAGCACCATACTTACATTATTTAAACTGAGATGACACCAGTCATTAAAATCTTACATTGCCATATAAACACTGCAAGCAAGGAATAATGTTGTGTAATAGTTGCAAAACACCTTGACAATTCCAAGCACCTCAGGGCACAGTTACAATAATTTATTGGATTTTTTTCTTTTTTAAAGAGAAAGTTATCTTCAGAAATAAGTTGCTCTAGGCATTTACAAATTTACTACGGCTTACTTCTAAATTTCTGTTGAAGCACATTTACAGAGCCAATAGTTGAAATTCCCTTCTTATCAAAGCTTCTGAGTAAAATTACTAATGCATAATCTGTTCTTTATGCATAATCTTTCATCTGTGCAAGCTAAAAAAAAAGTATCACTAGGTGATGACATCAAACTCCACAGCTGAAAAGGAAGCAACATAACAAACTGTTTTGATCCAGTGGAATTTGCCTGTGGTTTTTGTTGCTTTTGGTGTAGAACAATTCAGAGTCTGGGGTATCCGGGCATGAGAATGTGGATGGGAGAGGAATCTTCACTCAGAAATTGCATAAATAACACATAAAAGTTCCATGTCTGTGAGTAATGGCCCATGAGGTGTCATTGCGATGTGTTGTTATACCTGAAGCACCCTGTGTTCCCAGGGATGGTGATGGTCCTTGTCATCTTGCTGTAACCCCCAGGTTTGGGCCTTTGTGTCCGGCTCTGAGTCATCTCCCGGTTTATTGTTCTCCACTCAGCATCCCGAAGTCCCGCCGTTCGTCTGTTTCCTGTGGTGTTCTGCCCAACGCATTCAGAAACTGTTAAGAAGGGAAAACACCAATGTG
>JAOYFF010000041.1:13842878-13864253 GCA_025773925.1 Cryptomyrus ogoouensis | reverse complement strand
AAATTTTCTAGGCCCCCTGTCACTCAGGGGCCCTTGGAATCGTCCTACCTTTCCCCCACCTTTCGGCGCCCCTGGGTCTGGATGCTGTTCAACCAAATAGTTACTTCAATAGAATAATACAAGACTTTGTGACCATAGGTGGAAATTAGCCGGAGAACATTTTAAACTGGATTTGAGAAAGCATTTCTTTACACAGCGTGTAGTCAGAGTATGGAATAGCCTTCCTGTTAGTATAGTGCAAGCTAAAACCATAGATAAGATTTCAACAGCTCTGAGCTATTAGTTAAGTTCTCCTTAAATGAGCTTGATGGCCCGAATGGCCTCCTCTCATTTGTAAATTTCTTATGTTCTTATGTTAAATTAGTATCAGAGTCAGGAATTCATGCCAAGGTGAGGCTCCCTGTTGTATGGCAGGACCTGTTCTTGTCTGGCTCTGAAACAAGAAAAAGTTAACCCAAAAAACCATTCATTTAACAAAACAAGTCCATATATCACCTGATTCTGTTCTCCATCCATCCTAAAGATTCATCAGGATCAGTGAAACTATAGCTGGGTACTTGTAAGATACTAAGCTCATAAAGAACTGAAAGGAAATATATTTATGTGACATAGGATGAGAACCCAAAAGCTACAGTGGCTTCTGAATCTTTATCGTAATTATTCTGATGTTATCTAGCTCGATACAGTGCCTCACAGTCTAAACTGAAATCATTCTTGCCTCAGATAATGACTAGGAAGTCCCAAGATTTTTTTCCTTTCTCTGTTACCATGATGGAGTGATACATCCCAATGAATATGGTCAAGTGTGAGGAACGACGTCTTTTGTATAAGGACATTTTCAAGAGAGTACTGTTGATATTAGGTTTGTCAAAAGCGACACTGGAAAGCTTTTTTATTTTTTACTTCATAGGATTAGCCCTGAGCTTACTGTGACCCCACACTGGAAAAAGTTTTATTTTATTTTTAAATCAATGCGCATGAAATCATCACCACAGCAAAATACACATATATATTTTTAAGTGTCTTATAATATGAGACAGAATATGAGATAAAACTGGGGATGTAGTATCCTGTGATGGTTTGGCACCCCATCCTGAGTTGTTCCCTGCCTTGCACCCTTAGCTTCTGTGGCTCTGAATAGGTCCAGCGTGTACAGAAAATGGATGGATGGATTGACCGATGGTGAAGCTGTATATTTGTGTTTGTGTGACAGTATTTTGTTGTATCAATATTTTACTTTTCTAGTATATTAATTACCTTTTTGCCCCTCTATCAAATCTCTGTCCATTTTTCTGTATTAATTATTAATTACACCACTAACCCTTTATCCCAGGACCAAATTATTGTGTATATAGCACCAATGTATGTAAAGTTTAGACAAACATACTGTCTAGTGCAAAAACAAGACAAACTGCAAATACAGCAAACATAGTGCAAACAAGCAAATAATAGAAATGAATTTGAATAGAAAAACTGAACACAAACAGAATCTCCAGAAAAAAAAAGAATATTAAGGAAATAAATGAATATCAATAAAAATCAATGAATGAATGCTATATGTGCAATCAGAAAAGGAAGGATCACCAGTCGTGCTTCTTAGCACGCCGTGGTGGAGTGAGCTGGTGGAGTGACTTCTTTTCCTTTCTGCCTGCACCACAAGACAAACTGGCCGTGTTTATTAGAAGAACATCGGGTTGAACAAATTGCTGAATAAATTAACGCATTTGTGATGCAACGATATCTGCCTTTCAGTATGACCTTTGCTTAGGGGTCCAAGATTTCCCAAAAGGCTTTCTGGCCCGGTTACATGAGAGTCAGCCAGAACACTAACCTCCAGCAAGCTTGGCTAGTTTTGAATCCATGTTTGTCCTGGACGTTTGCCAGAACGTGATGGATGAGGTGATGCAGAACTGCCCAATGTTGGCTCAGCTAACCCATCAGATCTTTGATGCACCAGCAGGAAACAGCTGCTCGGCCCTTGATCAGCTTAGTGTCTTCGTCACTTTATGTAATAGGAAAGGTTTTTAAATGAATTCATTCAATTGCTTAAGTAAGGTTTAATTTCATTGCACCACCAAAACAAAACCACAAAACTAATGCTACATGGACTGAATGAGATAAGCAGCCATTTTGTTTATATTCATGGAGGTTTAATGGATCTATGTAGGCTAGATAGTTATCATCTTAATGTTAAAAAAATCCATCCATCACACCCGTACAATCTCTGATTTTGCCGACACAGAATTGCCAACTGAACGATTCCAGTTCCCTTGATTCTTACTTGTATTACCTGATTGAGATTCTAGTTGTCCCTTTAAATTTGGTTAGTGACTGATAGACCTGCACTTGATTATTGTATCGATAGTATTGATTTTTGATTCATACTTAGGAAATAAACTTGATTGGATTCCCAGAAATGCTGCATAACTTTTTCATAGAAAAAAAGATCTAGCAGAATTAGTGGCTTTGAAAGCAGCCCGTTTGGTTCAAGGACCTTTGTTGGAACAGCACAAAATCCCCACAGAAGATCCTGCAGTGGTTACATAGTACAGTACTTCCACTATGCTTCTCACGCATCGTTTCTTGATGGTGGAATGAGCTACCCAGATACCCATCCACATCTGCACCCACAATATTTCATTAATGAGATTCTACATGAACACCTAGTAAGGTTTTCATATTGATAGTATCCTGCCCTACTTCTCTGATTACGAAATCCATGCAGGACATGTAGGGCTTGTTTGGTGGTAGCTATTGACAGAAACCAAGTTCCTTGGATACATCATTATTAATAAGCAAAGAAACAGTGGCCTACATAGTTAACAGCAAAGGAAACTGAATTTTTTGGGATTTGCTCATTTCTGGCCATCATTTTATATGGAATTTTAGCTCTGTTAACCCTGTTGAAAGGAGGTTCCCTCAAATTCAAGTGGACCGGAGTAGTCAACCTTGCCTTCTTGTAAATTGGCATAGGAGCACTTCTTACCCCAAAAACAAGGTAAAGGCCTGGGCAGGTGTTTTCATTTTAAGAAAGGTCTTACCTGAGAAAGGAATTAGGACATTTGTAATTGGAAACTATTAAGCCTTAGAATATTGGAAACATTAGATTTACTCATCTTTATGGATCATCAGAAACTCTCATTATGAACACTATCATTTTTGTTTTATTTTGTCATATAGAAGAGGATCTAAGAATACAAAGACTGATGCATCACACCTTCATAAATTTCTGAAGCCACAAGATGCTCCAGAAACTATATTTTTTTCTATATTAATCCCATCCGGACTATTCTGATAGCTGTCTTTACATTCTATAAGGGATGTCATTTAGTTTCACTAAAGACGCTGCGATCGGTACTGAAATCTACACGTCTCATTCTGTGTTGTATTTAGGGCTTATGGCCTATCCAGGGTGATTTCAAACAGAGGACCTTAGTTTACCTCACAGGTCTGGTCTGGCTTTTTTGGGAAACCTCAAATGCAAGTATTTTATCAACCTGAATGCCTCACTCTGGTAAACTTGAATGCCCCAGTCAGGAAACACTGGAGTGTTTCTACACTTATTGCGATTACCCAACGACAAAATAGATAAAATGGGTGTTTCCCATGGACTGAATATGATCAGAATGACCTTGTCAGTATATCTACTAACCTCCCCCCATTCCAGTGCACTCTAGGGTGTTGACCTTTCCTCTTCCCTTGGCTGGAAAAGCTCTTGGACATCCCTGCAGTGGATGAGTGGTTAGGATGCAGCAGAAATCGCTGGTGAATTCAAGATTCGAGTTCTTTATTCATCACATACATAGTTATACCAAGTACAACATGTAGTGAAATGAACCCTGACCAATCCAAAGACCGTGCAAAAAAGAGAAAGAGAAAACAGAGTAAAAAAGTGCAGACAATAAAAGTGCAGACAAATAAGAATGAATTTAACAAAATATACAACATATACAAAAAATGTGGCAAGTGGTGACGCATGAGATGATTGTTGTGCTAAGTGCAGTGTGCATTGAAGTTTGCCTTGATAAGTAGATTGTCCATGCAATTTACGTATCCGCTGTATAATATTTGAGAGGTAGTGGTGTCATGTCCTGATTGAAAAGTCTTACGGCTCCTCCTGAGTCTCTCTGTTTTTGCCGTAATATTCTTAAAGCGTTTGCCGGATTTTAGCAGCTTGAAAAGACAGTTACTGGGGTGAGACGAGTCTTTGATGATCCTAATTGCTCTGCTCCGGCATCTCCTAGTATACATGTCCTGCAGAGACGGTAGAGCAGATCTGGTGCCGCGCTCTGCTGCCCGATTCACCCTCTGCAGTCCCTTTAAGTCCTGGACATGGCTGTTTCCATACTAGGACGTGATGTTCTGGGTCAGGACATTTTCCACTGCACCGGAGGAGAACGACTTCAGGATCCCAGGAGAGACGCGAACTTCTTCCGCTGTCTCAGGTGGTAGGAGACGCTGCCTAGCCTTGCTGCACTGGCTCCGGATGTGTTCTGTCCATGTCAGGTCCTCAGTGATGCGAACGCCCAGGTATCTGAAACTGCTCACTCGCTCCACTGCAGCCCCGTTGATGTAGAGGGGGAAGTAGGAGCGCTCCATCCTCCTGCTGAAGTCCACCACCAGCTCCTTGGTCTTGCTGACGTTTAGTTGGAGGCAGTTCTCCTGGCATCGTGATGTCAGGCTGTCTACCTCCTCCTTGTAGGCTGCCTCATCGTAGTTGGAGATAAGGCCCAGCACTACTGTGTCGTCAGCAAATTTGAATCACCCATGACTGAGGCAAGCCGTGCAACACCAGAAACACCACGTTGACTGATGGTGATGACCTGTGCAGCAGTTTCAGCCCAGCCTGGAGGTTTGGCTTTCCACCACGGCGTGGGTGGCTTTCCATGCAGTTTGGTTTCGCCAACTCAATTTTGGATCTCCCTCAAAACCTTTTTAGTGAATGATTGACCTACACCAAGCTTAGACTTTCAGCATTTATTTACTTAGAATTTGGAAATCAACTCTGCAAATGAATCTACTTCTACAGGATCAAATGGAGCTTGAAGCCTGTTCCTGGCCGCATATGGCACAAATATTCTGGATCAATTACAGTACTGAGTCACCATGCCATCCCTAAAAAGGGATTTCATGAAAAAAAAGATTGTAAAATTACAGTGCTTATTTATTTCAACACAGTTATGCATTTATTTAAATTATCTTACAGATCATCACTAAAAATCAACCAATCAATTTGCCTAGAGCGAAATAGCCAGAGAAAAATCTAAATCAAGGGACCCATAGTTTTTGAATGATTTTTTAAAATCAGGATAGCATCAAAGAACGATAAAGTCATGATACCATAAGCAGAGCTCTCTGTCAATCATAAATGTCTAATGTGGCAGGGTGAGAAATTGGTTTGAGGTTGGTGAAGGCGTAGCCTCAGTTACAAGCAGCTTTATGAAGCCGGGTAGAGATATTCTGCTTCAGTTTCCTTATTAAAACTGCTTTAGTGATTTTTCTTATTTTTTTGCATAAGACAAGCCTTCTTTATAATGCTATTTTCACCATTTAATACATATGGGTGACAAGGGGCTACTGTTCTCTCGGAATTATGTGCTCTTTGCTTGAACGTGTGTTTTCAGATTGCAGAAGATGAAACAGCTGTGTGGTGTGGTTCTGAGAGGGGCACGCAATTAAAGGGAACCTCTACAAGGTGTTAAGTGATCTCTGCTGAAGGCTAGTGGTGGACAGGGTTTCGCTAATCCATTATCTGCTAATTACTGAAGCTAACTTTTTCCATTAGCGAATTAGCATTACCACTAACTTTGAAAACCAATTAGCTTCTGCTAAATTTCCACTAAATTTAGTTTCTACACAGGTACAGTGAGTAAAGGTTAATGGTCAAAAACATTTGGAAACCCTAAAATCATATATATTTGTTCCTGGCTGATGTAAGCAGCCTGTTGGTCTGTCCTTAAATTTAAGAATACCGTAAATTTGACAAGTTATCTGGCTAAGCAAGAAATCCTGATTCGTGATAGTCCCCCAGTTATATTTTCCAGGTTCTGATGGGCACAGCTATAGACCAATAAAAATCGGAGACCCTCCTACCTAGTACCGGGTAAATGGTGCCATTTTTGTAGTCCACAAGTGGCTTCACTGAGGGCAAAATATCAGCATGGGCCAGTTGCAAAATAGGGCTTCCCCAACAAAAACACTCATAATCTCGCAAATGGAATATCATAGAAAGAAAGTTTCAACACAGATTTCTTCAAGTCTCTATGTATATCCCCTGGAGACTTAACTGTTTAAACAGGTTAAAATTTTAGGTCTCTAGGTATTTTTTTTAAGGGTTTCAGAACCAAAAACGCTAAATTCATACAATAAAAGTTAGCAGTTAGTGGTTATCATTAGCCTCTTAAAGTTTTTAGTGGTTTATCGGTTTAGCGTTATCAAATTAAACTTTAGACTTAGCAGATTAGCGGCTATCAAAGCTAACTTTTTGGTTACCTGTGCTCACCACTAGTAAAGATGGAGATCGAACCACTAACATATTTAGCTGCATTTAGACATATTTATTTCCCTTTTTTAGACAAATTTGTATGTTTTTTTGTAATCATACTCTTAGTTCAACAAGGTTTAAAAGATAAACATTTCAGTTTTATTTTTATAAAATGAAGTGGAAAAAAACCCAAACAGTCATGGTGTCCTGAGTGTTCTTGCAAGGGTTGTGTCCAATCAAGAGAGCTACCAGCACCGCGTTCTCCTCTTCCACCTCCTCATGGCCTCACTTTGGCCTGCAGGCCGAAGGTACAAAAGAGGCTACAGCTGGGAAGCTTGATTAGTCACCAGCCGTGAGCCATCGGGTAGCCATGAGGTAATGCCCAGCAGTGTCGCCTGTCGCTGGCATGGTGCCCACACCCCTGAAGTCATGCCATCACATTAGTTAAGTAAAAGTCATACTGGTTAAGATCACATTAACAGTAAGTTTGATTTTGCTAGCTCAGCCCTGTGATGGGCCAGCTAGAATGTTCCCCTGCTTTATGTGCTACTCTGGTTGGGATAGACTCCAACACTATTGTGACCCTGTACTGGATAAGCAGAGAAGACTAATTGCTAGCTCATATTTAACTTTACTTTCACAAACCTTCCCTTTCAGTATTATTGTTTAAATAAAAATAGTCCTTATTTGTGTAAAATTTGTGAACTCCGTCTCTTTCAGAAATCAATAATTCATATTTTTTGTTATGCTTTTGTAACATAATCAACTCAGACTTAGGACATAACCATTTTTTTTTCAGTGTAGACCGCATGATGGTAATGTGTAAAATATATATTTTATGCACTCTGTCAAGAGAATTTGAGATCTGTATTGCTTCTGTGTTGTATTTTGCAAAGACAATATTTTGTGACTGACATAACCATCTTAGGTTTAGTGGGAAGACTAAAAGCATACAATACCACACCAAAGTAGTGTAGAGAGAGAGAGAGCAGGAGGTCTACTTCTTCATCTGCAGATATGTCTTTTGTTAGGGCCTGTTTGCTCTGCCTGCCTACCCCTCTGAATCTTCAAGGGGCTCACAAACTCCCCATTCAATCCTCTAATTTCTGTGTCATGTGGATATGTCTCCACACAAATTTTACTATCACTTCGCAAAAGCATATACCAAAATATTGTCTAGGAATAGATGTTTTTTAATTGTTCCTGTGTCTTCTACTACTATCCTTTACTCTGAGTAAGAGATATAAATGTTATGAATGCTAAAGTGCATTAGACTGGCAAAGAGTGTTCAAAACACACACATACATGTCACGCCATAAACTGGATAGCAGTTCCATACAAGTCTTTCTCCGCTGAACTGAATGCACGGGATTACCTTCCTCGTGGTTCAGCCCTGGTGAAACCTTCTCAGCAAGGCAAATTTGTCACAGTTGTGGGAAGCAAGGATATGAGATGGTGCCCACTGAATTTTCTCTTTAAATTTCAAACCAATTTTCTCCACTCAGAAACCCACCTGCTGAGGAGCCTTTATAGTGTTTGAATACTCACAGATGTGAGTTAGAACTACCAGTGACTACAGCTGATTGCACCTCAGGAATGGGAGACCAACAGAGTCAATTTTGAAGGCATTATAGGTAAATATGCATTTTATAAAATTTGTAACCATGTTAGCACTAATGACATCCAAGTTAAATATAGATTACAGAAAGCAGCATTCCAATATGTAAAAGAGCTAAAAAGATACTTTGGATGCATCAACATTATAGAAGGGACAATATTCCAATTTTAGCCATGCTGCATGGTATGGAGGTTTGGTTTATCTAGACATTTGATCAACAGACCTGTAACCCATGAAGAATTGGGCAGAATTTACTACAGTAACTAAACCAATTTATTATTGCAGTGGAATTGAAACTGACTCTCCATGTGAAATGAGCATAAAATAGCACTGATCTGTTGACTTCCTTGATCAGTAAATCCCCTTCTTTAAAAAAAGCCTAATGAAGAACAACATCAACTTTCCTCGAAAAGGTAAATAATCGATATGCTGCTGAGTATGTTGCCAGGTTATTACAGTATAAGTCACGGGTTTGTGATGCATCTGCTAGAACAGTGATTGTACACATATGTGAGAATTTGTTTTGTTTACACAATTTGCTGGTTCTAAATTATCCGATCAATATTAGTTCCCTAACATGCAAAGCTAAAGAAGGAGTTTCCATCTGGAACTAAAAATGTTTTACTATCAATATAAATCTATTATTATTTTCTGGATATTTTCCAAACATCTTAAGAGAAATGAAAATGAGGCACTTACGAGGAGCCTGATTTTGATCTCCTATTTTTATGCAAAATCATAGAGATATATGTTTTCCCACAGCTGTCTGTCATTCTGCAGTTGTGTATGATGTTTCAGTTTAGAAAACTCCATTGCACTAAATAACATATGACAGATGAATGAATGATTGATAATCTGCCCTTTTGTGCTGCTGGAATTGAGTGCAGGCTAGAAAATCTGATTGGTCTCAGTGAGTATGTGTTTCTTGGTTTAGGTCATACTTTTCAGATCAATATCTCTGCGTAAATAATCAAATATGAAAATGCTCAGTGGATTTCCACATGGCTCATTGCCGAGCCCATTACTCTTCATCATGAACATATTGCCCATTTAAAATATAAGTAAAAACACAACAAATATGTAAATCTGTGTTATGGATTAATTAGAGAAAATTTGGTTCCGACCTTTGTGTGATTGTAAGATGCATGTCTGTATCTATGATTCTTACTCTCAACCAGTGTTTCCCAATCCTTGGGGACCTACAGATGATCTATGTTTTTGCTCCCTGTCAGACAGTCCACATTTTTGCTCCCTCTCAGCTCTAGATCCATGATATGGGGTCGCTTTGCTGGTGACACAGTTGATGATCTTCATCAAATCCATGGCACTTTCAACCAGAATGGCCATCATAGCACACTTCAGCATCTCTGGCGTTTGCATGTTTCTCCCTGTGTCACATGGGTTTCCTACTTCTTCCTATAGCTCAAAGTTTCTGCATTTAGGCTAATTTGAGTCCTTAGTACATGTGTATATGCCCTCCAATGGACTACCTCGGCCTGATGTCCTGTGCTGCTAGGGTTAGGATAAGATAGGGTTAGGGTTAGGATAGGATAGGTAGGGAACATTGAAAAAAATTATAACTGTTTTTGTTTTTAGTTTATGTATAGTTATGCTTCTACCAGCCTTGTCAAAGTTCTTCTTGTAAATCAATTTTCCTTCTTTATTAATAATTTAAGGGCGAAAAGAGGGGAAAACAGAATTAACACAACATAAATTTTATGCAATTAAGACAAGAATTTCTTCATGGTAGCTATGTATTATTTTCACTGGTAACTACATATTTAGTTCTGTTCCTAAGTAGCTGCAGAATATGTTGGTCATTATTGATAATTATATACCTGCATCAGAAAATAAATTAATAAATGAATTTTAATGACATTGTGGGATCTATGCAAAGGGGTTCTTATTCAGTATTTGCATTTTTCGTATATTATACACAGACAGAGGAAGGTAGCACAAAATTAACTTAATTGACACATTTATTGCAAGTCAAGAAATAAAGCTGTAAAGTATTTATGCAGAAAGTCACCATCCAAATATAGGATCACTAGTATTTGCAGCCTGCTCTTCAAGGTATTGACTCTTATTTACACAAGTGAATTCTTTTCAGAGTCTTATAGCTTTTATAATTTAGTTTCATTGTGTTGAAAATAGGAATTCATTCAAGCTTAAGCCCATAGAACACTTGCTGATTTGGCTGACAGTCAGATAAATTAAAATGCAGGGTTTCAAGTTAACAGTGTAATATCACATCAACATTTATGGGGCATATCTGTGTGTGACATTGCATACTTTCCTCCCTCAAAAACCTCTATTTTTTGTATGGGGGCGTTACATGTTGCGCACACTCACGATGTTACAACTTCATTCAAGTACAGTATTTGATATTGATATTGTTTAAAGAAACCAAGTGACTGCAGGCAAATTACTGTTTTATGAAGCTATATGACATATTTTAGGTAATGTGTTCTATAGCTTTAAGACTATGGATGCTATACTTTTCCTTGGATTTATAAAAAAAAGTGTGTAATTCGAGCAGTTGGCTCAAGTTAAGTGAAGCAGACATCACAATTCTTGTATTGTTATACTACGCTATTTGTAAATGAAATTTCGGTTGTTCAGCAGGACCAGGGCTATTGTTCTTCTGACGCACTGTAGTCTGATCCACAATCCAAAGAACCAAAGTCTGCATTATCAAGCAAGTCCCAAGCTTACAAACTATGGTTAGGAATGCATAGATCGCAAAGGTAACACTGATGGTTGTGGATGATAAATGGTTCTATAAGTAATGCATGTCCTATGTTTCCTAAATCAAACTTCGTTACAAACATCAGATGCTATTTTGTTCCAACTTAATAAAAGCTAATAAATATTAATGCAAATCAAAATATTTTTTCCAAAAAAAAAAAAATTTAATTGTGTTTTCATGCATTCTAAAAAGTGTTTGAGCACTTTTCCCCTTACCATCATTTGCCTGGGCTGGATATTATGAACCTTCAGCTCACACCAGATTTTTGATCTGCATTATTCTGATTGTGTGGTCAATCAAAACCTTACGTGTGTATGTATGTGTGTGTGTGTGTGTGTGTGTGTGTGTGTGTGTGTGTATATATATATATATATATATATATACATACATATATATATATATAGAGAGAGAGAGAGAGAGAGAGAGAGAGAGGGTCAAGTTTATAATTAACTCTAATTAATTCTATTTGCCTCTTTTTCTGACTTTTTCCCTTCAGTTAAACTGTATTAATGAGATGTTCTCTTTTGTGGATGCCAAGAACACTGAAAGACAAGCTGTCTACCCTCTGCCTATCGGCATGCAGTACGTGTCACTGAAGAAAAATCAGCAGAATACCTACTTGAGGAAGGCTAGCATAAAGGCTATCGCCATCATTACCCCCCAATTGCTGAACCATTTGTATGTTCTGTAGGGATGCAAAAACACCTATCGTGCATCTTGAAGCTAGGCTAAAAATGAGAATAATGCATGCATAAATCATCAAAGCCTGGTCACAGAAATTGGCTACTTTTTTGGGATGGTTTGAATGAAACCATTACACAGAAGTGCCATTGTACAGAGCTGTTGACACGTTGGGCTAGCAGTGATTTTCAGGTGAAAAGAGATAAGACATGAGTGGGCAGCCTCGGTTGTGTAAATTTAGTGAGTTCAGCCATTGCCTTTTCCCTGTTATTTCTCTTAGTTTTTCAAATTAATAGGAAAAAAGTAACCAGTTTGTCATAGTGAAAAAATGTGACTGCCAACCTGATCTTGTAGGAATAATTTTGCATTTGAATTTGCTCAGACCGAAAAACAGTAATGCTTATATTTATCTTCTTATACCATTTTCATAGGTTTATCAATGCCTGTATGTACATATTTTTCTTTTGTTAAAAAAGGAGTAACGATAGTTCAGTGTCAAATAATGCTTAAAGGTTTCTGGGGTGGTGGCCTCATTAAATAATCATTGGACCCACATGGCATAAGTTTGAGTTACCTGGAATGACATATGGCAAACTCTTTGTTTAAGGGACACTTTGCAGGCAGATTATACATATTCCGATTCTTTCAAAGAGCAGCTTTTTAAAAATATGCAGTGACATATGAGCTATGACACTTGCAAGCTGTGCAAATGGAATGTCTGCCAGGAACCAAATGATTTAAAGACAACTGACATTAAGAGCCATTATAGAGACAATCTGCAATCCATTATCCAAACCGTTTGGCTTCCTTAAAAAGAAGCTGAATCAATAAAGAATCCTTTACAAAACAAATCTATATCATAAACAATGGCAGGGCACAGACAGCGTTTTTCTTGTACTGCATTTAGGCAGAGTTATTGCCAGGCAGCAGTTAGGAAAATATCAGCTTTTTGTTAAAGTAAACCATCAATCTTAAGGATGCAGAAAAAGCTTGATTTTGCATACTCATTTATTCTATTGTTTAGAAGAACATGCAAAGAAAAAAACAGTAGTTCCTGATATATTCAACTTCAGTCACTTTGCATTAACATTGCAAAATGAAAAGTAAATTTCAGACAGTGGAAGAGAAGTTCCTTAAAGAGGTACCATCTCTTAGGAATATCCTGTGGAATTGGTCCAGTGAAATGGTGGGGGTGCCCCCATATTTCTGAGAGAGCACATTACACCAACAGACTCAATGGGTACCCCCCCTAACTGACGTACAAGAGAGAGATATTTTTTCTCTCATAATCACACATGGTAGTTAACTGGACATAACCAACGTACACTAACAAGAGGCCAGGTTAAAAGCCAATTCTGCAGGGTACCTCATGGGTGCCATCATAGAGTGGGGGCAATTTAACCCACATCCACAGCTTCTCGTGGTTGTATATTTTGTGACTGTTTAATTGAGCCTTGACTTTAAGCTGGGGTGTCAGAAGCATTTTGAATGTGGGGGGGACACACTGGTGGGGGTCTGGGGACCCTCCCCCAAATTTTTTTTTATGAATTAGATGCCATTTCCTGCAAAACCCGGAGTGGCCTTTCAGTGGTATGTGTATTCTCATATCCATCAAGTGGAATGGATTCTTTCGCGAAGCAATAGAAACAGCGCCGGGTGAACTAGTATTTTATGTGGGGGGGTCCAAACAAATAATTATGAAATGTGAGGGGGACATGTCCCCCTCAGATTTAATGGCGGCTTTAAGAATAAGACTGATCGTGTTCTTTTTTCATTCCAGGATGAAGTGTTGGCCACAGAAATGTTGCCTGAATGAGCCCCTGAGATCGAACCAACGCTACTTAAGCAGGGGAATGAGCAATTTCTTTTGTATAATGGTTTCTATATATATAAGACAAGTGAAACCATGTTGTACTATATAAGTATTTTATTCCATTTTCCCCTGTATTATTACTATATTATCAAGGTGCCAGGTATCATAGAGCACAAGGTCAGGGTGTACTACAGACAGGATGCCAGCCTATCATAGAAATCCCACACGAATTGAAGAGAACATACAAGCTTCTCACACACATAGAGCAGAGGTGGGAATTGATCCCTCAACACTAGAGGTGAAAAGCAACATTGCTATCTACTATGTCACCCCTTGATTGATTATGTCCTATCTATATGTAAGTCACTGTCCTCTGTAATTTGTTAGAACAATTTCTATCTGCATTTAGAAGGGAGCTGAGTTGTTCGAGGACTCACACTGCATAACCCATAGCTGAACTCTGCTATCGCATGTGACTTCCTTGTTTTCATCATAGCTGCAATAGTCAACATGAATTTCAGTGCATTGCAGTTTTATTATTTCGTTCTGCTAGTTGCAGAATGGGTAAAATCAATACCTAGCAATGGCGCAGTTGATTGTAATTGAATGAAAAACAATTTATAGTTTATCTAGAGCAGAGGATAAAGGAAAAGCTTTTTATGACAAAGAAAAAAACTGGGCAGTCATGTTAGCATATGGTTGTATTCTTAGGCAACATTATTCACTGAAACATACTATCATATGAAGATACTGGTTATAGTTTTAAAGTTTTAGTTGGGAAAAGAGAGCTATTTAGAAACAATAATTGTAGGCATAAATGTATGAAAGACAATGAAAGGGCAATCAATATTTTGGCATAAGTAGGTTATTTTATTAATTTTTTTCATTGGTGTCATTATTTATATCATGTGATATGAATCAGAGCAGCTTTGAAGCATATATTTGGGTGCCTAGCATGCAATTGTCTAAGACATCTGTTATTTTAGTAATCCATCTATCCATCCATCCATTAATGTTTTGACCATTTATTTTGGCAATTTTAGTTGAATTATTGATAATTCATTTTGTATTAATTTGAAATGTAGCATTAAATTGGCCAAAATTATATTCACAGAAAAGCCTTTAAACATATGTACGACATATTGTATAGAGTAATTATACATGATTTTCTAGACAGGGGTATGGCTGAGTGTTTGCAAACAAAATGAGGTACATAAATCCTGAAAAACAGTAGCACATGGTAGAATTATACAAAAAGCTACTCGGTCTTTTCCTTCCACTGTGGGGTAATTATTTGTCATGTCAATATTTTCATATAATTTTGTTTTAAATCTGCTTTGCTTGTACAAAGCTAATGGAGTTTCAGCATGCATCCAACTCTATTTATGCTGCAAAATCTTTTAAATGTAAGAAGTTAAGGCTCTGACTGTATCCTTTAATACAGTCATCATGCCTCCAGGCCTAAGATCATGGATGACATGAACTCATAAAACCAACCAGCTGATATGTTAATCTTTCCTCTGATTAATGTCTCATCTGAAACAATATAGTTCAGAGGCATCTCTGACAGCCCTGATTCTCAGACCCCCCCAACAACTAAGAAAATGATTTAGTAAAGGCAGGGCGGCATTGTCTCAGATGTTCTGCCATAGTTTAATAGGACTATTGTCTTTTAAGTACTGAGTCATCTGGGAGACATTAGTGTCCTTTATTCACTGATCCTATATTCACTAGCAGTAAATGCTTTGACAGGAATGACAATCCAGTGTTGTTTGTATATGTGGAGAAGGTGTGTGCAGTGTAATACATGAAACTGAGACATAGTCCAGTTACAAAAACATTTTACATATACAGAACATAACTTAAGGTGAATACGTATTACAGCCAGAACACTTGGAACATATTGCAACTCTCCTTAACAGACACTTAATTACTGAAATGACACTATCTGTGAGAATATCTATATAATTACAGCCTATTAAGGTGAATGACTTGCAACAGAGCATGATCAAAGTACACATATTACCGATCTGTGCTTCAAACGGCAGTGTACTGCAGATTTCTGATCAAAGTGGTCCTCGTAGTCACCCCGGTTCTGACTGATCTGACTGATAACTACTCACAAACTCAGGTATTAGGTCATGGAATGTTGCAACAACAGTATCAACAGATGAGATCATAGTCCACCTCCTTCAAGAAGCAGGAGACAGATTTATAGGGCCGAGGGCAAATGAATGGAAAGCCAGAACAAAAATATGAACCCTTCACAGACCTAAGAAGCATTGCAACACTTTCAAATGTGTTCAGTGGAGAACAATATCATTTTTGACTTTTAAATTGTGGATTCAGTAGATTGTAAGACAAATTACAGTTTAATTAATCAGTTATTAATTGTATTAGGTGAATACTAATTTGTCTCTTCTGCTTATGGAGCTGTAGTACTCATGACTAAAGAAAACATTTATGGCTGAAAAACCTTGAAGTAAATTTTGTATTCTCCCTGAGTCATCAAACTGTGGTGGAAACAATAAAAATAGTAATCCTTTTGTATTATTGATGTGCCTGAAGTTAGCCGGCCCTCGATGCTTCAGCAGCAGAACTGCTGCATTACTTACATCAGACCTTTGAAGCACACTGATTCCCTACAGCTTAGTTTTAGTGATTATTTCACACACATCTTTTGCTGCTTTGTCTCAAAGATCATATATAATATTTAATTATATAATATTTTGTTCAAAGTGCCCTGTAGCTGGAAAAAAAACTAAATTGTTTATTGCAGAAAATGTAAGATTTTAATTTGGTCTTCTGGCAGGGGGTTTTAAGAGGAAAATGCACTGGATTTGAGAATGTGTATTTGTAAAAAAAAAAAAAAACAGTTGGTTTGTTTCTCTAACAGGAGAATATATATCTTCATTCAGTAGGACACACATCTAACAATAGTAAAAATGCAATATATCGAATCTCAGAACTGAAATCAACCTTTATACATGCAGATACCACATAACACTGCTGAGATTAGGAAATAACATAACATGAAAAGATGGTAATGTTAAGTCATATGACAACAATATAACAATATACATAAAGATGTGTGGTGGGGGCATGTCCGGCTACAAGGGGACACGTGCATCTTTGGGGGGGGCGGGGAAAGCACTCAAAATCAGGCCAGGGGTTGGAAGAGGGACCCTGGCTTCCTGGTGGGATTGCTGTCAGTCATCAGCACCCGTATCTGGTTGAGTCTGTGTCACCAGACAAGACAAGTGTATGGCTTTCAGTTCTTCTCTCCCTCTCTGTGCTGTCCTGCCTTTTTCTCTCTTCAAACTGATGGCTGGAAATGGGCGGCAGCTGGGTACCTTTACTAGCCTCCAGCTGTGGATAATCGGGGCTCCCGCGCCACGGTGCCAGGCTGCCTGTTTGCTGCCGGCACGGCACAGCGGCCATGCTGCCACAAGAAGGAACAAATCAATACTCAGAACAAAAACAATACCTCATCCATCCATCCATCTTCCAGCTACAAACCCCGTATTGGGTCTGGATGCAAATTTAATCAATACTGAATAATGATTCTCTCATTTGTGTATGTTGCCACACAGAGATGGTGAATGTGGAGAGACTGAACATCATCTTCTTAACATGCCCATGATTCATGACCTGCAGCTAATCACTGAACCACACTGAACAGAAAAATGGGAAATAGACCACTTTGGGGACTCCACATAACACAGATCCAAGTATTAGTGAATCTCTAAGGGAATATAAGAGAGAAATATATGGTATGTACTGGCAGGGAATGCAGGCAAATCAAAGGGACCCTATGTGACCGAATAGGTATGATATGAACTACAGGAGCAGCTACAGAGTCAGAGAACATCTGAAGCTTTTTGCAGAAATCGCCATGTATCGTAAAATGGTCACGGCGTTTGTAAAAATGTATAAAAAGAACAAAGGCTTCGTTTGTTACTATCCATGAACTATTGTGTTGACCGAAAAAAGGCAAATGACACGGGTGATTAAATGAATTGTACTGATTTATTTAAAAAATGCCTGAGTAGCCCTGAAGTCAGTCAACATTAGGAGAAGGCTGAGAAATTTCTAATTTTCCAGATAGATTTTCAGATCTAACTGGTTCACACTTCTTGTGTGACTCTCCATCATCATTCCGCCCAGTCCAGGGTCATCCTGAAGTGATTCAGCACCCGCAGCTCTCCTAACCAGGCACAGCTGAATTCCCCTATTATGATGAGGAACTGCAGCTTGTGAGGTGATGAGACAGAGTGATCAGACACTGAATTGTCTCTTTCTTTCCCCCAGCTATTGAAAACTCTAAAACCATTAAGAAACATTGGTAAGTGGCTTGGGCCCCAGTGGAGGTGCTCACCAATCAAGTGTTTATTTCAGTGTTTTCCCCATGTAGCTGCACGTCTACGTTCTTCACCTTTTTATTTTTTGTGCTTGTTTTGTAACTCCATACAACTTGTGTCTGTGAATTCAATACCCCCACACTAGATACTATACATCTGCGCCAAATGGACCAAGTGTATAAATAACTTTGTGGTATGGGTCTTTCTTTCCTCATTTAATCTCTCCAAATGGACATACATTTCATGGTAAAGGCTCTCCATTCTAACTTTCCTCAAAAAGAATTTTCAACCCTCATCCCCATTGATGTTACTCTGTTTCAGAGTGGATGCAGAACAATACCCTCAGTGAAAGAATGCAAATATGTGAAAGTTGCTAATTTCATTGTACAGATTTATGTTAGTATGCACTTTTTTCTGTTTTCACATGGTTATAAGCTATTTTAACAACACTGGATTGACAGCTTTATTTTACTTTATTTTACTTTATTTTACTTGGGCAGTGGTGGCTTAATGGTGAGGGAAGTGCACTTGTAATTGAATGATTGCAGGTTCAAATTCCCAACCAGCAAGGTACCGCCCCCAAGCACTGCCTCCCGGGTGCTGAATTAGTTGCCCCCTGCTCACATATGGGTTAAATGCAGAGAACACATCTTGTTGTGGTGTGTCAACAATGACAACTAATCACTAAATTAATTGTAGAATAATAAAAGAAATAATCTATATTTTCTCCATCTATCTTCCAACCAGTTATATGCCTATACCCTGTCTCAGGTAGCCTAGAGCACAGGCAGGAGAGCACCTTGCATGAGATGCACACATATGAAGGGAATTATGGGCATTTAGAGACAGGACTTTAACTGAAATGCATGCCTTTGGGCTGCAGGAGGAAGCTAAAATATCCGGAGGGAAGCTTCGCGGCACGGGGAGAACATGCAAGCTCCTCACACAGAGCAGAGGTTATATCGAACCCCCAACCATGGATGTGCTAGGCTACAATGCCCCTCCCAATACAAAACTGTTTCATGAGAAATGCATATGCCCACTTGCTTGCTGGGATTTTTCTGAAAAAATGTTTTTAAGGGTGAACTGCTAAATATAATATAAAACATGACAGCTTGTTAAAATTCTTGTAAATATATGACATTGCAGAGACATTGTTTAGGATCCAACCTAACTTTTGTATAATTCAGTGGTTCTCAAGCAGGTCCTTGGGGACCCCCAGACGGTCCATGTTTTTATTCCCACTCAGCTCCTTGCCAGATCCAGTGCTCCAGTGCACATTTTTGCTCCCTCTCAAAAACAGGGAGCAAAAATGTGGACTGGCTGGGGTGCCCGAGGACTGGGTTGAGAAATTCACCTATCAGTGCAGTTGACCTAGGTTAGTAGAATCATGGTATTAAATTTCTTCCTGCGTCTGCTGGTCAGACAGAATGCCAGCCATATTGTTCGGTTAATCAAATATCTGAATTTCCCATAGGATTTATTTGCCTAAAATTCATTTGTACCACTGTACCCCTGGGCTAAGCATTTGATCCAGATTAACTCTCTCAAAGAACTACAACAAACTAATCAGTTTTAATTTTATAGTGGCTCGGAGACATTTTGGTTTAGAGCTTAAGGTGTTACAGTATACACTGAAATAAGCTAAAAGAAATTATACGGTGTACCTATTTTATGCAAAAACTAGTGTCATTTTACTGATGCAGAGTACAACATCTACTGTATGTCTTCAGGTCAGAAAGATATGCTGAAATTCATTCAAATATTTCCTAGAACCTTCAATATTTCAGAATGATATGTAATGTGCACTAGCCTCCTAATTGACAGATTTCTCAAAAGGTTAAAGAAGCACAGCCTTGATTGTACAATAGGGAAAAAAAATCAATGTATTGGCACAGGGATTCTTTTTTCCTCTGTATCCCAGATCAATCATTTAGCTCCAAGGAAACACAAAGAATAACTTATTATGCGCCCAAAAATTAGCAGACCTTTTACTCTCACAACTAAAATTGGGCTGTACACGGATACTTACACAATTGATTATCCTTATGAGGGCTTTGTCTGTGAAACATTCCTTGAAGAAAGAAATAAATCTTAGCTTAAATAAGCACAAATAAGTCATAGCCCTCGAAGTGCAGCCTCTACCTGATGAAAGGCAAAATGATTATTTTGAGCAAGTAGCAAAAGTGAACATATAAATGCATTTTAAAGGCTAAATGTAAATCATAAGCAACAAAACCAAATACCTCAGACTGCTCTGTCTGGTCTGACTCTCAAAGGCTTTTCTTAAGTGGCCCAAGTAAAACTACATTCTGCTGCCGCATTTTGTCATTCAAGTAGACATTTCTCAGGCACAGTCTTGCATATAACCTTGGTGTTCCTCCGGCATCATTCTTTGGACCAGTTCTGTTCTAGTCCATGTTAGGCAAAACCACAATAATTCCTTTCATTTCTGTACTAATGATACTCAATTGTACATTGCAGTTACACCCAGTTAACGAAATTGGGTAACTATTCAGAAGATGGGTCTAAATGATAATAAGTGCTGGGAGGTTCTACATTTCTTCAGCTAAATACAAAGTACTAAGATACTTTCTAGTCTTCTAAGAAGTAAGATGAGTTCTAGGCTTAGGTCTGTGCCAATAAAATGCAACTGGGGGACCCTTAAGAGCAAATGTGAAAACTGCTTCCAGTGAAAACTTGTGGGAATTTTTAAACCAGTAAAGGATTTTGAGCTTTACAAAAATAAATAAATGGAAAATGAGAAATATTTCTGAAGATGCACAGTTTCTCTTTCAAGAAATGCTGAGGCAGTAATTCATGCCTTTATCAGCTCCGCGCCAGATTACTGTAGTTCTTTATATGCTTACAGACTCCCTTCCAGAAACAGAAAAATGGATCATATTACCCTAGTGCTAGGTGTCATATGTTAGCTTCCAGTATCTTGAATAACCATTTTATTAATTACTTTTAAAGTTACGCATAGGGTAGCCTCAAAATAAATATTCAGTGCCATTGTCCTATATGATCCTGAACATCTCCTTAGATCTACCAACAAAGCTATTCTTAGGGTCCTGAGTATTACATGTCTAATGAAAGGAGGCTGTGCCTTTGTTGGTAATGCACCCAGACTTAGGAGGAACCTTCCACTTAGAGCCCGATAGGCTAAAGCAGTTTCCTCATTTAAAATACTCTCAATATTCTACTCTTTATCACTCTCTTTTGGTATACATTTATGTTTTTTCTATTTTCAAATTTGATATTTAAATTCAATACTTATTGATTTTGTGGACATCTCTGAAGTTTCTGTGTTTTTTTTATTCTCGATTTTGTGTTCTGTATGAAAGTCAGTTAAAATAAAGCCCATAATTATCATTTTTCAGTTCGTAAAATCCTATGCTGCCACAAATTGTAACTTTATGGTATTTATTTCACTTTAACTTCATTTTTGTATCACTACCAGTTTTGTAAATAATTAAAAGAATTCGAGTGCCTAATATGTTTCACTTTACCCAACTTGGTGAAGTTAGGTAAGAAGAACACGTATTACTACCCCCCCCCCCCCCCCTCCCCCCCCCCCCCCCCCCCCCCCCCCCCCCCCCACCTCCACCCCCCACCCTCAAACCCCCACCGACCCCCCCGCTCCCCCCCGCGGCTGGGCGCCTGGTG
>JAOYFF010000041.1:13794486-13836239 GCA_025773925.1 Cryptomyrus ogoouensis | reverse complement strand
AAGCGGCGGCGCAGCTGGTGGGCCTGGGTGGTGTTGGACCGTGGCTGGCGGTTGCGGGGGAGTGAGGAGGGCTGGGGGGGGGGGGGGGGGCGGGGCAATAAGATTTTTCCCCACAGCTCAAAGACGTACAGCTGGATTTCCTGGCATTGCTAAGCGGTGCCCATAATGTGTGATTATATGAGTGTGTGTATGTTAGGCCCTGCGAATTACTTTTGGCTTAAACTGCCAATGAATTTACATTTTCCTTCATAATAGAGTGCAGTAACACATTTTCATTTCCAGATTAAAATAAGATTTCAATTTTCAAATTGTGTTTTGGCCTGGATGTGAAAATACAGGCGACTTGTGTCCTTTATTGATTCTAAATGGGATGATCCCCTAAAATATGAGGATTTTTTGATTAAACAAGATTAGTTGAAGCCACTTTTTAGCAATGGCCCCCAGAGATTCATTCTGAGCAAACCTGTGAATTAAAGTGCCATTCAAACCATCTAAAGACATGTGGCTAGGCTAATTAGCATCTCTAAAGGGACCACACAGAGGCGAGTAATTCAAGTCCAGAGAGTAAAAGTCCAGACCAAGAAGGTTTCAACAATCCAGTTGAGTATAAAAGAGTCACAGTCACAGACAGGGGTGACGAACCTGATCCTTGGAGAGCCACTATGGGTGTGGGTTTTTGGGATGATATCTCATCAGCCAATAACAGTGGGTCCCCAGGAATGGAGAACCACTGCTTTATTATTGGCTGATTGAGAGATCATCCCAAAAAACCCAGACCAACAGCGGCGCTCCGTGAATCAGGTTCGCCACCCCTGGTCAACTGGTTGGTTGAAACAAAACCTTGTTCTGGACTGTCACTCTCTGGACCTGAATTACCTACCTCTGGTCCCACAGAGTATGCTTATGTGTATGTGTTCTAGGGCTCTAATTGTTACCAGTTTCACGGTAAATCGTGATAAATTTTCTGACAGTTAGTATTACAGCTTCAAATTTTAAATTACTGTTAACACTATGCTTGATTATCTTGCTTTGAAGAACTTACTACCAAGTGTGGCAGACCACATCATCACCACATTGGCTAGGACTGGTACTGCTGACCAGGATAAGTGTATTAAAGATTTAGTGATATAGCTGAAAATATTAAATCACAAAATAATTATACATTAAACCATGGTTTTAAGTAGTAATATATAATATCATGAAGTTTTTAGCACTTTAGCACATTTTATAGCATGGAGGCTTGACTTTTATTTGGGATGAAAAAGAACTGGCTCCTTCATTAAAAGGTGCCAAAAATGAGCGTATCTTTATACTTCTGTCACAAGGCGCAGTGGCTCAGTGAGTAGCCTGATAGCTCCAGATTTGCAGGATTGAACCCCACCTTCCTTGGGTGTGACTGCTGTTTCACACATTCTCCCCACATTGTGCACAATTACTAGTACAATAATGTACTTTACGTTCCTCTCTCAGTCCAAAATCACATACCTGGATGAACTGGCATCCTGTAATTGCCCATATTGCTTGGGTGTACACTGTGACAGACAGGAATCTATCAGGGGGCGGGGGGTTCCACTAGCTTGTGCCCTTTTTGCTGCCTGCAGCGCCAGGATTACTGTGACCTTGTTCTGGATAAGCTCTGAGAAGATGGATGAATGAATTTCCAGGTTGTTATTTGTTTGTGCATAGCCCATAACAATGAATATCTGAAAATATTAATGATGTGACAAAAGATGTATAATAAATGATATTGTTTGTAGAAAAATATATTGATAATATCAATGATACTTTACGTTCAAATTTTATTAAAGAAAATATACATCTTTCTACAAAGGGAATGCTTGTCTGCGGCATTAAGCACAACAAAAAACGAAATAAAATGTAAGAAAAATCCTTTTAATAACGACTTTGTGTCAGAATGACTTAAGTAAAATTCCAGGATCCTGGCCTCTATCCCATCAATGATGCATTGCCTTATAGAAAAAGCACATTTCTTTAAAGTTGTGAAACCAGGTCTCCATAAGTGTTCTACAATACAAAGGAAAAAATGCTATCTGTTGCTTACACGCAGGATAAAAAGTAATGAACTCTAGTTTTACCTATTAAAATCTAAGCATCGGTAACACTTCACTTAAAGTTGTCATCTATATTGCATTATAGATACCTTCATAATTTCCCATAATGGTTGGTATAAAGATTAATAAAGCATTATAGCACCTTCTATTGACAGTTATAAGGCATAGTTTTGAAAATAATACTTCATAAGCTCAAATGAGGCTATCATCTATAAGGCACTATAGATACCTTCATAAAGCATTATAATAGTTAATATAAGCATTAATGATGCTTTGTATTAAATCTTGAATATATCTATAACATATAGATGACATTGTCATAAAGCATTCATAATGCATAATAAATACAGCTATTATGTGTTATACCTTTTTAGAAATATTTACAGCAATGTATAATATATGAATGCATTATAATGTATAATGAATGTGTTTTATAGATTTTCAAAGACATGGCATTCATAGAAAGTATTACCAAAGCATTTTATAACAAAAGGACGTGCAATAAATGGGAAACTATGATTTTTCTTGACAATATTTCCACAAATTTTATTTATTTCCATTTATATTTAAGTTGCACTGTGAATAGAGAAATGTAAAAAGACCCGACGTGTCTGCTTCATTTTCCAGGAAGAGCGCTGTGATTGTGGAAACGTTTCATGGACTGCTGCTTCACTGCAATGGTGCACTAAGTGATGGGCAGGGCTACTTCAGAATGTGTGGATCCAGATGAAACAGCAGAGGTCTCATGTCATGGGTTCGCTCAATCACTTCATTGTTTTGAAAATAGGTGCCTAGAAAAATATATTATTTAAGGGTAATCAAGACTGACGTAATAAGCAAAACTAGACGGAAAGCCCCTTTAAGCTAAATTTACGCGTGATTGTGACTTACACATCAAATGGGAGAAATTAAAGGATATTTCACAGAAGCTACATCATGTAATGAAAATGAAAATGCACAATGTTACTGTAGGTTTAATTGATCAATTGATTTTATATAATAAAATAAAACAGTGGTAATAATGTCCGAAGCTCTTCGATACGTATGGGAAGTGAAGGCCAGCACGTCTGGTCTGGTCTTTCAAGGAAAACTACTGTAGCACAAATTGATGAAAAAGCTATAACAGAAAAAGGTGTCAGAAAACAATGTGTCACGGCTTGCTGTGCATGAAGCTGTGTAGCTGCAGACCAGTCAGAGTGCCCATGTCACATCAGCATCAACGCTAGACCATGGAACAATGGAAGAAGGTGGACTGGTCTGAGTCACATTTTCTGTTACATCAGGTGGACGGCCGGGTGCACGTGCATCGTTTTCCTGGGGAAGAAAAGCCATGATGAGGTATGGGGAGAAGGCGAGCCAGTGGAGGCAGGGGAGAAGGCGAGCCAGTGGAGGCAGGGAAGAAGGCGAGCCAGTGGAGGCAGGGAAGAAGGCGAGCCAGTGGAGGCAGGGAAGAAGGCTAGCCAGTGGAGGCAGGGAAGAAGGCGAGCCAGTGGAGGCAAGGCGATGCTCTGCGCAATGTTCTGCTGGAAACCATTGACACATAGCACCTACCTAAACATTACTTCACGGCAATGGTATTTCAGGATGGCAGTGGCTTTGTTCAGCTGGATAATGTACATTGCCACACCATAAAATTGTTCAGGAATGGCTTGAGGAGCATGAAAAAGAGTTCAAGGTGTTGACTTGGCTTCCAAATTCCCTAGATCTCAGTCTGATTGAGCATCTGTAGAATGTGCTGGACAAACAAGTCTGATCCATAGAGGCCGCACCTCACAGCTTACAGAACTTAAAGGATCTGCGGCTAATGTCTTAGTGCCAGATACCACAGGAGACCTTCTGAGGTCTTTTGCAGTCCAAGCCTCGACGGATCAGGGCTGATTTGATGGCATGAGGGGGACCTACACAATATTATGCAGGTGGTTTTAATATTATGGCTGAAGTCTTATGCAGTAAAAGAAAATGTTTAAAACTATTTATCTTAGTAGTAAGTGTCTATTTTCTTAGGAAAAAAATACAATGTAACCTTATAATGTATGCAAATTAACAGTAGCACAATAAAAACCAGGAAGAATGTCTTCAGTTCTCCAAAAAGTTCATACCTTGCTGAATGACTGAACTCTCCAGGGACCCCCCAGCCATTCTGTGTATTCATTAAATTTCACCACCAGCTCACTTAATTAATTAGCTTAATTAGTTGAATAACTCATTGGTGTATTCATTAGCCATAGATGGTATGCTAGCAGTTGACTCAAAAAATACAGACACACACACTCATCCATGTATCTGTATATGTGGTTTTGTATATATTGCATTTTGGGGAGCCAGTGTTCCCACAATTTAATAAAACCTGATACTTTTTACCTTGTGGTGACATTTTTCTGGCCCACACAAGAGAAAACTCAAATAAAAATAATAAATAAAAGTAGTCAAAAGTCTTGTATTTAATTGAATTGGTCTGGATTTTTAGTTTATGATGTGAAATGTCCACCTCTGGATTTAAGTGACTTCAAACGTGGCAAGGCTGTTGGTGGTATGAGTGTTTCAGAAACTACGGATCTACCGAGATTTTCATCCAGAACCATGTCTAGGGTTTGCAGAGAAAAGCATTCAGTGAGCAGTGGTTCTCTGGGCAAAAATGCCTTGTTGATGGCAGAGGTCAGAGAAGAATGGTCAGACTGGTTCAAGCCGATAGATAGGCAACAGTAACACACACGAAAAAACAATTGTTATAGACAAGGTATGTAAAAGAGCATCTCTGAATGCACAACACGTGGAACTCTGAAGCAGATGGGCTACAGCAGACCACAGTGCTGGAGACTACAGGGGGCACGAGCTGACCAAAATTGGACAAAGCAAGACTAGAAGAATGTTGCATGGTCAGATGTTCTTCGATTTCTACTGCCACTTTCAGATGATAGACTCAGAATTTGCCATAAACAACATGAAAGCATGAATCCATCATGCCTGGTATCTGCAATGCAGACTGGCAGTGGTGATGTAATGGTGTGGGGGATATTTTCTTGGCACATTTGGGCCAATTGAGCATCGTTTAAATACCACAGCCTACTTGAGTATTGCTGCCGACCATGTCCATCCGTTTATGACCACAAGGCGCCCAGCCTGCAATGGCTACTTCCAGCAGGATGAAGTGCCGCGTCACAAAGCTCATTCACCTCTGACTGGTTTCTTGAACATGACAGTGAGAAAGCTGCACTCAAATGGCATCCACAGTCACCAGATCTCAATCGAATACAGCACCTATGGGATGTGGTGGAACGGGAGATTAGCATCATGAAGGTACAGCCAACAAATCTGCAGTGACTGCATGCTGCTCTCATCTCAACATGGACCCTGAGGAATGTTTCAAGCACCTTGTTGAATCTATATGGCACAAAGAATTAAGGCAGTTCTGAAGGCAAACGGGGGTCCAACCGAGTACTAGCATGGTGTACTTAATAAAGTGCCTAGCCAGTACTAGCATGGTGTACCTAATAAAGTGCCCGGGGAGTTTATTTCTGTATACCGTCTATTCTTTGCTAAAAGTTTCTCATACTGTGCATATGTGAGTTTGGAACAAACAGGAACACACAAGTGGTCTGACTGTCCTTAAGAGCATCTGTATAAATAGTAGCTTTGAGCTTTCTTTTATATCCATTAGGGCCATTTTCTATGACCGGTCAATAAAAAGGTCGATGCTTAAAATGTTTTCTAAAGTTTGAGAAATTGAATTTGTTTTCCACGTGCTCGTAAATATAATTCTAAGTGTAACATTTCATTATTTATCTGTACACACTATGTGAGCCACAGCTGGATGAGCAGGTATATCTCATGTTTATGTAAAAGCACATGTAGTAAGTCTGTATCTGTCCAGGTATTTTTTCATTCCCTGCTTGGTTAATTGCATGAGATAAGTGAAAAACACCTTCTGATGAATGTGTATTAATATTGGGAAATATTAGAGCATGTGAGGCAGAACCAAGACATGCTACCCCTGTCTGCATATTTCAATTCAATTTGTATGGCACATTTCCAAAACATTACGTTGTCTCAAAGTGCTTTACATTATCCCCGCCCAAAACCCCCAGTGAGCGAGCCATAGACGGCAGTGGCAAGGAAAAACTCCCTAGAAGGAAGAAACCTTGTGAGGAACCAGACTCAATGGGGGAGCCCATCTTCCAGGGCCCAGCAGAGGAGGTCCAACAAACAAGATGGCAAAACCCTAATTTACACAGTGAAAAGCTTAAGATTTGAGTCTCAATACAGGTGGCAGGCAGGTGATGGTGCTGCTTGTGATGGCAGGATGAACAGCAGCACGGAAGGGAGGAGAGAGAAGTAGTACAGGCATCGCAGGCAACAGCGCAGGCAAAATATCTTGATTTTTTTTGGGTCTCCAGGCCGCACACCCCAGGAGGGTTAGGGGAAATAAAAAGTGCATTAGCTAAAGTAGGGGAGATTAGAGGCAGTGCAAACAGTTAGGTGAGTGCAATATGTAAGCTCTGGCAGACATCGCTATGGCAGCATAAGTAGGAAGGAGAGGCAAGTAGGAACTCAGGCATGGGGAGTCCCTGAATGTCAGCACAACTCCACAAGGGGTATTTTAACTTTAAGACGTAACTGGAAGCCAGTGATGGGAGCATAGAACAGGGCTAATATGGTAATTTTTTTAAAGTTTTTGTAAGGACTTTGGCTGCTGCATTTTGTACTAGCTGAAGTTGATGTGAGGATCCGGATGGGCAACGAGAAATGAGGGCGTTATAGTAGACCAGCTTGAAAGTTATAAAGGCATATATTAGTTTTTCTGCATGATGGATGGAGAGCATCTTCTGAAGCTTGGTTATGTTCCATAGATGGTAGAACACAGTTCTATTACTAATTCTTAAGTGAGCATCAAAACATAGATCTGAATCAACCAGAACACCAAGTTCCCTGACCAGTGTTTAGTTGTAAGACCAAAAAAGTTGAGGTTGTCAAACTTATTTTGAGCAGCCTTAGGACCAACTAGTATTACTTCCACTATTTTCTGTGCTTAACATAAGGATTTTTTTGCCATCCAACAGTGGATGTCTAGTAGACAATCTTCTAACCGAAAGAGCTGCAATGCATCATCTGGTTTAGCAGATGTATATATAATAATGGAAACCAACACCATGATTTCTAATAATGTTACCAAATGGTAGCATTTATAATGTAAACAGTAGCGGGCCCAGCACTGATCCCTGTGGAATACCATACTTGACTTTAGTGGGCTTGGAAAATTCATTGTCACTAGTCACTAGTGCTTGTTTGTACTTAGAGAGACTATCCAGCTCTAGCTCCTGTGAAGCTTGTTTAAGTTCATGAGTATGATCAGAGTACCGGGGCATGTTTTTTATCTTTATGCTTTATTTTCTTAAGTGGAGCTACAAGATCTAGAGCTACAAGATGCTGAGAAATGATTTCTCCATGTTCACAGTTACCTGCTCAAGTTCATTTTTTCTTGAGGCTGTGACATTTGCAAAAAAAAAATATTAACTCAACAATTTAACAATTGTTGTAGTCCTCAGTGACCTTTATTGTGTTGCCACAGTTAAATCTGCAAGAGGTGGGGCTGTTGTTTGGAGTATTTACTAGGGCCTGTCTTCAATTCAACCTTACAAACATGGCTTGCAAAATAAAAAAAAGCTTTTTTCTTAAAGTAATGAGAAACAAAAGTGACTGACATAAATTATGTGTAGGTATTAACTAACAAAAATGCCTTATAGCAAGAATCATTTCCCTGTCCTTTTAAACCTTACTCAGACAACAAATTTCAAAGCTTTTCAACTTTCCTCTTTTCAAGCAAACAATATGAAATCCAATTTAGGCACCATTATGTCTTCCACTAATGCAATATGATATTTTTTCTAATTTAGTTTAAAAGAAAAAAGCACTTAACCAGTCATATTATTAAGTTGCTGCCACTTTGTCTTGGGGAAAAAAAAATCTGGAACAAATGGTGTCTGCTGGTGTAATGTTGCTTTTGATTCAGCACCGTGAAGAATGTTTTGAGAGGGCAGTTGAAAAACCAAACAAAAATGAAAAATCATTTCATTCAGGATGCTTAAAATGGATGTGTAATCATATAAAACAGGAAGGGCTTTTAGGGATGATGAATGCAACTCTACGTGTTTCTGCTGTGTTTTGCTGTGTAAGATTATAAAGGGTGATTAGACCCAAAGTCAAGGTGCTTCCAAGTCATTCACATGCATTTATGCTCAACCTAAGGGATGGCTGAATCCCATATCTCAGATTGCATTTAAGCCTGACTTCTGTCATCCATCATTCCATGTCATTGTGAAGTGAACTTCAGAGCCATTTTTTTTTTCCCCTTAAGTCATCTCAGCTGGCTTCTGGAAAAATGCCTCCCGTGGTCCCTGACAGTGGCTGCCTGTGCAGAAGGGAAGTACTGCTCTCCCATCCAGCCCTATATAGACTGCCCTATGACAAATGGCGTTCAGTTGACAGGACCCTCTATGAGCTGGGGGTACAGATTCCTAAAAATACATGTCAGAATCGCAACTGTTTCCTCAAGCTCTTCAACATGTTTTGACTTATTTTTGACACTGTATTTAAAAATAATAAGTTTCTGCATGCTATATAAACAAATGGGCCAATAAGGATTCAAAGTTTGTCTCCTTCACTGCAGTCTAAACCAGCTCTTTAAACTGATTATACGGCCATTAGCCAACCCTTTATTCAAGACAGAATATAAATCTAAGAACATCAATGTCCATCAGACTTATATTGTCACTTTTTCTCCTCACATGCTCTCTCACTACCCACATCCCTGAAACCCTACATTGTACTGACATACTACAAATGAGGAGAAGATGGCTACATTCACTTGAAATTTATGAATTAATTGTGACAGGTACCCTGAAGACTCTTAAACTGGCCCCAGGTCATCATCACCTACCATCATCATCACTGTCTACTTACACACCACACTTACCTCTACTCACTTCTTCAGCTAGAACCTAACATCACATGAAAGAACAGTGGTATATGTTGTCCTTCACAAAAAATCTGAATCACATTTAACATTTATTAATTGTAAGTCAAATCTATCGAAAAACAATGGTTCTGTAAATACAATGACACATGATTTCACTTAATACTGCTCTTATACTCTTACACTAAAACTGCTTATTAAAACTGTGTGTATGCATGTCATAGAGTTTGATGTCTTTGCATTTAACTGAGAAGAACAATTGCAGAATCCAATTAGGGGATCAGTGTCGCCCTGCTGTCAGGAAATGGACAGATCTTTAAGAGGCTATTACGACTGCTGGAATTATTTATGGCTCTCAGTGTGTTGGTTTGGTTAGCAGAACCATGTAATGTAGGGCTTGGGCAGAGAGTGGAAAGATTACTTGTGGTGCCCCATTCTGGGTTGTTTCCTGTCTTGCACCCATAGCCTCTGGGATAGGCTCCAGATCCTCTGCAAGCCTGAATAGGACAACTGGGTACAGAAAATGGATGGATACATGTGAAACATCTTCAAAATAATTGTGCATGAGAGATAGGATATGCAATTTAGTTTTTTTTAGATAGAGAAATCCTTGTACACCCTATACCAGGGATGGTCAATCTTCTCCGCAAAGGGCCGGTGTGTATGCAGGTTTTTGGGATAATCTGTAGGTCAGCTGTTCAAACCCAGGTGTGAGGACTCTTAAGCCAATCAGCCCTCTAATTAGTAATCTAATTAGGGAGTTGCAGCGAAAACCCGCATATACACCGGCCCTTTGCGGATAAGATTGGCCACCCCTGCCCTATAACTTTTAGTCCCTGTATAGTTTATATATTGCTGCGTCCTCTTTTGCTTTGTCCCTAGGTAACGCTTCACTGTGAGCTGTAGTCATGCATTTACATTTTATTCACCCATTAACCCTTCCCAAATTTGGTCTTTAGCATTTTTGCATCTGTGACCACTTTATTTCCTTTATTGTAGATCCCTGTTTTACATTACATGACCCAATTGTTCCAGTAAAAGAAAATCCACAATAAACCCAACCTTCAAATGCGTACTTTGTGTATTTGGATTGTAGTTTGTACAGAATTACAATGAAAAATATAATGATCATCATCGATCAAATGACTTCTCATTATCTCTTTGTTGTTAATCAACTACAAATACAAGTCAATCTCCAGAGCATTATCTGGAGCTGATCTTTACAGAAACATGTCTTGATTACAGGAGATCATCTGGTGTCATAATAGTACAAGTAGGCTCCTATTTCTCCTGTCACGATACATTAGCTCGTGTTCCCCACTATGAGAGCATCCCAAGGTGAAGATTTTGTCACAGTGTTTGGCAGTCACTGCCTCAAGACTGCCAATGCTGTGTCCATTAAAAGATACCTATTGCCACAATCACAAGAGACTATCTACAAAAACCAATTGCTTGTGGCTGTGTGTAGATTTTGCAGTGGCAGTATGATCAAATTTTAATTAGCTTAGCCCCAAGAGGGCCCTTAACTTCTCCAGCATTGTCTTACTATTGCAAAAAAAAAAAAAAAAAAAAAATGTGATGTATTTTATCAGCCGTATAATATCAGGGTCCCTCCTAGAATCTTATTTTTTTATGCATTTTCCTAATACAAATCCTGGTATTCATGAAGGTATTTTTACACAATTTATCTACACCAAAATCACATGAACATCATTATTAAAGGCAGTTAACACAATCAGTCATAGACTGGCATTTCTGTGACAGCCACTTTACACTAAGCCTTGTTTCAGCACAGAAGAACAGCTGGTGAGTGAGACTGCCTTACAGTGAACAGGTGACCACTCTCTGATTAGATTACATATGATGTCTGATGGATGTATTTGCCTTCTGCTTCTTTACACCACCTTCCCAGGTGAGATTTTTAAAGCTCTGCTATAGTAATGAAAAAGACATAATGTGTGCAAAACTCAATTGTTAGTAGATAATATGTTGTAACATTATCAATCATGCATTTATGGAAATAAATCAGAAAATTATAGAATAACTGTTAAAGGGGATTAGCTCAAGTTCAAAATGTATATTTCTTGATCTCAAAATCAGGGTAATAACTAATCTGACTCTTCACTGATCCGTCCATTGTTATGGCGCAGCATGGCACAGGTGGGAAAAGGCACTGATCCACTTTGTGGCTCTAAGGCAAGGGGTTTATTAAAGAAACGAAAGACACCGGGGCAAATTACGAAATGGACGGACCACGAGGGGTCAGAACTAAATGGGCAAAACATCAACTAACATGGAACCATGAATCAACATGCTAGGGAAGCCAGGAAACAAAGGGAGCAGGAACCCAATAGTTACAATGAATCACAAAGGAGTAAACAAAGGCAAGCACTTTAATACACAGGAACACCTGGGCAAACATGGAACAGGTGCAAATAAAAATCAATTAACCAATCAATAGAGGGACAGGAACAATGAGAAACAGGTGGAATTGGAATCACTAAATGAGCACAAGGACTAGGGAACTATAACAATCACCATGGCAGGGAACCACTAGAGACTAGGGAACATAACTGAGAGCTGATTGTAGTAGGAAAGACTAAGGGACAAAAATCAAACAGACACAATTAGGGCCAACCAAAACAGGGAAGCAAAGAGCTAATAACAAACAGTAGGGAAATCTGAGAACCAATAAACAAAACAGGTGAGGCTGGTTCCTGGCCAGTCTCAAACCCACAACTGGAGACTTGACAAGTCTGAGCTGCACCCTCAACTATGCAGTTGTCCAGGGGGCAGGGAGAACAGGCAAGGGCTTAGGGACTACATGATGGGAGAGAGAACAGAATGACCAACCACCTGCTAGTCAGAACAGGGAAGGAACACAAAGGGGCAGGGTCGGATGGGCCATCTATCCATCCTTTTTCTGTAGTCGCTGGTCCTATTGAAGGTCATGGGCAGTCTGAAGCCTATTCCAGAGGTTACAGGTGTGCAAGACAGGTAACAACCCAAGATGAGGTGCCAACCCATTGTAGAACTCTTCAATTTTCCTAATTACTAAATCTTAGCATCCCGCGAGGTCATTCTAAACCTTACCTTCAAATGCCATGTGATGGACATAATCCATAGTTTATGGTAATGGTATTCTCACAAGAACACTCAATGTAAAAAATTTCTAGAAAATTTTTTCATTGTATTTGTCTTGTCCACAGTACAGAAGGACTCCCATATCTAGGTTTCAGTTATCCATGGATTGCTACAGTCCGAAAAAAAGAAAATTCCCGAAATAAATGGTTCATAAGTTTCAAACCACGTGGGAAGTAACTACAGGCTGTAACATTCTGAAATCCACCAGCCCAGTCACTCCCAGTACTCGACTCATCTCACTCCCAGTACTCGACTCATCTCCCTTTCTCCCCATCCAGTCTGCTCTTAGCGTTCTTGCAGATCTCAGTCGTTGCCACATTACCACAGTATCTGTTATAAAATGTATACAGAGAATGTTTCCATTACTCTGTCATCCCTTGGTACATGATATTTTCTCATTGCTGTATAGTATCTTGAGAATAAGGCTAAAACATCAGCATTCCTTTCACTCAAGAGAGAGTATAGAGTATAGTACTGTACAGTGCTGTATAATAATGTAGAATTTACGTTATTATTACTGTGTTTAATGTTGGTAACGTCTTACTGTGTGTAATCTATCAATTAAACTTTACCATATCTCTGGATGACGATTGCATGGTTTTTATCCACAGTTTTGGCTATCCACGCTAGGTCCGACTACTGTACTGGATAAATGGAAAAAGATTACGGAGGCATTCCATTCAATTTCTGGATACACATGTGTGTTCAGCTTTGTTAAAAACAAGGATATGGATAAGGATATTTTTGAGTAGTTATGTTAGGCAAAAATGATTTCCTAATTCTGTCAAGATAAGGAAATTATAATTATCTAATAATGCAAGAGACAGATGTCTGTCAATGCGGTCTCCACTTCTCAGGAAAGAACATTATTTGTGCTCGCTCCTTTTAAGTACACAGGATGTTGTTACTGGATTTTTCTGGGAATTTTTAAATGATGTTCATTTTTTAACTGAGTTGAGCAACACAGAAGGGGCAGATTATGAATTTGTGAAGCAATAATTTCATATATTTTGAAAATAGTTACAAGTCAAAAGTTAAGGGCTATCTTCTTTTGGAATTTAAATGAAATCATTGATTCTCCAAATATATTCATGTTCCCAACACAGTTATGATTCAAGACAAAAATCATTTCCAGCAATATAAACATAGGTATAAAAACAAAAATAAGATAATAAATTAGAGCAGATGGTATCAATCATAGTAGCAACTAGAAAACAGATAGGGTAGGGTATAGTCCCTGAATGTATCTGCTGCCATATTATAAAGTCAGTAAGTTTAAAACTTTTGCTGTGTATAGCTCTAACATGCTGAATATCGTAGCCATATTACAAAAGCTAAATCGTAGTAACAGTATATGTATCAATCATACAATCACCCTGTACTGCAAAATGAATTGATGGTTGAATAGATGGACATTTATCAAACAGCTAAATGCAATATGTTTAATATAATGCCAATTTCTGTAAATGTGCCAAAGAATCATATTTGTACTTTGATTTATGTTTAAGTTTCAAACCTCCTTTAAATCCTTCATTGACCCTCAGTACTTTTATAGTACTATCCTTGTATACAGTAGCTTAACTCATGCAGCAGCTTTGCACACAGATGTCATGTGATGTACGCTCAGCAACAGCAAGCCGCTGCAAAGGAAAGCAGTGGTGCCATGTGTCAGACTAAACAGAAAAAGACACATAGTTAAAATTGCTTTACATATCTAAGGCATGTATTACATTGTATCTCACCTTTATATTGCCCAGAAGGACAACAGATGCTGGCAAAATGAGGTAGGATCTGAGAGTACTCACTTAGCCATTTTGTGAGTAATTCAATTTTGCAATTACACTCAAGAACTTGATCCACTGAAAAGCCCCCAAGTAAGTTTCAATCAATACACTTTGACATTTAAGTACCCATTCTAATTTATGCTACCATGAGTGATTTGAATTAGGAGCCAAAGAATACAATTAAAATGTCTACAGCTCTAGGCACAAATGAAGCATATTGTATAATTTTAAAAGGAAGTTCCCTATGGTGCGACGCCATCATTTTTTTTCTCTACTGCTTAATATGCAAATTCCTTCAACTAAGCAGAGACCACATAGCCAACAAGTGCTTGATTCTTGACAGGAATGTTTTGATGGAAAACTCAGTGACTTAAAAGCTGTGCCATTGTACCCAGGCGTTACATTTGGAAGAGCAATGTTCAATTGCATCTTTGTGCTATTATACTCACAGAACTTATGACTCTGACCATTATTATGATCTTACAGTGGTCTAGCATTTTGGCAAGTTCTCTTCAATGACCACCCAAATAATAATTAAACATACAGTAGGTGGTTTCACACTGCTGGAACTTTTTAATGGAACCAGAACCTTTTTCCAGAACTAGGATTTTTTGGTTGTGTTTATACTGCAGGAGGCAGTTCTGGAACCTTATTTAGTACTTACTCCAGACGAGGTACTTTCCAATTGAACACAATCTATTGGGGAGGTGCTTACAGTGGTAGCTTGCTGGTTGGTTGACCACAAGGTTGGGGAGGTGCTTACAGTGGTAGCTTGCTGGTTGGTTGACCACAAGGTTGGGGAGGTGCTTACAGTGGTAGCTTGCTGGTTGGTTGGTTGACCCCAAGGTTGGGGAGGTGCTTACAGTGGTAGCTTGCTGGTTGGTTGACCACAAGGACTCAGAAGTTACACGGCAATGCAGGCAAAAACATAAAAGTAGCTGAGAAAAAAATGAGCAGACGAAATTATGTTTGTACCAATTAATGCATCAATTAATACATTTTTTGATTGTGTCTCCATATTTCTGCATCGGAAAATTCAATGGATAACCAATATACTTTTCTCTGAATTTGCGGTGAACTTGCCAGCACTTATTACTAGGTTACATTGTTACATTGTGTGTTATTCTGTGGAAAATGAAAGATCCACTGGCCAGATTTAATAAGAATCATTACCTAGACAAACAAGAATGTTGCGGGTCCTACAAGAATCTGATCTACATAAATTCATTGACCGATCATCACAATCAATCCCCCCACTAACTAACAAATTACTAATAAAACGACTTATTCATCCACCATTGTTTCGTGTAGTTTCTTATGAAATTGTGTGAGGTTCAACCTACAAATTTTTGGTGTTTTATTTAGCATAAAGGTCCAAGTAAGTTCCTGTTGTGTGGTGTGAAGGCGACACACAAAAGTCGCAAGGAGCTACAAATGCTCCAGGTCAAGGCAGCCTAGGGACTTGTAAACTGGGACCAGGTTCCGGAACTTCAGTGTGAAAGCGCCTCATGATACTTTTATTAAAAGTTTGAAATACTGCCAACAAAACCACAATTTCTAGTAACGTTTGCAATAAATTTTTAGTAGGTTTGCAGTCTGATCATTTAAAACCTCGCCTTTAATCAAGTGTAATAAATATGCATTAAAAGTGAGTAGTACAGGAGTAGGATGGGGGTGCAACTGTCCTGGGGGAGTCACATGATCATCCATGTAACCTCTCGGTAACACTGAGAGGTTACATGCGCAGCGAATGTTATTTCCTTGACTTTTTTTTAAACCCTGAGGTCTTTTGTTGTCCCAAAGGTTTTAGTTGTCCCAGTCCTTGAGAATTCCCCATCAGACATGCTTATGCTCCCCAGTTGTCCAAGCTTTGCAATAGGTACATTTGTAGTATTTGTTACAGTGATGATTTACTCATGGTTGCCGATAACAGTATATAGTGTGTTTCTTAAATCTTTAATTTGTCAGGAACTCGCTTGACGGAGTAAGTAGGGGATTTCGGAGTAATCCTTTTTTCTGGAATTCTGTCCAGTCATCCTCATCTTCAACTATGTGAAGCAATTGGGACAGTGTTTACAGCAGAGCTTTTTGTTTCACTCATTTCTCAATTCATAGCTGTGCGTCTGTGAATAATACATATATGTTTTTTTTTGCAAACTGCAGCCTGGCTCTTCCCTGCTTCTCAATGATGAAGGCCTTCTTTCTTGCTTCATGGGACCTCAGTCCTGCTTCTAGGAGCCTGATACAAACTGTCCTAGCAGTGCACTTCACACCTGCACTTAATGATTCCCATTCCTTTTGAAGGTCACTGAGAAACTGTCGGATAAGTTAACAGTCAACTCGTGCATTAGAATGTCATTTCCACCCGTTATGAGGCTGGTTTCTGGTCGTTCCCGGTGTCTCCTGCTTCATCTTATTCTTGTGTACTGCTGTCTTAGAAATTTTAACCAAGAAGCAATATTAAAAATTATGAATGTGGCATGGTGGTGCAGTGCAATAGTTTACACTACTGCCTCACACTTCTGGGACTTGAGTTCAAGTCTCTGCCAGGGTTCCATGTGTGTGGAGTTTGCATGTTCTCCCAGTGTTGTCTAAGGGTTTCCTCTGCATACTCTGGTGTCCTCCCACAGTCCAAAAACATCCTGAGGCTAATTGAATAGATGAAGCTTCAGTAAATAGTCAATAATGTGCTCTAATTATAAACATCAAAATGTTATTTAATTCAATGCAACATTTTCAGGAAGCATTAACAAATATATAAAACAAATATATATGCAAACAACTGTAAGATGCAATTTATTTCCCAGTAAAGGGGGCGCAATATGCTTATATCTTAATTTGTGTTTCAATTTCATGGGCTTCTGTAAATTTTCACAACATATATGACTAGAATTTCACCTAAAAGCTTATTTAATGCACATGGTGATGTCACCCACTGGTGTAATATACTACTTGCCCCTCAGGACTAAAATGGCTCCCGATATCACTGTTTGAAGTTTAATTTAAGTTTAATTCCTCCAATTGCTACTGCAAAGATAAATAGTTTTGTGCCTGATATAGTATAATAAATAGCTTCAATGCTTTAATCTGAACTGCTACAGGTGAACTTTTCACAGAGAATTTTATTGAAATTTTCTATTAGACAACTGTGCAGATAGGAATGTTATCACTTTTATCAGTTTAGATTTTATTTTACTGTCTGCAGGTTTTAATTCAAGTGCTCTCTTTACAGTCTCAAGTAAATGTGTATACACAACAATAACAGAAAGGCTAACATCACAGCTCAAGACAAGGGAAACAGTAAAGAACATTGAATAGTATCGCAAATTTGAAAAATTAAAATGATTTGCCTTTTAAGTTTTATTTTAATTCAGTCCTTTATTTCTCGGGTCCATTTTGGCCAAACCTGTCACAGGTAAATAGTAACAGTACCCAGTCTACCCTTCCCAGTTTGCTAAAACATAATAAACCAGAGTGTTCCATTCAACCTGAGCAGTGAACCAGTATAAGAGGCCCAAGTGCGGTTCCAGAATTATATTATTATTCAATTTACTGCTCTTCGCAACTTGTTAATCAGCAAACCCCATTATGAAGAGTCAGCTAGCATGGGAAATATTCATCTAGTTATTTAATCAAGTATGAATTTTAATTTGATAAACACTCATTTTTTTCATTTATTTCCATTTTGTTTCAGTCAACACAAACACATAATTGAGGTTAAGTATGAGAAAAAAAACATCTATGAATGTGTGTTATAGAAATAATTTACAATAATGGAGTTTTTTCTATTTGGTACACGATGAATTAAGTCATAAATAAACATACCAAGAGACTACAGCTGTTGGGACACAAATAAGCGCATAGCACAGGAATATCTTTATGTTTATTTCCTGTGCATGTCATGCAAATTAGTAATGCAGGTTTTATTGGTTGTTTTTCTAACATTGATTTTTGTCATTTTACTCAAAATTTTGAAATTTTAAACTGCAGGCTTGTCTGACATATTCTGATGACATACTATTTTCTAAAAACCATTGGTTCTTAGCATTTGGGGCCTAATTACTAATTTCGTTATCTCTTTTGGACATTGTTTTATTTAATTTTTTTTTGCAGAACCATTTTCTAAGCACAAGAATGCTTTGAGGAGAACGTGTGAATTAAACAGCTCATGTGAATGCGTATCTTCAATTCCGTGCACCTACCTTTCCGGAGACATTTAAAATATGTTTGCCTACCAAAAGTTCAAGCCTGCTCTGCATCTAGCTGTCCCTGTACATAGTCAAGCAGCTTTTTGTGAAATTTACAGGAATTCTTATTCACTTTTATGCAAATTCCATGTAAAGGACAAAAGTCTTACTGGAACAGGTTAGCCTTCTTTAAATTCAAAAGCAGTCTTTTCATCTTATACTTGTGGATCAATTTCCTGGTGTTAAAGTTTTAACTGCAAGAAATGCAGAAATTATATACAGAGCAGTAGTTCCAACATTCCTTCCTCTCTGTCTCATGTGCAGCTATACGGGGAAAATCAATCCCAATTAGGCTACATGGATAAACATTTAGATCATTCCTCTTTTTGGAATAAAAGACAAGTTATTTAATATGTCCTAAAAATAGTTAATGTATTTTGTACTTTGTTGACCAAAGCCACAAGAAAACAGAAAATTCTAGCTGGATCTGTCAATTTGAATCAGCCTTTCTGACCCAACACGTTTAGCTTTCTAAAACACTAAGGCATTTCTAATCCTACAGCATATTGTGAAGCCAAATTGTATCAGACAGGGCAGCACAGCAATCAATTACAAGCATGAAAGGGTAATTTTATCAATAGAGAAATCATCTATTGTAATTCTTGATCCTGATTTCGGTAATGCATTCATGATGTCCCCAATTTAAGGTAAGAGCATTTACAATACGATGGTGGTGGTATCTATAATTCTCAATTACTGACATGTCAAAGTCAATTTTCTTGTAGAGTCTCCAAATTTGCCACCACCTTTTGAGAAAGCGAGAGAACAAGAATCCACAGTCTTAGCATATTGCTGCTTACACTGTATCCTGTATGTTACAATAAATGGCATCTTGGGAAATGCAAAGTATTGCAATTGCTTCGTGGGTGTGCAGTTTTATAATCCTGATGCATTAGTGTTGGTGATCGTAACCTTGGAATGTTTGTCTGCAAAAGCAAGACCACCTAAACATAAAATGTAATTACCTGATAATGAAAGTAAATTATTATTAGAACGAAAATTAGAAAAATGCATCTTCAGCTGAAATCCCAAGGGAAATACAAGGAAATTACCTTGTTCCCTACTGCTGTCAGCATTCATTGTGGTTTCAATAAAGAATGATTAACAGCACAGTACAGGGGTCTCAAGAGGAAAGAGGTCTTCATATGCTCTTCATAAAGAAGTTCTGACCTTTAACTTCACAGGTGACTTTCCAGCATACTGATCACTTACAGGGTTAAGGATGTCATGCTCTAGTCTGAAACCGATTCTGCTTTGGAAAAGGAAAAGCATAGTACAACAAAAGAAATGCATACTGCTGTTAATAACTAAACATTTAAAAGATTTTAACTTGAATATTTCTGATACAAAGGTCATTGTTCATGTTTTGACCTTTTCTCAAGCTTCTAAATAAAACAAATTTCTCTAAATAATTTGTACCGTGTGTGTCAGACATCGCTGAGAGCACGGCGAGAAGGGAAGCTCGGGAGTCCAGGTGTCGGGAGAATACGGGGTTTAATCCAAGGAATAAACATTAACATACAATGAAACGTCATAATGTCAGTGACAGGACTGGGGAAACAGACTTGAACGCAGACTTAAATACATAAGACTAATGGCAGGAAACTTAGAACAGCTGGTAAACATAGGGATTCCATACGAGGTTAACGAGGGGGGCGTGGCACACAGGAGGATCGTACGAGCCGGACGTGACAGTGTGGTGTTTTGGTTTTGCAAAAACAATTTTGTTCACCAAAATTGGGCTGAAATTTTAAAATTTATTATACTCTTGGGGTATCATGGTGGTGTAGTGGGTAGCAGTGTGTCTGAAGTTTGCATGTTCTCCCTTTGTTGTCATGGACATTATGTTATTTGCCTCTGAATTTTCAATCACCATTACATTGCATATATTACGCACACATTAATACACAGGCTAGAAAAACACTAGTTTCCTTGGGGGGTAAATTTCACTGACTGGGGGGGTCCCGTCTTGTGAAAATTTGCCAACATGCATGGGTCGATCATGTGGTCTGGATTACATTGTTTTGCAGTCTGGAGTCTACATGACTATAATATTAAAGCCACAATGAAAAATGCAGAATAATGGCGCTTTTCCACTGCCACCACGGACCGAGCCGTACCCGACCTGTACTGCGAACTGGTGTTTTTCCATTGCATAGTATGTGAGCCATACCTAAGCCGTACCAGAACCGGAATCCCGCTGACATGGCCCTGCTTACTAGCAGAGCCGAAAGCATTACTAAACTGAGCTGGGTGTGTCGCAACCATCTTATTGGTCAAAATCCATGGAGATACCTGTGTTCTGAGTATGGATTAATTGAAGGAAATATTCTATAACTTACTCATTATTCCTAGCACCGCACATCGTTATGCATTCCCCAAAACTCGGAACTTGAAAATTTCAAACCTCCAACTTAAAAATGTACTATAGAACAGCTGAACAAAATGGATCTGTAATGCAAATTTATGCAAGTGAATGTTAATTCCACTAGCATTTGCTACTTGCATAACATGGCAATTCTCACAGACAGTCTAGTAGAAATTTAGGACACAGTAAAAAAGATTGTAATAATTGCACATAGTAAATCACACCATGTGAACAGTAAAATAAGTGTCTCTTTGGTTTTCATATCTCTGTCGCTTTACAAATTTGGCAATGCCTTTCCCAAGCCGACCCTTCTGCAGTGGAAAACCGAAGCGAGCTTGAACCGTGCTGTAACTAGTCTTTTTCCGCAGTATGGATTGGGCACGGCTTGGTTCCTGTAGGCCAGTGGAAAAGCGGCATAAGATTCAAAGACCTGCAGGTCTCTACTGCTTTGTCTTGTGAGTGTTCATGGCTGAACTATTAGGAAAAACATGACTGGTGTTTATGGAAGGGAACAAGAAGTCCACTGCCACAGAAATAATACATCATAATTTTATGCATGACAAAAGATTTGTACCCATATTTGTCCATTTAATATTTTTAATATTTTTGATATAACAATGCATTTCCAAAGTCAACCCATTTTTGTAGATATTTAACTGAAGAAGAAAACTCAAAATGCAGTTTGCATATGTATTCAGCCCCTACAAGATAATATACTGTTGAGAACCCTTTTGCTGAAATAACAGCCTTCATTCTTCTGGAGTAAGTATGTACCAGTTATACAGTGTTCAGGAGTAATTCTTCGCCATACTTCTTGGTAGAATTTATCAAGATTTGTTGGTGGTTTGAAGCTGTGAGAAGTACCACAGGAAAATCTACCATGAATGCTTATATCCAAAACTATGTTGTGTCCATCCATTGTCTCTTCAACTTTAATAAGATTTCCAGTCCCAGCACATGAAAAACATCCCCATAGCATGATGCTGCCACCAACACATTTTACTATGAGTATGGTGTTTCTTGAGGCATGGTCAGTGTTAGTTTTACGCCACACATAACTCTTTGAAGTCTGACAAAAAGACTCTATTTTGGTCTCATCTGATAATAAAGCCTTCTCCCACATCTTAACTGGGTCTTTCTCATGCTTTGTAGAAAATGCCATATGTGATTTTATGTGGACCTTATAAAGCAATAGCTTCCTTCTTGCTGCCCTACTGCAGAGACCTGTTTTATATACAGCACTTGAATCTGTGGACCATGCACCTTCACCCCAGGTTCAGCCAAATAGCATTGCAGACTTCAGAGAGCAGCGTGTAGATATTTAGTAACCTCTCTCACCAGTCGACTTCTTGCTCTAATGCTTAGTTTTAAGGGACAGCCTGTTCTAGTAAGGGTCTGGGTGCAGTTATGAACCTTTCACTTTAAGATGATGGATCCAACAGTGCTTAACAAGACATTCAAACTCTTCTTCGATTTTTTTGTAGCCATTTCCTGCTTTGTGCATTTCAATGACTTGGTTTCTCACATCAGCAGAATGCTCCTTTATCTTGATTTTTGCAGTGATCATCCAACAAAGACAATGGCCTTTCCAATGGGTGCTTTTTGTATCCATAGAGTGTGTGCCTGTGTATTGTATATACAATCGTCGACAATCGTCATGGGCCCTATTTTCCACTTGCGCAAAGTGCAATGCAAAGTGGTTTTCGGAGGTTCGTACTAGTGCATGCCACAAAATTATTCATCACAAATAATTTTGCATTTAAATATGATTTATAATTTTATTTAATACAAACAATGCACTATACACTACCCGTGTGTTTATTGTTTGCATTGTATCTGTATTTTATGACTTGACCCTATCAAGTCATCCGTAGAGTTTATGTGCATGTCAATGGAAAAGAAATCTGGATTGTGGTAGTTTTGTTCTGGGTGAGTTTTCATGTACTCCCCAAGTTGGCTGGTTGGAACTGGGGTTTCAATATTTCCCATAGAGTTGTACATGATTATGGGAATGCAGGATGTTTCCCCGCTTTGCGCCCTATGTTGCCTGGGATTAGCTCCAGCCTGCACTTCCTGTGACCCTCTACTGGAACAGTGGGTGAAAGATGGATGGTTGGCATCTCCAAATGAAGCATATGCTTAGGGAATCTGAGGCATCACATCTCAAGACTGGGGAGTTTGAATCCCACCCATGGCTCTGTCTGTGTGAAGTTTGCATGCTCTCTTGTGCAAATTTCCACCAGGTGCTCTAGTTTCCAGTCCAAACACATACAGAGTAGATATACTGGTGCCTTTAAACATCTCATAGTTTGGGACTGTGCCTGTGATTGTGTGCTTGTGATGAACTGATGATCTCATCCGGGGCGCTCTGTGCTTCCTGGGATAGATTGCAGGCTCTCTGCCATCCTGAACTGGATAAGCAGTTATAGAAGATGGATGCTGTCTTTAAACTCTGCTTGTGAATGGTTTGACTACAATTTTTTATACCATCATAAAAGATTCAAATTCTGGCAACATCGATATTGTTCTAAGTTGTACTTTTTCCTCTTAATCCTTTACGTGAAAAGTTGTGATATTAGTTAAGTATACTCTGCCAAAATGTCTTATTATATTATTATCTTATAATAATAATTACACTTGCTTGATGAGGGCTGCGTGCAACTGTAAGAATTTTCCTCTACATTAGCTGTGGGAAGATTTTTACAGCTTTTAAGATACTTTGAGCATATGCTCCGTTAGTGATTCTCCTTACAGATGAAGGCCTAGATTTGATGCATATATAACTGTGTCATCAGTATGCATCTGCAAGCTAGCTCCTGGGCAGCTCTAAGGAAGGCCATTAATACGCAGCCTGAATGTTAAAGGACCCAACACACTTTAGGATATAACCATTCTCGGTAGATTTTCCTGTGGTATTTCTCACAGTTACAAACCCCAAACAAACATGACCTAAACTATCTACAACCTAAGAATAGTTTCACGAGAAATTCGGATATATGTAAAACATGGTTATATGCATCAAAGGCCATCTTTAGATATAAAAGTATAGCAGCTACAACATTATTTTTATCTAACAAGCATTTTATATTTTCAATGAGGTAGCTTTTTGCTATTTCTGTGGTTTCAAACCAAATCGTTTATGGTGCAGAAGTCAATTGCTTTCTAAGTGGTACATAAGTGTTTCAGCTACAATTTTCTTTAAAAGCTGTGATATTACTGGAAGCATACAGATAGGCTTATAGTTAGTGGCCAGCTTTTGGATGCAAAAAAGTCTTTTTCCAGTTCTCTTGAAATTTTCAATATTTGTCATACCTGTATTGGAAGAGACCCGACCATGCCCAAACATTCCTGAAAAACCAGGCCTGCCCTGAATACTGAACAACTGCAAAGCAGCCCCAGTAATTAGTTTAAGCCCAGCACTTAGCTAGTCCTGTATTAGTCCAAAGTATTAAGTGACTGCACAGCACTGAGCATTTTCCATGGTTCACCTGTGTTTTTGACTTATTGGTCTCCCGATTTTTTCCTTTGTGTTTTCCTGGATTTGGTTGCCTTTCTAATTGCCTTCTCGTTATTGACACTCTGCTTGTACCTGTGTTTTTGTTTTTGCTTTTTCCATTCAGCTTGTTTCTCTTTTCTGCATCTCTGGTTTTGACCCTGCTTGTTTGCGACTACGAATTGACCCTCCAAACTGAACATCAATTCACCCTGTGACTGGATCCCTTTGGCCTGTTTGTTACAATTTACTTATGAATGTGTAATTGGTTTAAAGAGCTGCACTTCTTTGTAAGAAGATCCCAGACAAGATATGATGACATTTAATTACTTTAGTAATAAAGGTGATCGGCCTTTAATCATAACAGGGGTGTTGTGAGTTTTATTGTGAAGATTTGCACACATTTATTTGAGCACAATTGGTTGTATGTTGTATATTGACAGAAGCTCTAGAAACCAGAGATTGGGCAAATTGGGCTTTATTGAGGGATTGCAGATTCAAAATGCAGCAGCACGTTTGGTATTCAATCAGCCAACATGTACTCGTGCCACACTACTCCTTGTCTCCCTCCATTGGTTCACTATAGGTCTTCACGTCAAGTTCAAGTCCTTGGTGCTTACTCAAACCTGTCAATGGAATACCACCCACTGCATTAAGTCGCTCATCAGGATCCAGCTCACCTTCTGTGGTCAGCAAGTGAACGTTGCCCGGTGATTCCTCCACCACATCAAAACATTTCTCATGCGTGGCTCCTTGATGGTGGATTGAAGTACCGAAGAATGTTAGCCCATCCTGTGGTCTTTGTGAATCCCAATGCCCCAGTGCAGTGAGAGGTGACACTGTGCAGTAAAAATGGTACTGTGTTTCGGATGAGATGTAAAAACTGAGGTCCTGACTCTCTGAGGACATAAAAGATCCCTGGGCATCTTTTGAAAGAGTGGGGATGGTGCCCCGATGTCCTGGCTAATACTGCCCACTGTGGTCCTATCAAAATCTGGTATTTTAATCATCCCCTGTATCTAACTGGTGAATTCCCTCCTGCCCCTTCACCACCTTAGCTACTGTGTGGTGAGCGTACTGGTGCAGAATGGCTGCAGTCGCATCATCCAGGTGGGGGCTACACAGTGATGGTGGGTAAAGTGTACTACTGGATGCTCTTGTCACACTTCGTTACTACTGACCTGTTTGGATTTAATAGCTCTCTTTCCAATAACTTAACCTGGACTTACTGATCACTCATTGGTAACTTAACCCACCAGCACTTACACCTAAGCTGACCCCTTGACAGCTGTATGCTTGTGATGTACCACCTTCCTTTCTTGTATGTTGCTTTGAAAGAAAGTGTTTGTTAAATAAATAAATGTAAATTTAGATAAATGTAAGCAACAGAAAATTAGATGTCATTTTTGCTGTAATTATAGGCTATTTTAAAGCAAACAATTTCTTTTAATTTTTATGAATAATCATTTTACTGTCATTTTCGGTACTAGTGCTTATGTTGAATTTTATATGACTGATTTAATCTGAAAGCTCATTAACGGTTTCCTTAACCTGGCTTCAGATTCAAAATTGCTGATTTACATCTTTCATGTTGCTCTTCGGGTGGTCCCAAAAACATGTGCTTATCGTCTTCCCCCTCTCACAGTAATTCAGTTCATTCCACACACACCACATGCATTTTCCAGACTGAAAAGATCCCAGCGCTGATCTCCTCTTGAGCACCATTCCCCCTTTTCCCTGCTAATCACACAATGTTTCACCAAGCGGTCTAATGCATCCCCCATCCCTGCTTCTCTCTTCCACTCAGTCCTCCTCATTAAACCCTGTCAAATGGTGGTCATAACGGCAGCCTCTTTCCGTGAGTTGTTAAGGAGTTGTGTTCCTCTCATGCAAGAAATCAGGCCGTGAATGAGTGATACAAACAAATCAGGCAAAAATAAAAAGGTTGTCAACGCTAAACGCTGTTTGCTGCAGCATCCGTGACCGACAAGCCACCTAAACAGGCCTTAGAATTCTACGAGAGCCACAGTCCTTGGAAACCTGTATCCCATCTATCTCATATTTCATTTCCTCCCGTATGTGGTTCTGTGAGATGGCTTTTTTATAAAAGGAGCAAGACTCAGCATCTTTGTTTCATCTTGTCCTGTTGTCTCAGAAGACAAATAAAAAATTAAAAGCCTGTGTGTTCAGACATAGATAGGAGGGCACAAGAGACTACTGATTAAGGAAGAGAGAGAGAAAGAAGTTGTTCCTATGCCTTATAACAGCCCACTAGTATAAAACAGGAACGATTTATATAAAAACTTACTGTAAAATTTTAATGATGGTGAGCAAGCTAATTTGGAGGTGGGAAGGAGAGCTTTTTGGAGATCCTCCATGCTTTCCGGGCAGAAATAAGGACTCCTGAGAGTTAAGAGCCGTTCTCGTTTCACACAAATGCATGCTCAGAGCAGTCTTAATTGTATAACATTATGTCCAAAAGCTCGCCAGTTGAGGCAGGTATGAAACGACCAATATCAGTACCATTAAATGAAATGTATCCTGGTTAAAAAAAATGTGAGCGCATATTACCAAGGTGTGAAAAATGTGTGCGTTCAGCTGACTTTTACAGTCTGTTCAACGGGAAATCGTGCGGCTGGACTCCAAGGACTTTTTGCTAACCATTTTAGTTGCGGCCCCTTGGAAAACAGATTGCTCCACAAATTATTTTTTCATGTATGCCTTTTTCTTTTTTTTCCCTCTATAAACTCAAGCAAGAATGAAATCATATATGTGGCCGATTCTTGCATTATTTTAAAGTCCATGGTCTGCTGAGACATGCGGACGCAAGCACATGAAATGGGGATCTGTGTGACTGCCATAGGCGAAAGGCACTATGAGGTACAGTATAATTCACCTTAGATAATCCTATTTACCGGCAACTTGTGTGGTGGATTAATGATTCCTCGGGGAGCAGGCAAGGTCTCAGGGAGGACATTTACAAGAGCAGCATAAACCTGAGCCAAATGGGGCCCACCAATTAGCACAAACTCTTAGGGGTCAGCAGCAGTGGAGAATAAATAGGAGGGGCAGGAACTGGACCGTGAAAGACAGGCATGGATAAAGTGCTGTTAGGTTTACAGTATGCTCCAGGTGCTGATATTATAAACTGTTGTTTTTGCTCATTTTGTCAGATTTGGTTTTAATATCCTTTTCTTGTACAAACAAACATTTTAACCCCAATTGGACAGAACTTGATCCAAGCCCTGGAGCAATTGGAGGTTACGGGCTTTGCTCAAGGGCCCAATAGTGACACTACTCTGCCAGCCTTCCCATTTGAACCATGACCTTCCCATTACGGGTGCAGCATCCTAACTCATGGAGCCACACTCCACACACAGCCAAATTGGACAAGGACGTGTTCTAAAAGCAAACATGCACTTGTGTATCCATCCATCTTCCAAAAGCACTTTTCCAGTACAAGATTACGGGGAACCTAGAGTGCAACACAGGAAGCAGAGGGCGTGAAGCAGGGGACACTCAGGATTGATTGCCGATCCTTCACAGTACACAGAATCACATAGTGTTAATTCACAGGTCAATTATAGGTATTTGCAGTTTTTTTCTTTACCATTCTGGTTTGCAGCTTGTATTAACTTTCCACAAACTGCATGATACCTCCACCAAGCACGATGCACCCCCACTCCTAACACGTCTCCAGTGAGGCCACAAAAACCATGCTCATGAACGAGCCAAACTGTCAAATTCCTGGTCACAAGTTCCCTTCCTGTTCTTCCTGTCCTGTTCTTGTCATCCGAGGACAGAGAGGCAGGCTCCTTTCCAGGTAGGGTCCCACCCATCACAGGGCAGAGTAACTGTCACTCGTTGTCAGAGCAGGCCATTGGCATAACCTGAAATTCACAGCCCAGGATGGACCCTTCCTCCACTGAAAAGAGCTGCTCTTGTCACAATGCAGGTGTTCCATTCTGATCTTCTGTCACTGGGGGTAATAAATCAAGAAGAGTGATAGGAAGTCACTCTGGATGACACTGCACAGCTTGGCATGTCATGTGTAATGGAAATCATAATGCGCTAGGGAAGTTCTACTAGATCGGGTCTTTTTTAGGGAAAAACTGAAATAGGTCAAACTAAAGTAGAAAGAAAGAAGAATGATAATGCTAGTCTCTTTCTTCCTAGTATACAGTATGTTCCAAAAAGTTATGAACCTGAATTTCTTGTATAAATAAATCCTACGTAGAGTGGTGTGGTGGTTCAGTGGGTGTCCCTGTTAATATGTTATTGTTAATATCCCGTCTAGGGTGTTTCCCTGCCTTGTGCTGGGCTAGGCTCACCCATAGCTTGTATTAGATATGCAGGTAGAAGATGGATGGATATAACCCTTAAATATATTTTTCGTAATCCGTGTTTCTGTTTTTTATTTTAATTTCCCCCATTGGGCTCCAGATTGTACGGGTTTTCTCTGCATCCATCGCCACTGCAGAGAAACTTTCTTTTCATTGTCACAGAGGTTTACTCCTGTTTCCTCCTCCATAACATGTGATTTTGCAAATCAGTGTCTTTAAATTGGCCAAAGTTGTTGAGGTTGTGGCCTGTGATGGGCTAGCATCCCAACCATGCTATCTTATGTCTCTTGTCCTGTTCTTTATAAAATGGATTATCATGATCCTCTTCTGGATAAGCAGTCAAAGAAAAGGCGTATGTCCCAGGTAATCTTGACATGAGCACAAACACGGCTGTTAGCTAATGAAATAATCCACATTCTTACTATTAATTATGAGACAGTCCAAACACAACATGCCTGTATTCTCTAGGGTTAATTGAAACCACAATAACACTTTTTAAAAACATTAATTACTTCACCCGGTGTGATAAAAGACATAACATCTCATCAAGTCAATTTATACATTTGCTACTTTTTGGATCGCTTCCTATACTTGTTTTTGTATCAGTATTCCATTCATTCTGGGGTAATTGGTCAGATGACACTATTTATGTATCACCATGCTTCGGTTTTTCAGAGAACTAATCACCTGTCAGTGCATATGCAGTACCAGACAGCAATGTTACGATCAAATTTTCGACACACAAATGTTTATATCAGGCATTGAAGTCTAACTTTTGATTCATTAATGCAAACTGAAGTGTGATTTATTAGGCTAATGCAAAATATAGGGCACGCAGTTGACAGCATTTGGTGTTTGTGCTTGTGGGCAAGTAAAATGATCACTTTTGGTTCAGGTCCCAGGCATGGGTACACTGTAATGCTTGTTAAACTGAAATCATATCTGTAGATTGTGCAGGTGTAGAAGTACAATTGTGTTTCTGCTTAAAGAACCAGTGGTGTATTACAAATGACCTTTTAAGAGAGTTTACCTGCTCCTTTGTTCCACAGTTTACTTCTCTGTTGGTTGTACATCTACTCTGATAAGCAATCCTAAATTACATTGTGTCAGTTTAACACGAGTTAAACATTTACAATAAGGAATCATTCTTCAGCAGAGTGGTGTAGTGGTTAACACTGTCGCCTCACACCCCTGGAACCAGGATTTGAGTCTCCATCATGAATCCATCATGTGTGGAGTTTGAATGTTCTCCCCATGTCATCGTGGGCATTTCCCCTGAGTACTCCAGTTCCCCCACCCCCCACCGTCCAAAAACATGCTGAGGTTAATGAGAATTACCAAATTGCCTATAGGTGTGTGTGTGTGTGTGTGTGAATGGTATGTAAGTGTGCCCTGTGATGGGTTTGTGCCCCATTCTGGTTTGTTCCCTTCCTTGTGCCTGTAGTCTCCAGGATAGGCTTTGGTCCCTGCTGTGATCCTGCATAGGATAAGTGGTTACAGAAAATGGATGGATGAATCATTCTTCAGTGTTTCGTGCCAGACTTTCTACTGGCCTGAACAATCATGATTATCATTAGTAATTTCCAAAATATCCCAAGATTTAACTGAGGAATTTGTTACAGTCATGGTGTCAAGACCAAAGTGGATTTAAGTTTTCTGGTCCCATATATCAGGCATGACCCTAGTCACTTGTTAAATGTGTTTTGCTCTGACTGCAGATAAGTACACTGCATTATTTCATTTCAGACCTCTGATCTCTGATCGACATTTACTAATGTAAGCCACAGAGGTTTAATAAAGGTTAGGACAGGCACATCAAAGACTTCCATCCATGCATCTTCTAACCGATCCTGCTCAGGAACTAACGCCGATTCCAGGCAGCATAGGGCATAGGCTTGATGGGCACCAGTCCACAAAAGAACACATACACACAGTCATATTCAAAGGGAGATTTAAAGGCACCAGTTAGAATGAGCGCGTGTCTTTGAACTGTGAGAGGAAACACAAATATCCAGAGGAAATCCACATAACTTCACAAACGAAGAGCAGAATTCGAACCTTCAACCCCGGAGGTGTGAGGCAACAGGGCGCCCCACTGAGACATCATGCAACCCTACATCAAAGACTCTCTATTCAATAATCTGCTTTAACTCATCAAAGTATAAGATTAAAGACTTTGTGTCTGTTCATTTCCTAATTCAACTCCTAGTAGTTCTGCTCCATTTTCCAATTTCCTGCTACTTTCTAAGGCTTTTTTTATTGCTTTTTGTATAAATATATGGGAGAATGTATGTTGTTTCTTTTTAAAAGGTCAAGGGAATTTATCTGTGACCAGCGACAGAATGTGAGAAGAACATTACGGACCACTGAAACCTAAACTTCGTAGCAAATGAGTTTTGAAATCTCTTTGTCTGTCTGTCTGTTAGTTTCTGTATACTAGTTGTAACTGTGGATTGAAGGTGTTTCTGAAATTGTATCAGATTCTCAGATTAATCTTATTATCATGTCCAGCTAAGGTCGATAACCTTGTGGATCTCATCTGCATTGCTTTATGAGTTTTTCTACTGCAGATATCTTTAAGGGTAGATAAAAACTTACTTGCATTGTCGTTTTACTTTCTTTTGTGAAAAGAAAGGCTTTACCTGCACACCCGACACAAAGCTACGGCAGGTATGACTCAAGTGTCTTTGCTATGAGTCCAACTCAATTGCCATTTTCCCATACAGAGCCCAAATTGATTATTATTATTATTATTATTATTATTGTTGTTGTTGTTTGTGTAAAGCTCAGGGAATTCTGCTGTTGCCATAGGTGGCCTGCTCATGAGCTCTCACTTTGTGTACAAGCAGATCCATCTCCACTGCAGAGAAACTTTCTTTTCTACTACCTGGCAAATTCACCATTATAATAGCAATCCGCGAACGTGCAAGTGCACCTGGCTTTTAAAGGGAAGGGGAGATGACACTCTGATTGGTTTATAGCATTTTATACCCCAAACATTCCCATGACTGATTGCAAGACTTTGTACAATCTTTTTGGGGAGCCACACCTGCTATACGTTTGACTTGCCTCTTGTTCCTGCCCTTTTAGGATTCACTCCAGATGCCTTTCATTTGCTCCCTTGTTAGTCCTGGTATGAAATTGCTTCCCATGCCTGTTTTCCCCAGTCCTGTCATTAAATTTTTCTGTTCTGGCTGTCCTGCAAGTTCATTCCAGTTTAGATATCGTCTGCGATCCCGTTGGTTTCTAGCCTCCGTCTTTTGTAATAAGACCTGTTTGTTTTGCCCTCACTCCTGCTTCTGTTGTCTCCATCCTGCAACTCGCAACAGTTGGTCTTCCACTGGGGTTCCTCTAAAATTTCTTCTTTTGTCACACAGCTTAAGTGGAGGGCTATCATAGTTCTACAACATAATGGTGCATCTTTTAGTGGTGCCCCCACCCCCCCATAGTTTTGGGCATGCATTTTCAATCCTATCCCTAGTTATTGAAATGCAGTTACTCAGAATGGATGCATGTAGTACAGGCAGTTCCCAGCAGCACTGGGTGAGGAAATAATTTTGTCTCTCACTTTTCGCTCATTCATTTTTTTCAGTTCTTTTATTCCCTGAAGCAAAAAAAAATCTTCGCGTCAACTTTGCTGTAAAACTCTGAACTATACCAGAAAAGAAATGGAAGACTGACACATTGACACAAGTCTTTTAAATTCAAGACCGAGTTCTCTAGCCTTTCCTTTTCAGGGGATTTAAATTACATCAGCTTGCTTCATTAGACAATGTACATTCACAGACTTAAGCTTTAAAAGTCACAATTAAATTCCCCTAGCACTCCCAATACTACCTCATTATATTTATCAAAAGATACATTTGGCTCAGCTGAGCATTACCTGACCTGATTTTAAACTGTATATAAAGGGCAATCATAATAAGCCAGAGAACAAGAACAATATGTATGTGCCAGCTGGCTAATGTCTAAAGATGACAAGGAAAGGCATGCATTTTTTTTAAATAAAAGAAGGCAACTCACCCCACAAATATTGCTTTAGTTTTTCCTTTTGACTTTTTTTTCTTTCTTTCCTGAGTCACTGTGTGTTGTATGAAGGCATTTGCAAACCTGTTTGTGAGTGGTCCATGAACTGCTGTCTGACTGACACCCCTCATTCTTGACAGGCCTCTGTGGACATCTGGAGATCTTCCAACCATGCCGTCCGCCATCAGCATATCTTAGAGATCTTCAACGCTGAGTCTTCACTTGACATAGGGAAACTATAGGTCCTCTGCGCCCCCCCTAAACACTGATGCCTTCATTTATACATACTGTAGTGCCGGCGAGGTGGCTCTGAGTAGCTCAGCCACCTGCATGTCCCAGCATGCCTTGTGAATGGTTGTATATAGCCCTATGCATGTCCTGTAAATATCCCTTGAATTTATTTGGTAGTGCAGATACTTGTTGTGCTGTGTATTTGATTGTTGCGTGTGCCTTTACCTGTGTTTATACTCAGTCCTTGCCCGATTCTCGCATGTTTCAAGCCATTGTGTAATGATCTACTGTGTGTGAGCCTTCCTATCCATTATGGGACCTCCCTGTCTTGCTATGATGTATTGCTGTTGCTTGCATGCGATCCTTTTAAGGGCTGTCGTACAGAGCAACATCGTGTAAAACCGTCTCCCCTTGTCTTTTTGCCAGGACTGTGATACCTCAGTCTACCCTGCACCACAATACTGTACTAATGACACCCAAATTTATTCATCCTGCCCCTTCCTTCAATCTGTTGAATGTCAACTGGCACCTCCATCTCTGGTGTCTACAGTAGTAGACATACGAGTATGCGAGCATAGGAATTGGACCTTGGAACAATGGAAGAAGGTCGCTTGATCCGATAAATCCCATTTTCTGTTGCATCATGTGGACGGCCAGTTACATGTCGAGCACCTGGGATTCGCTGGACCAGTAACATTGGTGTATAATGTAATTGTAACAGCATTTCTTTTCTTGAAACATCTAAGTACAGAATTTGAGTGACACCAAGGGCCTATAGAACTGGATGCTGTCAGACTGCTCCATTGCCAGGGGATGATGTATCGTATGGGGGCAATGTGACGTTCTTTCCCACCATGACCTCATTGCAATGTCAGCTGTGTGAGAAAACAGAAATGACTAATGAAAGTGACAAATAATGACTGAAATGCCACAGGGTGCAAATTCAGTACTACCTCTCTGTTCTATATATAATTTTTCATGACTGAAATGCCGGGACAGCTTGATATGCACTAATTTTCTGAAAGATGAGTTGTGCATTTAAATATTTTAAGGGAATTAACAGTGTGTTACACTCAGAAATTAACAGATAATGTGAAAACACAAATTTTATTATGATCCAAGGGTTTCAAATCAGAAACCATACTCATTTTGGTGTAAGAGCTTGAAATAAAGAAAGGTTTATCAAGTAGCACCTCTTACCTCCCCTTTTATTATTAAACCAGCGATGAAGAAGTAGGTTCTTTTTAATCTGCCCTTGGAATTAACCTACTGGTGAGGTTTAAATCAATTTATAAATGAGAACGAGTTCTTCGCTATCTAGTGAACAAGTCTCTAAAATTACCAAGGACCAAAGAAAAAAATACCCCCTGGGACGCATTTCTGAGTAAATGAAGGACTTGGGAGTTTAGATATGAAAAATGCCGGGTGTCTTCCCTCCAGTCGTACTTCAGAGTTGGATGCAATCATCGATTTCTAGTGTTTAATAGATGTTTATTATGCATGCTGACTTTGCTTTTCCCAGCCTCTGGGGGAGATTATCACACACCAAAGTTCTGAGATTCTGCACAGCCGGAACCCACTACCCTAATATTTCCTTCCAAGATAGATCTTTCTTTTTTATATATAAGGATTCTTTAATAATCTGGCAAAATGTAGCCAGTACTAAAGGGATGGAATCTGTGGAATGAGTGTTAAAATATTCTAGATTTAAAATAAGATAGCAGGGCCTCAAACGTTGCCCATATAGGAAGTGAACGCCTCCCCCTCCCCTTCACATAATCCACTTAATTATTGCAAAATGTGAATTTAAGCAATTTAGAATTGCTTTTTGAATGATGGCATTTACTGGCTATAAATGGAACTTTGTGCTTTATAATTCTCTTTTACTAAAGTGATTTTGTGAAAATGCAAAGGTATATCGGCAAATGGTTAATTACCAATGAGGCCAGTTTGGCCAGGGGAACATATTGTCATGCATATGCATTGTCCTCTGAGTCAGTCTTCATTTTATAACGGCTATGTCCCTTCTGCCAATCATTACTATGTTGCTCTAATGCCATGAACATATATCTTTGACGCTGGCATACTTCAGAGACTTTTACTACATTGCTTGTAAGTGCTGACATTGTTGATATCCTGTACAGTTTTGATTCTTTGATTCTTTTTCACAGCTGAATTCACGACCTGGTGAAAAGTAGAGAAATTTACACATGTATGATTTGATATGCGGGTAAGACGAACAGAAAGACATTCTTTTGCCTCTAAAAAAGTCATGTGTAATGTTCAGTTTGGAGAGATTAGAGTTGCTCATACGGATTTACCCTACCTGTTCTTCATTCCTGATGTCCATGTGTATATCACTGTACTCTGAGTTCTTTTTCCCCAGTATCTCTGTACCAAAGGCAATTTTCATGCACCTTTTGCAATTTTTTGTCCTGCTCCTTCTGTACTTGTCTTCCAACTTCTTATGCCTAATTAAACTCTTTCTTAGTGTCCCATGGTTCTGTTCCATGACCCACTAAGTTCTTCCCACAAAGTTGTTCAAATGCATTTTTGATAGAAAGACTCTTAATCAGAGACATTTATCAGAGAAGTCAACAAGGCCATACAAATTTACACCTCAGTAAGGAGTCCCTTTTCCAAATTACATATAGTATATGATTGGAAAGATACTTTAGTGAAAGTGCATCCATGCAGAAAGAAAATAACTAGAAATCTTTTGAATTTTAAATATCTGATTAAGTCATCGAGATTAGTCATTTAGACTTGATACACGTATTATGCTTCAGTTTTTTTTAGATCAAATGTATTTAAATGACACTTCTTCAATTACTAGAGAATTTCTCTCTATATAAACATGTCTTACAAAAGACAAATAAATATAGAAAACTACTGAGAATGTATTCACCTATGTAAGAGCTTCTTTGTTTATCACAATATGTGTGCTGCTTGGAGCCTGCATTTATTAAATGAAAATTAAATCAGTTTCATTTCTGGAATATGCATACCCACTGGCAAAATACAGTTAACCCCTTTTATGACAGGAGATCAAGTTCATAATTCTGCCTCCAAGATCCCAGAATTGATCCAAAGCTTTTGGGCCACTTCAGTCACCAGTCAAACCCCAAACAAGATCTGAAACTTCCTCAATGTGTTTACCTATATAGATTTCCCTTGTTGAACCATATGAAATGAGAGTAATAATTTTTATAGCACTCATTCACCTTAGTAGGGCAACAGACTGTGAAGTAAGAACGTGTGTTTCCTTATGATGCAAAAGCATGTGAACAGCCAGCTTCTCATATGCAGGATGATATGGTGGGCTGGACTCATATAACTGTTCATTAAGTGCTAGACACCCATTATATCCCTGCTTTAGATTGAATATCTTATAATTAATTGATGATTCAACTTTAAGAGGGGTACATGATGACAAAAATTAATTTGCAGATGCATTCATTCAAACAAACATTTGAGAGAGGACTTAAACCGAGAAACTAAAGCCGACTTCAGAATTAAACTGCCTATTAGAAGTGACTTACATATGTGTGGTTCCTGCATACCTTAATTTGAACTATATGTTTACAAAACATGATCCCTGGGAATGCTCATGACAGATGGTGATACTGGCCTAGCACCAGTGAAGAACTTGTGGCTCGCCTTGCTCGCCCATGTCCATCACCGCCTCATTGGCTCCTGCCTGCTTGCTTACAGTAGTTTCGCCAGCCTTCCTGTACTCAGCTGTGGCTGCCTCGCTGGGTTCTGGCCGCTCGGCCCTGGTCTGGGATCCCCACTCTGAGGAGTTGCCGTCCCCTCCCCATAGCCCTCGTTGGAGTTTCTGGGACCTCCAGAAGGGGCTTGTTGGGAGAGGGGTGCAGTGGCTTCGCCGCTTGACCCTTTGCCAGTGTACACCTCACTAAGTGCACAATTTGAGTGACACCAAGGGCCTATAGAACTGGATGCTGTCAGACTGCTCCATTGCCAGGGGATGATGTATCGTATGGGGGCAATGTGACGTTATGCCTTTCTTCCATCATCTTTCCCGCCATGACCTCACTGCAATGTCTGCTGCGTGAGAAAACAGTAATGACTAATGAAAGTGACAAATAATGACTGAAATGCCACGGGGTGCAAATTCAGTACTACCTCTCTGTTCTATATATCATTTTGAGATATAGATCTCACACCTCACGGACTCCACACCTGCGCCCACCACGAGGCTGCTGGTGGTTGTCCGGACCCCCACCTTGCCATAACTGCCTGGAGGCTGTTGCCAACCTAACACCTGACATGCCAGCTGCCACCAGCCATACGCTTGGCTCTCCAGCAGCCACTAGCCCCATTCCTGATTCTCTAGCCATCACCAGTACAAAGAAAGACATTCATCTGGATTAATTTGAGTGGGAATTACCCTAAGTTCCACTCTGTAAGCCTCCGTCCAGCTCCCACGATGCACCAGTTCCGGGCTCCGGAAGGACCACCGGTGTTGAGGAAGGTCCATAAAGGGGACAGGCCAATTCTCCGTCTCCTGAAAGGGTAGGCAGGAACACACTAGCTCTGCCAGCTGTGCCATGTCCAATTCCTGCCCTGCAAACCCCTTGAGGCCCTCCTATCCCAGTTCCTGCCCCGGTATCTGCTCTGGTCCAGTAGGTTCCACGTCACCCTTGAATCCTGATCAGGCTGTCCTAGCGGCACCCCCCTGTCCTGCAGTCCTAGCGGCGCCCTCTTGTCCCTATCCTGCAGGCCTTCCCAGATCTGCAGGCCCGGAGGCACTTTCCTGCCCTGCATTTCTCATGGTACCCATCTGTTCTTGTCCTGATTCCTGTGTGGGTCCCTGTCCTGTGGGCCCCTCAGCACCATACAACCCTAGCCCTATGATTCACTCGGTGTCATCGGGGATAAAATAAAGCATTGAGATAAGAAACCTGCCTCCTGGTACTCTGATCATACTCATGCACTTAAACAGGCTTCATGCAAGCTAGAGCGCAAATGGCACTCAACTAAACTAGAAGTTTTCAGATCTGCCTGGAAAAACAACGTCTCTAAGCACAAAGGAACACTAGTGACTGCTAGGTCTGTGTCTCTCTCCAGATTAATAGAACAGAACAAAAACAATCCTAAATTCCTGTTTGAATCTGTGTCTAGGTTAACACAGAATTATTCAGTGTTAAACTTGCAAATCACACCATCTCTTAAGAGTGATGACTCTATTACATTTTTAAAAGTAAAATAACTAAGATTAGACAGACCATCCAGTCTGTAGCTATGTACAGCCATCAGCCTTTTGCTAGTCCTATTCGTACTGATAATAACATCTTTGAATCTTTCTTTCCTATATAACAATCAGAACTTTTGAGTTGAAATCTGCTACTAGCCTTGTAGACCAAATTCCTACAAAATTCCTCAAGGAGATTGCACCACTACCCTGTTAAACTTTAGGCTTGAATATGTTCCAAAACCTTTTTAAAATGGCCATTATTAGACCTGTCCTAGAAACCAAATCTTGGACTTAGTGATGTAGGAAACCGTAGAGCTATCTCAAATCTTCCTTTCATTTCAAAGATCCTGGAAAAGTTGTTGTTCTCAGCTGTTTTCTTTTCTACAGCAAAATAATGCTAATGAATTATATCATTCTGGCTTTAGACCAAACCATAGCACAGAAACAGCTTTAATCAAAGTAATGAATGATTTGCTTATGGCTTCTGACCATTGCTGAATATCTTTGTTGGAATTTACTAAATGTAACTGCAGCATTTCCTACTGTGAACCAAAAAATTCTCTTGGACGGGCTAGAATCTATGGCTGGCATTAAGGGGACAGCTCTCTCTTGGTTTCGCTCCTATTCAGCTGATCGTTATCAGTTTGTCCACGTGAACAGTGAATTTTCCAAGGCCACCAAAGTAAATATATGGTGTCCCACAGGGATCAGTGCTGGGCCCGCTACTGTTCACTTTATATATGTGTGGCGGAGGAAATTGGACCACCGCCTCGTGGGGGAAATATTACACACTTTACTAAGGATGAGAATCAGGATCCTAGTCCCCCCACCCAATGCTTTGAGTCTTTGTATAACAGGTGGTTATATGTTGGTGCCTATCGTGCTGCTAGATGGTAATGCAAAAGATGAGGCGAGGTGGGCTCCAGGAACTTAACCTGTGCACGATGACCCCTGGAGTATATTTAATGCAGATAACCTGGAAGGTGAATGCTATTCTGCAAAACCCACTCTCCCGAAATCTAACAGGATAGGTGAGACGCCCCCACTCCTTAGAAAAGTGAATCAGTTTTATACATTGTCTAGTCAAAAATATTTATTTCAGTAGATACTATTTATAGTATTTTTAACTTGAGGCAATAAATGAATTAACTCAATTTGTTTCTTCGCAGATTAAATAGAATATATATTTTTAAACCCAATATATATTCACAATGACACTAAACAAACAACAAAAAAAATGGTAATCTCCAACATGTGACAACTTCTCAGTTGAACACCAAATATAATCAGTGCTTTATCTTTTAACACACTGAATGAAAACCCAAAAAAATATCGATTTAAAGAGTCCAGTAACTTAAATGTCCACTTCAGCATAAAGTAAAAAGGCCGTCCATGAATATACCAAACTGCTCATGAATCCACAAAAAAAATGGCATCTAAATTCCTCCAGAGTAAAATCCTCGGCTCTCTATTCCACAAACAACAGTCAGTTCTTAAATTCCTTGAGAAGAAAAGAGTTATTTGCTTACCAGAGTTCAGTAGAAAATGAATGAGAGTATTATATCACCACTCTTGAGTTATGGATGGAGCGCTGGAGGATGTCCAGATAGGCAGGGCACAGTCTCAGCTTACGATTCCCCAAACGATTGGCTCCGTGATCCCAAAGGCCACAACTTAATCCAATGAGGCCGCAATCCAATTCGGTGGGGATCAGCACAAAAGAAATGAATACTACTCGCCCAATCTAGCGTATCTGCCAGCTCTCCTCGCAAAAATAAGCATCTTAATTCACCACGTTTTGAGTTCGTATAAACTAACAAAAACGACGGTAAAATACACACGAAAACACGGGAGTTCTCACTCAACCACTAAACGAACTCTACACAGGCCTGTCGTCCGGCTTTCACGTGAACGCAACCGAGAACTCGTCTCGTCAATAACAATATTCGGACTTATTAAGGGAAACGGAGACTTTAAAGGTAATATCCTGCAGTGCTTATACATATGATGTATTAAACATATGCTTAGCTTTTAAACTTTTAACGTTAAAAAAAAAAAAGTTTTTTATAGCACATGGCTCACCGCTGCTCCTCTATACTACCGTCTCTCTCTTTTTTTCTCCGCCCCATCGCATACACACCCCGCCAGAAAATGGCGGCGCCCATGTAAAATTTCAAAATAAAAACCTTTACAAAAATAGAACTCGTAGATCCCCTACATTCCCCCCGGCTAAACCCTGCCATAACATTGGACTCTCCTTCAGCGACTCCATCCCTACAAAACAGAGATGTAACAGTTAAGCATCTTGCACACAAGGAAACACAAACAGAACCAATGAAAACTTTGAACATTTTTTTCCATTGTAGAATTTGAAATAAAGCACAATATGAGAAACTTATGAAACATTTAGATTTGCACAGAATCACTTTAACTCATAGTCAGTCCTATACCTAACAGGTAAGGTACCTCTGCTTGGATGTTGTGAACGTCTGGGTTCAAGGATACTTTCAGCCTCACTTTCTGCATCAGATCCACCATGATCTACCGACTCAAATACAGACTGACTCACTGAATCATCACTTGACATATCATCACCCTATTACCTACATGTAATTCAGCCACGTCTCCCTTATCCCCCGTGTTCGTGGGTGTGTTAGTAGCTAGTGGAACAACAGGGATTGCTAAAACGTCTGGATCTTCTGAATCAGTGTGTGCCTGATCTGTGTGTGCTCTAGATTGGTGTCTAGGTGCGCAAAGTGGTAGTGATGACTGGAAGGTGCAATGCCTAAGTTGATTCCTGTGTACTACTTTGCATGGGCCCCCTCTCTCTGGGCGAATCGTGAAAACGGGTGTATCTGCGTGGTTCTGTTTCACCACAATGTAAAGCAGAGGTTCCCAATAATCCTGAATTTTATTTCTTCCCTTATGTGAATGGTTCAGTACCAGAACACGGTCACCAGGCCTCACAAGTGCGCCATGTGATCTGCGATCATAGGCTCATTTTCTTCGTCTTGAGACCTCTTGTACTGCTGTGTTGGCCACTTCAACAGCTGTTTTCAATCTGTCATGATGGCTTTTCACCCAGTCATCAAGATTATCAACTCCACTCTCCTCCAAGTCCCTCCCATTAGGTATGTCCATCGGCATTCGAGCATCCCTCCCAAACATTAAATAAAATGGAGAATAGCCAGTTGAAGAGTATTGTATGCCATAACCAGTTCAGGTAAGTATTGCTTCCAATTCCTTTTCTTTTCTGGGGGTAATGTCCGTAACATGTCATGCATGGTTCTATTAAATCTTTCACACTGGGAGTTACCCTGCGGGTGGTATGGGGTTGTACGGCTCTTTCCAATTCCATAGATTTTACACAACTCCCTGATGACATTGGCTTCGAATCACCGACCCGTGAAACGAGTGAACATGTCAGTTAAGACTAGAACATTCTCATATCCTCCCACAGATTCCTCCAAGACAGTTTAATCCATTGCAAGCACTTCCAGTGGTGCAGACACATTGGTGCAGGTCATTGGGGCCCGAATTTTTGGAAAACGTCCTTCGCAAGGGTGCATCTCGTACACTCCTGGACCCAACTTCGAACATCACTAGTCATAGTCGGCCAGTAATAGCTTCGCCTCATGCGTTCCTGTGTGCTCCTCTCTCCGAAGTGACCACAATGATCATGCTGACTCTCATAGACTTTGTAGCGCATGGATGTTGGAACCACCAACTGACAGATCTCCTCTCCGTCTCTGGGGTCAAAGATGGTTCGGAATAACAACAAACAACAACAAATTTATTTTTGTATAGCGCATTATCACAACATTACATTGTCTCAAAGCGCTTTACAGCATCCCCAC
>JAOYFF010000041.1:13775443-13794386 GCA_025773925.1 Cryptomyrus ogoouensis | reverse complement strand
GGCAGCACCCCCCAGGAGAAGTAGGGGAAATAAATGCAATTAGTCAAAGTAAGGGAGACTATAGGCAGTGCTAAAAGTTAGATGAGTGCAATATGAAGTGCAATGCTCCGGCAGATATGGCTATGGCAGCATAAGTAGGAGGGAGAGGCAGGTGGGAATGCAGGCATGGGGACACTCCCTTCTTTATCTTGAGTCGTATGAATTGTCTGGCTAGTTTCCTTAACTCAACGTTCATGCTGCGTTACTGAACTGTACTCAGATTCTTGTTGCTCATTAGAGCACGGTAGACAAGACATATCTTTGGGTCAGCCTTTTGCAACTCTTCTATGTCAGTCCAACTATGTCCAGGGACTCTTCTGATCACCGACACTTGAGCTGATGCTTGAACTCTTTGCTGCTGTTCGACAACTGGCCATAAGCATGCACGCACCTCATCTGAGTTCATTTTAATGAAGTCCTTAGCAGAGTCCTCTTGCTCAGGCTCCTCAATGGATGGGATCCTTGACAACACGTCTGCATTTGTGTTTTGTCGTCCTGGCTTATAGGAGACCTCAAAATTAAACTCTGCTAGCTGGGCCACCCACCGTTGTTCGACTGCCCCTAGGTTTGCCGTCTCCAGGTATCGCAAAGGGTTATGATCGGTTATCACAGAGAACTTGGAGTAGATCAAGTATTCTCTGAACTTCTCAGTAACAGCCTATTTTAAGGCAAGTAACTCTAGCTTGAAAGCACTGTAATTCCGGTCATTCGTTTCTGACCCTCGAAGGCCCCGGCTTGCATATGCAATCACATGCTCGGTCCCTGCTTGTCGTTGACTTAATACGGCCCCAAGACCATGCATGCTTCCAAAGGCTGACTGAAATCTGGGTATGAAAGAACAGGTGGAGACATTAGACATTGCTTTAGTTTGTCGAATGCCGCTTGACACTAGGTTGTCCAGTCAAAAGGTCCAATAATTTTCCCTTTACCTCCTTTACCAACCAGGGCATGAAGAGGTCGGGCCAACTGAGCGAAACCGGGAACAAACCTCCGGTAGTAACTCATAAACCCGAGGACTTGCCTTAACTCTTTAACATTCTTTGGCACAGGCCAGGTCTCCAATGCTTGGGTTTTCTCTCCATCTACCTTTATCCCTTGGGCGGAAATTAAATGACCCCGGAATTTCACTTCAGGTTTCAAAAGGAAGCACTTGCTGGGTTTCAGTTTCAAACCATGTCGCCCCAGCCTATTGAACACAATATCTAGTCTTCGACAATGACTATCAAAGTCTTTTGAAAAGACAACAATGTCGTCAAGGTAGATGAGCAGTACGCCGAACATCAGATCGCCAAGCACCACCCCCATCAGGCGCTGAAATGTCGCTGGGGCATTGCAAAGCCCAAATGGCATTCTGGTCCATTCAAGTACACCAAAAGGAGTGGTTACTGCCGTCTTCGCCCTGTCTTCCTCACTCATTGCAACTTGAAAATAGCCAGAAGTAAGATCAAGGGTGGAAAACAGTTGCGCATTCCCCAAGGCATCCAGCGACGACTCCACGCGAGGGAGAGGAAAAGCATCTTTACAAGTCACCTTATTCAGCCTTCTATAGTCACAACAAAAACGTACGTTACCATCTTTTTAAATTACAATTACAGCTGGAGAAGCCCACGGACTACAGCTTTCTTGGAGGATACCTTGAGACACCAAATCTTGAACATGTTTCTTTACCTCCTGAAAAACCTGAGGTGGGATTCGTCGATGTCTCTGCTTAATGGGGGGTGCATCTCCGGTGGGGATATTGTGTGAGACGGCCGTCGTAAAACCAAAGTCAGTGTCGTTTTTTGAAAACAGATCACTGTGTTTTGCCAAAAGGTCTCGTAGTTTGCCACACTGAGTCTCTATGAGATTCTCGAGATTTACTTGCACAGGTACTGGCAACTGCTCGGGGCTGTTTCCCTCCACTTTCAGTTGACGTTGCTGCGCAGCCTTAACATGCAAAGCACCCTCCTTCTCCTCAATCTCAACAAGCACCTGTGAGAATGCTTTTTGCTACTGCTTGGTAACATTATTAGAAATCATGGTGTTGGGTTTCATTGTTATCCAGATAATGCATCACAGCTGTGTGAATTATATTTTGTTTCTTTTGTTTTCTGATAGGGAAGTTAGCTTGGGTTCATTTCATCGACTGTTTTGCTTATTTCGTTGGCCTGGGTCACTCCTGAAGTGAGTGTATATACTGTGGTGATCAATCTTGTAAATTCACACTCTTTGTTTGATCCTAGCCCATTTTGTGTCCTGTGCCCTTTCTTTCCCCACAACACACACGTCCATTCTGTCATCCCCAAAGCCCCAGACTGGGGCATGTAACACATACATATCAAGCTTAAGGTAGGTATAGAGTGCAGGGCCCAAGTGCGATGCAAGTGTCTTTGCTAGCATGAGCCCAACCCAGTTGTCATTTTCCCATCCTGAGTCCACGTCATTCAAAAAGCAAACATACTTGCACCCATGTTAGTGGCTGTGACCGTTGGTGTTAAAATGAGCTGGAGTCAGGTGCCCTATTGGTGCAATGCTATTCTGAGGCAGTGAAAAGCAATTGCGCTTTTCACCAACAAAACCTGGTCTAGGGTCCTATCTTAATGATCTAAAGCATGCAGGCTGAAGCGCACAGTGCAAGTTCTTGTAGGGCATGGCCATCCCACTTTTGCTAGCTTAACAGTGGAAAAATGAGTCAATGAGTCAGGTCCAGAAGGGTTTTACTAGGTTTAGAAATTAGTCATGGGTGTGTTTGGGGCATAACATGGTATACTAATCAGAGTATCATCTCCCATTCTCTTTAAGAGCCAGATGCACTTGCAACTTGGTGGGCTGCTATTATAATGGAGGCCAGTATAAAAGTTTTTAATTCTGTGGAATGTAAGTCACAGCTTAAGGAAGGCTGAATAAACTATATAACTACTTAAGGTCAAATGAATTAGGGGGAAATCAGTTATTTGGCATTCCTTGCAATTGTAAGTGATCACAATGGGAGCCACTTACCTTTTGCCCGCTGTGACAAATGTAACAAAGTGCTATCATTGGGCACAAGTCTGCCATTTCAGGGCCATGTTTGTTCAGTTTTGAAGGGCCAGACTGCACTGACATTTACTGCAAGTACAAGCAAAATAAAACTGACAACTGTACTAAAAACCGAAACAACACAAAAATGTGTTAGTTTTGTTTGTGCAGTTCTACAACCTGTTATTGCAAACGCAGCAGGCAAAATATGCCTATGTGTATGACTAGCCTACAATTAGCCTACAATATTCTTTATCTGAAAATAAGCATAGTTAAACAAAACATTTTTCCTGCGAGGGTGGGAACAGGATGAATCATGTAAGATGCGGGTGGGAGTGGGACAAAATATTTAATTATTTTACATTAAGCACCTGCAACAAAACCATACAATAAATGAACGGTAAATCTCATGCAACTCCGCTGGCTGAAGATTCTGTGAATAACCGTTATGACATAGATTTCTTAAAATATTTTGATTTAAACATTAATGATCTTTCACACTGTAATCTCTTTTTTTTACCCCAGAGTTAACATAACCTCATATAGGCCACGGGTTGACTGCTGTACATCCCATGGAAAGATCAAACTTAGGGTAATTTGTGTCACCAAACAGGCAAATACAATTTTTTTACCATTGATAATATTGACAATTAGGTTATACAACATATGTATGGTACAGCTGCATTTATGCATGCACAGTGTGGCAGACTGTTGAGCATTGCACTGGCTTTGTCAGTTATTTCCTAAGTCATGTCTATCGCTTTGCAGCCTTTGCTAAGAAAGTTCATTTTTAATATTAAACACAGGTGTGTTACTGCAAAAAAAACATCAAAAACGATATAACTACAAGTTGTCTTTGACTCAAAAGGCTAGAGTGCTAAAAGAAATTAAATAAAAACTACAGAAAGGGAAATAATTATTTGGCCCCATGCTGAATTCTTAAGTTGGCCCAATCTATAATTTCACTGGTAGGTTTATTTTAACAGCAAAAGATAGATTATCAAGAAAACAAGCAAGAAAAAAAATCATAATGTAACACTTACAAAACAATTTGTCACTTATCTAGGGAAATAGGTATTTGATCCCTTGGAACACATGCTTTAGTACTTGGTGGAATAATCATTGTTTGCAAGCACAGCTGTCAGACGTTTCTTGTACTTGTTCACCAGGTTTGCAGGCAGGTCAGCAGGAATTTCCATCCACCCCTCTTTGCAGACCTCCTTCAAATCTTTAATGTTTTTAGGCTGTCACTTAGATACACAAGGCTTGAGTTCCCTCCATAGGTTTTCTATGCGATTATGGTCCAGAGACTGACTATGGCACTCCATGACCTTAATGTGCTTCTTCTTAAACCACTCCTTTGTTACCTTGGCCATATGCTTAGGGTCGTTGTTTTGCTGGAAGACCCATTTTGCTGGAAGTGCTCTAGCTGAAGGGAGGAGGTTCTCATCCAAGAATTTATGGTACATGACCCTGTGCATCTCTGCTTGGATGCAGTGCAGCTGTCCTGTACCCTTGGCAGAAAAACACCCCAAAGCATAATGTTTCTACCTCTATGTTTGATGGTAGGGATGGTGTTCCTGGGGTTATAGTCAGCATTCTTTTCCCTCCAAACACAGCGAGTAGAGTTGATGTCAAACAACTCGATTTTGGTCTCATCTGACCACGTCACATTCTTCCATACCTCATTATAATTATTCCGGTGTTCAGTGGCATACTTCATAAGGGCTTGAACATGGGCCCTCTTGAGTAGGGGTATTTCGCACTGCGAGATTTCAAACCGTAGCGGCATAATGAGTTACCAATGGTTTTCTTTGTGACTGTGGTTCCTGTTGCTTTGAGATCATTAAAGAGCTACTCCCATGTAGTTCTGGGGTTACCGCTCACTGTTCTTAAGATCATTAATGCCGTATGAGATGAGATCTTCCTTGGGGCCCAAGACCGAGGGTGACTGACAGTCTTTTTTGACTTACTTCCATTTGTGAATAGTTGCACCAACACTTTTTCACCAAGCTGCTCGCTGGTGGTCATGTAGCCCATTCCACCTTTGTGAAGGTCAACGATCTTGTTTCTGACGTCCTTAGACAGCTCTTTGGTATTTCCCATGGTGATAAGGTTGAAGATGTAGACAGGATAGTGACCCAATAATACTATTTAACAAAGTCAAATACCTGTTAATACTTAATTGAGTTCTACTTGTGTTGTGTTAGTGAACATATACTTAACATAATTTCTTGCTGGATTGTAGGGGATCTAATAATTATCTCCCTAGATAAATGACAAATTGATTTGTACTTGTTACTTAACGATTTTCTCTTGTTTGTTGTGTTGAAAATCTATCATCTGATGTTAAAATGAACCTACAATTGAAATAGTAGACTTCTCATTTCTTTATACATGGGTGAACTTAGGAATTTAACAGGGGGTCAAATAATTATTTCCCTCACTGTAAGGCTGCAGACAAGATAATTATCATTCTGACTGTGACAGATCGTAAAAAGGGATAGACAAACATAGAAACTGGTGAGCAGCATCATTCACAATAAGGGAGAGACACACAAAAATCAATTTACACACACATAACAAGTCAGACCCTCAAAGGAAAATACAATATTCCTTGATATATAAACAGTTGATCAAAGAAATAATTATAAGCCATTATAAGCTATTATTATAAGCCATTATAAGCTATTCTCTCTGTAAGGTATACAAATGGGTACAAATGCAGAAACGGTTTGGCCAGGACCATTTCCATTATCCCTGCAGCCATCACAGGTATTAACTTGGCCAATTATGCTAGGAGCCAAATAAATGTTCCCCGTTTCCAGCTGCACCTCATGGTTCCACCCAGACAAGGAGAGCATAACTAGACATGACAGGCTGGTAACAGTTTATGCTAACAACACTCTTCAAGACTAAGCTTGCATGCCAACTCAGTGAAAAATAAATGTTTGCAAGCATAACTAAAATATCATAGTGTCCTTTTATCATTTCTAATCAGTATTAATGTGTATGTTTGCTTGTGTACATATATGCTGGTCCAGGTGTTAGTCTATTCATGTGTAGCCACACCCTGGCCATCACACCGATATTAATTGGGTACTATGTTCTCTGAAAGACGTCAGGCAGCCACCATTAACAGGAATGTGTAAACTTGGAAAAGTGCTTGCATTTCTATGAAACAATACAAATATCGAAATAAGATGAAGTGATTTCCTTGAACATTGTGGATTCAACAATAAAAACATTTGAATTTCACTGAATAGCATTCAGGCTGCTATGCAGTCATGACCTAGAAGCTTGTCCTGGTTGTTTCACTAGAGAAAGCTTAGCGGAAGAGGATGTTACTGTCATCTTTTAAATATGTAAGCAAAGAGGGCAAACATAATGTCACGCCCACCTGGGCGGGGCTACGCGCCGGCAGACGAACACCAGCGGTTCGCCGGGTTATTTAAGCTGAACCAAACCAATCGACGGTGCGAAGTACTGTTGCCATTCCTGTAATGAGCCTTGCTGTGCTTTTTCTCTGTCCCTTGTTCTCCCAGTTTGTCTTGCCTGCTGTCTCCTGCCTGCCTGTTCGGTTCGTCCCGTCTGCCTCTCCAATCTGCCTGTTCCTGCCTGCCCGCCCCACCCTACCCCGCTTCCTCATCGCCCCGGATCCTCCCTTGCCATCACTCCTCGTCCTGTCCCTCGGTGTAGGACTGATCTTCCCGGTTCCCGACCTTCGCCTGTGACCCGACCAAGTCTCCAGATTGTCCCCTCGGTTTTGTCTGCTTTCGGCTTCCGCAATAAACCTGCCTGTCTCCGCATTCTGGGATCTGCCTCGTCCTTCCTAGCTTGGCATCACACATAGTCTGAATATGTTGAGAAGAACAAGTGTTTTGCAACATAAGCACAGTCTTTCCTTGAAATTTCAGTTCTGTGAAAGGGATTTCAAATCTATATTTAACTAAAATGGTTTGGTTGTCTGTGTGAATAAATTGCAAAAAACATCCGATAATCACCTAAAAATATTAATGGCAATATCTTGGTAACTAATGTAGATGTAAGATCTTAAAGGAACATGATGGGTAGGACTACAGGCAAAGGTTCATATCTGAGCTACAGTATCTGCTGACAGTAACCATATTTTTATGTAGTAGAACACATTTATACCAAAGGGTGGTGTGGGGCAGCTCACTGCTGCGTAAGCACCTTTTAGACTAGACAGATATCTGCAGGTTGCCAGCAGTGAGAGAGCTTTGAAGAGACTGGATCAAAGAACCGTACTACCTGCCTCTGAGGCATCCAAGCAGGCCCGGAGCTCTCTGTGACAGCCATGTCGATATACAACTACATTAACCAAATTTCAAGTACATTTTCTTGGAAGAAAATCAAAGCAGAAAGTAATATAAATAAGAGAATTCAAATTTGCTAGGCAAATAATTTTAAGCATTCCATTATGTGCTTCTTTTATGGGACTTCATATCACATTAATAAAATTGCATTGTCAGTTTACTTTCAGAATACAGTGCATGGAACACAGTGATGAGAGTACATAAAGATATTCAGGCTGCATGAAGGTCTTGTACATTAAAAACATGTTTCTTTGTTTGAAATGAATTTTCTTTTGGAGTTTTTCAAGACCGTTGAAGAATGACATTACTTGTTGGACTACTCCTGACAGCTACCCTGAAAGACTTCCTCGAGTAAAATCACATTTGTGAAGTATAGGGTGTAAGACCTTTTATGTTTTCTGTTCTTGACTTTGTAGAAAAAAAATCTCACTGCCAACATCAGGTGCTAATGTAACATTTCAGAGATAAAAGAGGAATATGGATTTCAGCAGGTACACAGCTGAAAAATGTGCATCAGTTTGCTAATGGAAAAATGTCTGTGGAAAGACCTTATCAATACATAACATTTGTAATGCAGCTTACTATACTTAATGTTTTTAAACAGAAAAGCAAGTAACTGCTCATAATTACAATTGAGCAAAACATTGTTATACTGTGTTAACTGTGCCTAACGGCAATCAGGGAGAGACAATATGACTGAGAATACAAGCTAAGCTTATTTCTGTCTAAATTGAATTTGGAACCAGCCAGTTCCATTTCCCACAGACCACATTCAGACACAACACAGGTGTAATAGGTTACCAAGTCCTCAAACAATATTTATAGTAATAACATAGAATATAGCAGAAGAGCATACAGGAAACAGAAAAAGCATTATAACTTCGAAGTAACTAAATTACAATAACAGACATTACTACAAAGTTGCATTGTATTTTATTGAATGCTAAATAGTTGTACAGCTGTATGTGCAAAATACATTTCTAACTAGATCTGACAATCTGCACTCTGAAAAACCATGACAGCATACACCAAGCATAGAAACTAGTTTTAAAGTAGTGTTTGCCAACTAGGATAGACAGAGGCTTAATAAGATAAATGTGAAACATTACCACCAAAAAAAAAAACCTCACTTCAAAAAAGACCACAGACCTGAATCAGCAATATGTGACAAAAACATGAATTCTCGCCAATGATGAAATTCATAGTAGAGGTAAAACCTTGGCTGAAATATGGACTGGGCCAGTGGGGCTGGTGCCTCAGGGCCTTGGGATAGAGGATGACTTGAAGTACTAATGACCGTGAGTCTCAACAATTATAGTGTGTAACGTTCAGCGTGCGGATGAGCGGGCAAGCAGACAAGAGAGCCGTAAATAGGACGAAACGAGGTTTATTTTGAGCGGACAGGACAAAGGAGAGCACACGGCAAACTACGTCAATGACAGACCTGGGGAAACAGACTTGAACGTGGACTAAATACACAAGACAAGCAGAAAATAACAGGCAACAGGTGATCACAATCGGGGTAGCACGCGTAGGTAATGAGGGGGCGTGGCACACACGAGGATCGTACGAGCAGGTCATGACAAGTGCAAGCTATGCACTGTGACTCTCATATGAAATGTGACTTCACCACCAAGGTCCTCTGCATATAGCGTAAGAATTGACCACCAGGGCTACAGTGCCCATTGACATATACAGCACATATTACCCATCAGCATATACAAAGCAACTTAACCACCAACAGGCCACCCAGGACCCTTGGAATATATAAGTGTGTGTTGACCACCAGGGCCTTCTGCATCTACTGTATAGCAAGAGTTGACCATGAGGGCCCCTGAACTTTAGGTGCTTTCACACCGAAGTTCTGGAACCTGGTCTTGATTTATAAGTTCCTGGGCTATCTCAACCTGAACTTTTGTACCTCCTGGTCACTTTCATGTGCTGCTTTCATACCACAGGACAAGAACTGGAACCTTTCTGCTAAATAACCATGGGAGACACAAAAATCTCGTAGGTTAAACTTCACACATAATTTCACACGAAGTGTCACCGCCACGCCAAAACTATGGGAGGATAAATAAGTTGTTTTGTTTGTGGGTTGATCGTAATCAAAATTGGATGCAGCCTTTTATTTACATTTTACTTATACGACTTGCAACAGGTTTATGATTATTACGAATCTGTCCAGCAGATCAATCCTTCATTTTCCACAAAACAAAAAATGTTAACGTTATCCCACTAACACACGCTGCCAGGTTTCACTGCCTGCACTGGTGATATTAGACAAAAGTCTATTGGTTATCAGTTGAATTTTCCAGTGCAGAAATATGGAGAAGCAAGCAAAGAATGTAATAATTGAAGCATTCAGTGTAATCGAGGTACAAAAATAATTCAATATGCTCAATTTTTGCCCCGCTACTTCTCTCTCTTTTCACCGCATTTCTGCATAACTTCCAAGCTAGTGGCGGTGCTTGTGGTGAACTAATTGGCAGGCTATGGCTGTATGGCTTCCCCAGTAGTTTGCATTCAAATGAAAAGTACCTAGTCTGGAGTAGGTACTAAAAAAGGGTTCCAAAACTGCCTCCAAGGAATTACAATCGAATTACAGGCCGAGTTCCTGTGGTGTGAACACAACAAGAAGCCATGGTTCTGGAAAACATTATGGTTCCAGAAAAAAGTTCACTAACACTCTATTTAAGGTCTTGTTTTTAATAATTTTTATTTATCAAAAATAATTATAAAAAGGCATAACACATTATAGGCATGTTTATTACGTATTATGACTGCCTTATGAAGCTCTCATCTATAATGCACTATATAGCCATTTTTATATTGCTTTATGACTGCAGTATTATTTGTTATGAATGTGTTTAAAAATTACTAAAAATGTAGCCTTAAGTAAAGTGTTACGAACATTGCAAGTTAGCCTCAAGGGCCCCTAGCATATAAAGTGCAAAATGACCACTAGGGCCCACTACAGTAACAGCTAACTACCAAGGCCCCCATTGAAAAGTTAACATTAGTTTAATTTTTGTATCCAAGACGTTCATTTTTAGTAAAGTCACCTCCTTCTGTCACATAGACACAGGCCAACAACATAGTTAACCAACTTGTCAGGTAATGTTAGCTAATGTAAGACATGACAAGCTAGCAAAAATGTACCTAGTTATGATTTACATCCCTTAGCTCCAGTGTGACTGTGAAATGTAATGTTAGGCCCTTCTTCACTCACACAGTATATTAGTTAAAATACATGTACGTGTTGATGTTCCATTAGGTTCGTAGCTACATGGAAGTGTTCATCATAGCAGGTAGCCAGTGATTAGTGCTAAGTGTAAGGCTCAGTGTTTACATGTTGTGTTGCCATAGTTTCATTGTTAATCCAAAACATGTCTGTGGTAAAATGACCTCGTTCTGTCAATGACAAATAATGGCCAATGATGCTCGGTAACTTATCATATAAAGATAGCTAGATAAGATAACCTGACAAGCTACATCAGGGAAAGCTAGCTTAACAAAACTTGGTAGTGGAGCAAAATCCAGACCCATTTTTGATATGAATGTAGTCTGTGTGTGTGTGTGGGGGGGGGGATAGTAAAAATTTAGCAGCATTTCTGCAAGTGAATATCCAATTTCATAGGTTAAATCTCACAAATTGTTAATATTGTAACTTGAAAACTCAATTAAAAAGACAATAAAAGAGAATATGAAAATAAGCAGGATGCTAAAGGATAAAAATGAGACCTGAAGGTTGATAGTCTGTTTATAATTCTCTCTGTAAATCTTTTTCCAATAATAACTTGTGGAAGATCAAAAGGAAGGAGGTTAGTTGTGGATTAACACAGAATTGCACGCTATGGCAACATGCTGGGGGACAGCTGAGGTGACCAATGCAGGGGACGTTATATGGTATAAGCCGGCCACCCACACAAACACACACAGACGCAGAAAAAAACAGGGAAAGGACATGACTGAGGAGCCCCCATAGGTTATACTTTTCAACCACCTGAGGTGTATAATTATTAGCAATCATCTATGGCCCATTTTTCTTTTCAAAGAAAATAATGCAGCCGATTTAAAGAATATGGCTGGAGTGTTCTGTGCCAAACAGGGTTATGCAATGTCAAAGGGGTTTTTTTCTTAGCAAGCAGAACAGATATGGGTACAGCAAGTGAAAGAACGACATGTCATTCTGTAATGAAAATAAGGATTTCTTTGATGATGGTCTCAAGTGGGCTTTGGTATATAGTAAAAGAACTAAACTTCCAAACTGCTGGCAGTTATGATGAAGAGTGGTTCTCTAGTTTCACTTATATGTACATTTCAGGAAACAGAAATTAAATTCGAAACATAATTCAGGAAGCAGAGAAATGTTGTGTTGCAGAACAACCCAGGTAAAGTCATCACTATGAAGGATTGTGTCAACATTTGGACAAAAGCATTATAATTAAAACTGAATGGTAATAGACTGGACAATCACGTCTAACGTCTTAATGAATCTGGGGGGACAGAGGGAACAGCCAGGGAAATCCTGACTTTGCAGAAAATAATGCTTCTCTTTACCTGGGAAAGGTGAACACAAATAAACACATTTTGTGAATAAATAATTCTGTTAATTGGCGCAGTTTTCCTGATTAACAACATCCCTGTTATTGTTGAAGGCACAGTAACATTTTATTACTTTAAAGGAGAATGTAACTCGCTGTGCCATTTGTCCACTTTTGATTTGCTCAAATCTTGTGAAAATCTATACTACGGTACAAATTACCCTGATTTTACTACTACTGAGATAATCAAAGAGTATCTGAAGCTGGGTGTTTATAAAAATAAAAACAGAGGGAAAAGCAATGAAAAGCTTGCAGCTGGAGATATGGTCTTACCTCTAGTGGGAGAATCTACAGAAGCCTTAAAAACCACAAAAGTTGCCTTCAAACATTGACTTAAAACTGCACATCCACAAACATGGTGTTCCAGTGCCACCAGGACTTGACTGTGAGGTTTGTAGCTGAGGTAGCTAAGGAGGACTCAAGTACTCAGTTGCAATGGGTATCATTAATGACGGAGCTGAGGGACAGAGCAAGGCTGAGCAACCAGTATGCGACACACAGAGCTGGGCCAGGAACCAGACAACAAGCCAAAAGCCCAAGACCAATCAATCAAACCAAAAAACCAACACCTAGGAGGAAGAACCAAAACAGAAGATGGCGCGGTGAGACAAAGCTTGAAAACACTAGGTGCAGGTATGGGTGATTATACTTTGGGGGTGACTGCAAGGATTAGTCTCGCTTATGGTAGGTACAGGACTGGACTAGAGTATTAAATGCCCCTGGGCAACAGCACACATGGCGTCACGTCAGAAATAAACGCCGCTGATTGGTGGGTCATCGAATTCAGAAATGCATCTAACACGGGGAAATTATTACCCAAATGCTTATGTGGTTAATCTAGGCCATGCAGGGCAGGTTCTGAACAGGATGCTTGGTGTGTGGATGTGTTGAGGGGACGCAAAGGGGAGAAATGGGAAAAATCAAACAATCAATTATGAGCTCAGCTGGAACCAAAAGCAGTATAAAGTGGCTGCCCACTGGGAACTGACACCCATGCAATGGGGTACCATTCTTTCCCCTAAGGAATACAACCATAATGCGACTGGTTTTGTCAGAAATTCACTATCACTATAGTGGAACAGCTGGCTCATGCTGTTTCATTTGAAATTAGATTATTTTTGGATTTCCTATCTGGCTATTGAAATACTTGAAGTATCTCCAGCTGGTACAGAATATTTCTATCTAGAACTAAAATGTTTTGCCACTCTAGTACTTAGACTTCTGTTAAAATTTTGAATTGAATAGAAATGAACTAGTGTTACACTATGCAGAGCTTCCTGTACATCTTCTTATTCCATTCAATGATGACTGTAATTATGTGGTCTTCTTTTACAAAGAGCTATAATATGCAGCTAACCCTTCTGCTGTATGGATCTTTTTAATCTACATCTCTATTTAGAAATAAACTTAGCAAGCCAAACAGCCAGTGGTACTGCATTAACGTCGTATATAATCATCCTTTCTTCTATGTCAAACCGTGATTGTTGACTTGGGGAATTCCACTTTCATTTGCATCTATATCATAAATAAAATATACAGCCACTCTTTTTACTCCTTCTTCGCATTGCCGTTATCAGACATCCTAATCTGAGCCCAGATCACCAGCGATACCCAGACATCTGGCTTATGATAATACCCAGAGGGCAGATCCATGTGTCAGCCAGATCTAACCTTCAGATCCAGTCCCCTGCATGACCCCTCTCTCATGCATGCAATCATTAGCAGCCAATAGACTGTCATACAGATATTCAGATTCTATTTGTGATTTACAGTTTGCACATTTATATTTATATAAATGGACTAGTGAAACTTTAATTTCTTTTTTTGGCACTGCAGCATCAGTTGAATCAGGTAAGGTGTGGTGCTATATTTATGTAACATTTTAACAGAATTATGTAAGATGCTTGCTACTATATGTTTATATTTGCACAATCCTAGGAATATTACTACCATTTAATATGTAGTCATATTAATATAGTGTTTCTATATGTTTAATTCTAGAAAATCTGCTGTGGGACTCTTTGTCAATTTTCTTGTGAAAGCATATCATGTTGTGAATGTGCCCCATCGTTCCCAAGTATGTTTTTACACTCACCTCTAATTATCAGGGAAGTGTATAATAAAAATAACCGTGAACCATGTTAGTGGTTTGGTATTTGTCGGAATGCATTATATGTATATCTGAACATTCCATGAACAGTATGAGTTTCAGATCAGTGTAAGAAAAATACTAGTTCTTGTGTTGCTTCTCTGATAATAAAATGTTACTACAATGTCTTTGCAGCATTCAGAAATGACAACTATTTACTCAAAATGGAAATGTAATTGTTTAACAATTAGATTTGCATTCAGAATATTCCAGGAAAAAGAATATTTACAGGAGTTACTTCACCTGAGTATGACTATTATATAAAAAGAAATGAAACATTTCCATCTCAGCTCTGTAAATTTACATAATTAAATCTGTACTACAAACGGCACAAACATTTTGACCTAATTTGATCCTCAACAAACTAATAAGCACTACTTTATGTATGCAGGCGACATGAACCCTCAATGGTATGACTTCAACAGTTCAACAGTCACTACATGCCACTCCGAATGTTTTCACCAGCTGCACCATGTTACACATTTTAGCCTTTGCATTACCGATGCTCATACACAAATCACTGACTTAATCTGAGGAGAAATGCAGTTGTCAGCTATTCTCACACTGAATTATTGTAGTGATTTGTTACTTGTTACATTGCACTGTTGTTGCACATCAATTATCTGTTACTTATTTGGTTCAACAAGTAGGAATTTCTATATGCTTGCACATGGCCAATTAAATCTTGAATTTAGGAACATTCATTTAACATTTTTTTTATTATCGACTTTCATCAATGGTGCAACATGGTGGAACACTGGTTAGCATTATTACCTCACATCCCTGGGATCAGGGTTCAAGTGTCCACCAGAGGCTCCATTCGTGTGGAGTTTGCATGTTCCCCCCATGGTGTCGTGGGGTTTCTCCAGGTTCTCTGGTTTCCCCCGACAGTCCAAAAACATGCTGAGGCTAAAAGTTACCAAATTTACTATGTGTGTTATTCCTTGCCTTGCATCCATAGCTTCCAAAGTAGACTCTGGATCACTATTTAACACGCACACTCTTACAGAAGACAAAGATAAACCATCATCAAGGAGTCTTAGAAGACATATAAATAGTATATACAGAATGTGAGTTTAATAAACCAACAAACAAATAAGTCAGGTTCTGGTAAACCTGCTACTGTTAATAATAAAACAAAATAAATTGTAACTTTCTATTATTATAACTTCATTAAAATATAGTAGCATGCATCTTACATAATTCTGTTAAAATATTACATAAATATAGCACCACACCTCACCTGATTCAACTGATGCTGCAGTGCCAAAAAAAGAAAAAAGCTTCACGCGTCCATTTTGTGAACTTGCTTATCCAAAACACTGTGCACAGCCCTGGGAAGATATTATATCAACTTTTCTAAAAGCGGTTAAGAACAACACAAGGAATTCAGAATTCTCATTCCAAAGTCAACAGATGCTTATCCAAAGTCTGTTTTTTTCTGAGACATTCTGGAGGGGAAAAAGGCAGTGCGGAGACAAGGGTTACACCAGCTACAAGAGGGCCAGCTCCCCACTGCTGCGGCTGGCGGCAGGCTCCATCGACAGGGGAAGCAGACGGGTACAAACAAGCTGTTTACTACCTCGCAGTATCCTATGTTTGTTAATATTGTAATTGGCCCTTGGCTTGGCGTAAAAGAAAAGGCAAACCCCCTTGTAATGTCAATACCCACTGTATTTAGAGAATGACTAATGACTCGTAGCATAATAAATTACATTTGAGAAAGCTTTATCCCATAGCTAGGGCTAGCTTCCTAATAGCTAGAGTGCTATTAGATGTTTTACAGTCATTGTGGCTAGCAGGTGGGCACCATTCAAGGTCTGGTGGGGCAGAGATGGCACAGCATCTTCGTCTTCCTTATCATCATCATCATCTTCTTCTCCCAGCCTCCCACAGAGGAACCCCCTCCAGTTAAACTGTGTGATAAAAGTTTCACCATCGCTTCCCTGGTGGCTCCAAACATCTACTGTACATTATGCTATTAGGCGTCATTAAATTCGGCAGTGGGAAGCCACACGAATAGGGGGTGATCTGCATTAAGCATAAACCTCCTGTTGTTTCCTGGAAGCTGAGGTATTAATTCAAATAAAAGCTTAAAGCAATTTAAAACAATCCACATCTCTGCATTGCTGTTTCAACTGCTAGGTCTTAATGATCTGATTCTTTCCAGAGATGATGATCACACAGAGAGACATATTATTCAGTATATTTTATATTGTGCAACTTTATTGCCTTGCTTAATTGTTAAGCTTAGACAGGGAATGTTTCATACTGGAATTGCAGTGAATGGCTTCTCATTGCCATATAAAAGGTTGACAACCTACTGGTGGCCAGTCCTTGCAGGAAATAACTGATAGGGGAGAAAGGCTTTTGCAGGCTAAATAAAGTGATAAATCATTTATAGAATCAAAGAAAATCATTGTACAAAATCATTTATAGACAGCAATTTTGTTTTTGCCTTTACTGATTCACTGCTGTAAAAATCAAATAAAATTAAGCAACAGTTGACCAGTGATGACCTTTCCTCAAAAAAATGTCCTAGCAAAACATGTGTTCCTATTACTCAAACAACTTCCCTAGCAAAACATTATATATTTGTATAAATAACAGGAGATAAGCAAAGTTATCTCAAGCTCACAGTAAGGTCATGGGAATGGTTCTGTTTTTTTAATTGCTGTCACATGCTGTCATTGTGGATGTGATAGCAGATAAGGACACATCCTTTTAATTAAAGTGATGTCTTCTCATCTTATTTTTCACATGTTGTTCACTCAGTTCTTTTGAAATGGAATTTCTCAAATGAACTTTTCATGGATGTAGTGTGAAACACTTAGTGGTGTTTGCAAATAAATGTGTGGCAATTGACAGGCTTTAATGAAAATTACTCCAAGGGATTATTTCAATAACACTAATAAAAAAATGAAATGAATGGATAAACTAAGAGAAAAAAAAAAACAAAACACACCATATATGGGGCCATCTCTGCACCCAACATCTCGGGGGGACAAAATTTCACCTCTGCATGCATCTAAATTCGTTAAATGAAATTCCTTGTTTTTATTTCTTTTTGTTTCTCTTCATTAAGTGGAAAAGATTTTCATAACATTTCAAAGACATAGACATTACTACAAAGGGTTAATTGTCGACATATGTGCATGAATTGCTGACACCATTGGACTGGGAAAAATATATATGTACACAACAGTGATAGAGATGAAGTGGAAATAAAATGATGTGGTGAGGTAATGGATGGGAAGGGTGTAAGAGTCTGATAATCTCAGGGAATTTCACACATTGTATTTCCCAGCTATCACTCGTTTAAAATCAATACTATACTGACAGCTAAACAGCCACCTCCCCTGTGTTATCTCTACTGAGATGTAACATGTCCGGGTGAAATGCGACTATCACACGATGACCTCGTTCGGGCTTTTGGAGTTTGTAGTGAAGTCCCCGATAAAGTGTATAGACAAAGTTCTTTAGGATAGCACTGGCAGTGCTTCAGGAAACCACTGGGAATATGGTTAGTTTCTTAGCTGGGGCACCAACTAACCCAGACGTGGTCGATCTTATCCAGAAAAGGCTGTTGGGTTTGCGGGTTTTCACTTCAACACCCTCATTAGGTTACTAATTAAAGGACTGATTGGCTGAAGAGTCCTGGGTTTGTACAGCTAACCTAAAGGTTATCCCAAAAACCTGAATCCACATTGGTCCTTTTAGGATAACTGTCTTCTATGTGAATACTGTATATAACCTCTCAGCAAAAATATTATAAAATATCATTACCCTCTATCACAATATTAATGGTGTCACATTGCAGAGGAGGACGGAGGAGCCAGATTAAGAGGAAACAGGGACTTTATTGAAACCAAAAAGAACCAGGGCAAGAACCAAAAAGATCACTCAGGATCTAAAACTAACGCTGGGGACCAGGTCCAAACATGACCACAGCAAGGCGCAACATCATTGACAGAACTAGGGAAGACAAGACTGGCAGGCAATTATACACTGGGTTAACGAAGGGATAAACAGGAGGCAGCTGGAGTGAGTTAACAAGGGGGCAGGAACAAGAGGAGAGATAAACACAGAACAGGTGTGGCTCATTAGACCCCTGCTGTGGAGAAATGGGAGGGGCAGGTAAGCAGGATGTGATGAATGGGCTTCATTTTCAGTTATATTTAAAATATTTTGTGAAAAATTAGCATTTTTAATGATAAATTTTAAAAAAACATCATAAATTATCTTCCATTTCAAGAGCACTTTTCTATAAAGCCATGCTTAACAGTCATCAAGCAGTAGTCACAGCAGCTTACAGCTTTAAGTCCATGTGCAGATCCGTCAGCAAGAGACTATTTTATGGAAGAACTCTGGCTATATTTTAGCTCAATGAAAGAGAGCCGTAAATTTATCTTGTGGTCAGTTAGGAAGTAGATTGTTTCTCCAGAAAGGAGAAATGTAAAGTTTGAAGAGCCACTCAGCTGACAAGTGAGCTGACAAGTATATCAGCGCTGCTCTCCTAAGCAACAGTTGCATGCTGCGTTTCAAATGATTCCCTTTATACTATCTACTAGGCTTGTCACGATACTGAAATTTCAAATTCGATACCGATGCTAAGGATGGTGCTCGATACTATTTTCGATACTACAGGGGGAGAAAAAACAAACACAGGAACTTTTTTTTTTTTAAAATAAAGTCAGAACACCAAAAAAAAAAAAAAAAGACAAACAATACAATGAGAAAATAAACCTAATAAATAGAAAAAAGGCCATTAACATTGTAAAATAAATAAAATATTTTTAACAGTGTAGACAGGG
>JAOYFF010000041.1:13754528-13775343 GCA_025773925.1 Cryptomyrus ogoouensis | reverse complement strand
TTCTCGGAAATCTTTGCCATCAAAGTATCTGACAAAAACGCACAACTGTGAGATATCTGTGTTGTCAGTGGACTCATAAATAGCTCATCAAAAAATAATGTTGTTGAAGTAGATCAGAGCTACCAGTATACCATAATTTTATTATATTACACAAATCACACGCGGTGATTTACTGGCAGTCTTGTGGGCCATAAAAAATTTCAAAAGGGCCGTATCCAGCCCGTGGGCCGCTAGCTGAATAGGCCTGTACTATGCAATGTCCTTTACCATTAGCTCCCAAATCCCCGGCGTGCTTTGTATGTGCTAATTGAATTGTAGACACCAGTGTTTGGTACAAAATCTTATTGCGCCTCATGGCAGTGAGTAAATACTCATAGAGGGAATTTTTGTAACATATCAGTTACAAATATTGCATTTGAAACTTTGTATATTAAGTTCCATGTTTTTTGAACCATCTCGTCTGTCATGCGGTACAGAATTAAGCCAAGAAGTGAGCTACTTCATTTCTATTACCGACATACATGAGATTCATTTGTATTCCAGAAAACTAGTCCAGACTATTCATCCATTTGTAATGAGTCACATTCATTATTTTTATATTAATTTTTATCAGAATAGATGCTTTTTGAATAAAAAACTATTTGTTGTATAGTCAAATTGTTTGTGTTACACAGCTGTAAAAAAACTGAAATCTGTGTATGTCACACAACCCCCCAGGAAAGTATGTGGTTGTACATTTTTTTTTAAGGAAGTAAAAAGTAATTTGTACCTATTTCCTCCACAAAACATGGCAGTGTAAGCTAGGCTTGTCACGATACTGAAATTTCAAATTCGATACTGATACTAAGGATGGTGCTCGATACTCAATACTATTTTCGATACTACAGGGGGAGAAAAAACAAACACAGGAAGTTTTTTTTTTTTAAATAGTCAGAACACCACCAAAAAAATAAAAAAGACAAACAATACAATGAAAAAATAAACCTAATAAATAGAAAAAAGGCCATTAACATTGTAAAATAAATAAAATATTTTTAACAGTGTAGACAGGGATCTGGTCCATACAAATGTACTTGGCAACAGCCCTGTTGAGCTTTAGTGCCTTTGGTGATTTGGCACTGTATTTCCGCTGTTGTTCAAACAGTGCTGGTAGGGTGGGTTGTGTTTGTGGCTGTTTAGGTCTGGCTGCTGGTGCCCTTCTCTCAGCCTCAGCCTGGGACTATAAGACATACATAATGATTGTCAGATACGAACAACGGAGTTTTATAGGTTTGGCATCATGGCCAAAAATAGAGAAATAAATAAATGAACAAATAAATGAAAGAAAAACATTTAAAAAAGGAGTGAAAATTTATGTGCGTTGTGCAATTAGATGATTGTAAAACGCGGAGAGAGAAGTGAAGACACAGCCATTCTTATAGTAAACTTACTTCAACAGTATTGCTTGACAGTGGCACTTAAAATATTCATATTTTCATATTCATATGTTTGAACAACAACTTTACTCTCCTCTCGAAACTCCGCGTATAATTCGGAGTGATGGTCTTTCAAATGCTTCACTAAATTTGTCGTGCTGCTCGTTTTGGTTGCGACAACTTTGAAGCACTTCTTGCAAATGGGCTTGTCCACATCTTTTGGTTTTCCTTGTTCATCTGGTTCATATGCAAACTATTTCCAGACAGTGCTCCAGCTTTTTACATTCTCTATCAAGCTTGGTGCTGCAGAACTAAAGCTGGAGCTGCTTTCGCCCACTGCCATGTTTAATTAAAGTGTGTCACTCATGTAAAACAATGGATCCTCCAGGTAGCCGTTATCGGGGGAGGGGTTGCCCGCTGCAATGCCTGTTGAAAATAGTTGTAGTCTGCCGGTGATTTCCGTGAACTTGCAGATGCAAAACTGGCATTTAAGTATCGAAACCAGCGCTAATTGATATCGAACTCGATACTTTTAGTATCAATTAGTATCTGAGAATCGATTTTTTTGACAACATTACTATCTACTACCATTCTATGCACTGAATTATAGTCTTTGCCTAGTAAAGGGGTTCTGTTTTGCACTTTTCCATAGTCCCAATGTTTAAGTTCTTATGCATGAGGGCTTACATTTTTCCATCCATCCATCCATCCATCCATTTACTCATCTTAGGTTAAGGTCACAGGGATGCTTACAGTTTTTCCTTCACTAAAGAAATAATCGCTTTACTGTGATTGATGTCATGGTTGAAATGATTTACTAAAAATTTAACTGGAGTAGAAGTAGGATTGTTGGATGAAGGATCAACGTTTCTTTACATTTTTGTACCATTTTGTTGTGCCACATTAAATACGACTGAAATAATTTACATTTTTGATCAATGGTATGGTGCTCCTATAAAATCTGAAATGTACCATTGGGATATACATGGAGAAGATGCAGTACATCCAACTTAGCTCACCATTAATCTTTGACCTAACAAGAATTAGCCACAGATGCAGGGGAGAGATGACTGTCAAGCCAACATCTGTCTAAGGGTCCATGAAAGAACGAACTGGGTGGAACATGGGTGAGCATATATGATCAATTCATCATAAAATTTAAACCTTTATTATAAGAGGTCGCAGTGACCAGACGGTATGATCAAAAAATTACCTACACTTTCATTTTTGGTCTTTTTTCAGAGCACACTTTAAAAAAATCATACTAGAACAGTTCTGGTTTTATTGCAAATAAGTTTTCATGAATAATCCTCTTTGACAGGTGAAAAGGCGCTAACAGGCTACGCTTTCTGTTTCTTAGCCTCCCTAGTTCACTTTGTGTATAACAGAAAAAAAGGCTTATGATGCATTGTTAATGTGGAAATTATATTGAATTTGTTAGAAAGAAAGAAAAAAAAGATGCACTGAAAGGATTTGAATTTGATTAATCCATTTAGATAAAAACACAATTGCCCATGGACATCTGAATCCATTACAATACCATGAAATGAAACACCCAAGAGGAGATTTTTGAAAACACATCAGAATGCAATCTGATGGAAGAAAAATAGGCTTGCAGTCAATTCCCCCAAGAATTTCAGGCAGCTAATGCTGCATATTTTGTCCCTTTGGACCTAGGAAAGCTGTCTTCTTTTCCCTTTCCCAGCTTTCAGTGACAAACACCCCTTTACAGTTAGAGAGAAGCCTGCCTTTTGTGGTTTGGTATGTCAGGAACCCATTAAGAGACATTGTTTCTTTGTCTCTTCCTTGGGTTAAACTGAGGTCAGCTGCAAAGGTTAGACAAAGTAAGTTGAATGGTAATCCACGTATAAACATACCAGACAAATTCTTTAAGAGTAAACGACTTGTGAGAAGGCTTCGGTTTTTGGTGTCTGAGGCTTGATGTGGAGATCTGGCAAGTCTGCTTTTATCTTGGAAACCACACAGAGTTGAAACTGTCCACTGAAATTTGTAATTGGGAGGTTGACCTGGAACAGTAAGATAAACATAACGTATATAGATTTAATGGTAACCAACTAAAGAGAAAGTAAATTTTAGAAGATCCAGAACAAAAGCAAAATATATTTTTATAGGCTAATAACATTTTGAGTTAAACTTTTGAGTTATTTATTTTTTTCCCCAATGACCAGGTACAAGTAACATTTTAATGCCTCATTTCATAAGAAGGCCTTTCTGGATAGAAAATATTTATATTTAATATATTTAATATTAATCATTAAGAGCCACATCTTACTGCCAAAGACCAATCTGACAAGGGTCTATGTTGTATTCCTTGTCTATTGTGCTTATGTTTATCTGTTCCTCTAAAATGGCTGTGGGTTATAAATAGTCTGTATTAGTTATCCAGGATGTAGTTCTGACAGCCACTACCTGTGAACCCCCTTCAATGATCTGTTTTACCTCACAACCATGTCACACGATTCACCAGTCTGAACACAAAGTTCTATATTTTGTCAACACTTGACAAAACTGGATAATTCTGTAACTGGGATAAGCTGTTAAGACTAACTTTACTGATTATTCTTAATTTATAACAACTGAGTAATAAAAAAACAATTATTGACACTATATTTCATAAATAAGGAGTATTACTACAGGGAGGTTGAGCTAAGAACGTCTTGACTTGAAAGCTATGACTTTTAATCTATAAACACACAAGCCACTTTGGACATTTCCTTGCTGTGATAATAGCCCAAAGTCAGGCCTGCTTCTACTAAATTTCAGAAATGCTTTTCCAGTCAAATAGAAATTAATGACCATTTTCTCCAGAAAAATCAAATTAATAAATACTGCTTTCTGCTTAGATAAGAACGGATATACAATTCCGCAAGCCAGCATCTGTTTCTTAGAACAATAAAACAATTCCCATTAAACCACGACTACTCACGGACAGTTCTGGCAGCACTGTGTCAATGGATGCCAGACAATATACAGCTTTCCTTGTCGGAACTCTTTCAGCATCTGACTTCGACTGAGAATTTTTTTATAACTCAGTGGCTGTACATTCACATGAAGCTGGACAATAATCATTGCAACAACAAACACCATACATTCCACTATTCCTATTCAAATAATATTCCATGTAACTTGTATTTGTTGATTAAACATTTCAGAAGTGCTTTTAAATCAAGAAATTATTAATAGTGTATGATGTGCTCATATACCTGTCAATGTTGACCTGAAAGAAACAAACAAATTTGTTACATATTGGGTACACAAATGTAAATGTATATCCAAAACACCATACAATAATACACATACTAACATTAACACTAATAAAAAACCATACAAGTAAAAATAATCCGAGGAACGTGCAGTACAGCATATTTCATCTTTTCATACTGTGTACAGGGAGCCTCAGTCACATAATTACTTTCCATTTCTCATTAAGGAACTGAAGGAAGTGGATTTTCTTTAAGGGCATTGTTTGGGCTACGGGAGCAAACGGAGTATGTTTCAGCTTCCTTGACATGACTGTGGCCACACAGCCTGGTCTATCTGATTAGCCTGCTCTTTTCATGATGTTTGATGTTTTATCTGTACCTCATTAGGGTGCAGCTTTCTTTAGATGTTTTATGTTTGTGAGGTTTGCCAGGATAAGTCTGTAAAGGTATTGATGATGGGAATGTTTTTGATTGCACTGTAGTTTATATTGCTTTTGTTTTTCTGTGACTGATATATTACTTGTAATAGCACTGTATTTTTAATAATTGTAACTGTAATAGCTGGGAGTGTTTGTTAAATTATACCTTCATTTTTAAGTTATTTTTTCTTCTTGCTGTATCTCCTGTACTGTAGTGGTCTCTGCCATGTCCTTTTTAATTCAAACTTTGCTCAGAATCATTGATTAACAGACATCCTCATAAACTCTTTACTCTTTTCCTTTCATAGTTTGTCCCTTTGCCCAATTTACCATTTAATATTTTGTGATAAACATTCTTTGATAATTACATTTCAGTCCAGTTAGCATAAAGTAGCCTAACAACAACCTACTTCCTCAGGAGTCTAAAAAGAGCCCGTCTGCCACAACAACTCCTGGTGAACTCCAACCGCACCACAGAGAGTGTCTTTATGTACTGGATGACAGCCTGGTACTCGAGTTGTTCTGCGGCGGACCAGAAAGCCCTGCAATGCATCATCAAGACAGCTGAAACCATCACTGGACTGCAGCTGCTAGACACTGAGGCATCTACAATGATCGCCGTCTCTGGAGGGCCCTCGAGATCGCCTCTGACCCAGCTTACCCTGGATATGATCTATTCAGTCTTCTGCCGACATGTAAAGGATATAGGACCATACATTCCTGCTCAGCCAGACTCAGGAACAGCTTCTATCCCAGAGCCGTTGCCATGCCGAAGTCTGCCTGCCATCGTTAGGCCCCACCCACTGCTGACGGCTTACCAGCCCATACCCCACAACCTTGAACACAGAAAGCTGCTGGATTGACTGATTTTTTGATTTATATTTGTACTACAACTACTGCACTTTACATCAACAGTGCAATAGTCTTGCATATATATCATGTATATGCCAAATGTTAGTTATTTATATAACTGCTATTTATATATCTCCATGCAATACACACAAGTGTGTGTGTGTATATATATATATATATATATATGCTATTGGTATAGCTTGTATGAGTATTACTTTTATACTATTACTGTTGTGTCATGTATGTAAATATGTATGTATGTATGTAAATTATGTTATTTATGTTATGGAAACTGCTACTACATTTAGTCATACTTACACAAGGACAGATAAAAATCCTATCTATCTATCTATCTATCTATCTATCTATCTATCTATCTATCTGTCTGTCTGTCTGTCTGTCTGTCTGTCTGTCTGTCTGTCTGTCTGTGACACAGGAGAACAAAACCAATATCATTTTGTACTTCAAGCATCGGTAATTCGATGACCCACCGGCCAGCTGTCCCTTTGGTTGTGATCAATTAATTTGGCAGAGCAAAATTTAATTAGCATGTTATTGCTGCACCAACACCTCTCTTATGGTGAAGTGGTGGATCTTCACCCCTACGGCAGCATTGTAATGATTAATCTTCCAGTGCCAACATATATAAGTATATATATATAGCCATTCAGGCATGCTGTCCCTACCTAACTATGTGAGGCATATAACAGTCTACTAAATTCACCAGTACTGATGCAGAAAATAGAAAATTAGACTTTAGGGAAAGGGTAGTTGTAGGACAAAGTACACACAGGACAGTTTAAAAGCCCATTAGCAAGGTACCTCCAAGGGACTAAAACAGATACTGAAACCCCGGTTAATTATCAGGGCACTCTTCTCTAAGGCTGCCATTTTGTGTGTAATCTTCCTATTGGGCCATATACTTACAGATCAAATTCAGACCAGGCTTTTAATTGCATGTAATTATACAATCCATTACAGAAAACAATAATCTTAATTTACCGTGGTTTTAAAAGTGGGGAGGTGCAGGGAATGTCATTTTCTTTACAAGTGTCTGATTTTAAACACCATGCTGCACATTTAGAAGACCAAAAAAAGTATCCTAGGACCCAGTTCCCAGGTGAATAACAAATACCTGGGAGGAGAATTAATGTGACATGGCCTCCGGTTTTCTCCATCTGTCTCTGGCAGTTGATAACAGGAGGACAATTAATAGCTCTTTACTAAACCTCCCATTCGGATGCTAGATTCTTTCCTCTGTTGCCTGCGGCTGTGTGGAAATTCCACTGAAGCTCATTATTTACTTAACCACCGGAAACTATTGATTTGCCATTTCTTTTGATAAATTAGCTGTGGGTCAGGCTACGACATGCTCATCTGCATCTGACATTCAGCAGACGCCAATAAAAGCCCCGCGTTACGTTGGTCCCAAGCATCCAGGGGCGCTGCTAAGGATTTTGGGCCCCATGAAAAGAATCTTGACAGGGCCCCCAACACAGCTTATTGGGGGCTTCTCTGGGCCCCCTCTCAGTCATGGGCCCCGAGAATCGTCATCGTTTACCCCCCCTTTACAGCGCCCCTGCAAGCATCCATTTTGAAAATGCAATTGGTTATGTCAGCTATGTCCAGTAATGTCCTACGAGGACCATAGGGCACATGGGGTACATCTTAGTCCTAGAGTTCAGATTAATGGATTATTTACTGCTTGTTTGGAGGGTAAGTAATATCTCCTGACTTTTGCAATTAGAAATCAAATATCTGTCTGAATATCAGCCTAACCAACAAAACATATTATTGATATTACTTTCTATTTGAAGAATAATTTGTGACAGAGTGCTGGAGTACAATGAAATTCTGCATAACATATAGCCAATTTAGCTCATGACTGACTGCTCCTGGGTCATGTCAATATGTGTGCATTGTTCGAGGGCTCTTGAATTTGGAAATAATAGTTTGGTTGGACGTTTTTCAACTTAATGCAGTACAAGTGCATTAATTGCCTTGTGGGAAAACACTGGTGGCTCTGTGAACAGGAGCATATGTGTTTAATCTGGGGTCTGCTATTCAGAGGTAGGACAGAGTAGAGACACTTCTGAATAAACAAATGTAAAATTTCCATTTCAGCTGCGGGAAAAATGGAAAAGACGACAGTATCCAGATATTTGGGTTTGACAGAAATGGGGCTCTTATCCAGGATTACTGCCAAAAAATGCAGGACACAGTAACTTATTGGAGCAGCAGAAACAAGGAACAGGTGAAAAGAATCAGTTTAAATAATGACCATCGCTGGCCCCATCCATTCCACCTCATTCTTAGATGGCTTCACAAAGCAGCAAAATTGGAAAGGAAAGGCAGAAAACAGATAACCTGTGCAAAGTAAATATTATTAGATAGAATGTGGTAAGGAAACTGACTGGGATAAGAAAAAAAAAACTTAGACACCAGACACCAAGTAACTATTCAAAACAATACAAATACCAGAATTTAACTCTAAGCTATACCTGACATACCAAGATTTATAGATTATATTGACAGACTTCAGAGTCATTCAGCATTACTCAAATATATTTTTTTTTGGGGGGGGGGGGTTATTATGAAAGTACTGTACTCTTGCTTGGAAAGCTAAAGTGATACATGGTCATAGAGCGCAATCATGACAAAAAAATTATATTAGAAAATAAAAATAGTGTCAAAAATGTGAAATAAGTCAATATGAGGGTGCACCAGCTGGCTTGGGCCCTTTGTCTTCTGGTACCGACTGCAGCCTCACCGTGAGCCTGCACTGGATAAGTGGAAAAGTAGATATGGAAGTGGGATCGGAGATATGGTGCTGTTCCGTCAGCTGAAGTTTGTTTAATCACCTGAACATACACTTACACTGGTGGCTTTGTAATGTTCTTCTGCTACATCTTAAGGCAACTAAACAGCAGAGGGACATAGTAGTTTAATTTTAAGAGCCACAGTGTTTAGATTCTGTGCTACTCGAAATCAGCCACTTTCTTTCTTCCTGTTCTCATTGCTGTATGAGGCTTTGCTGGTTTGTTAGCTTGGAGAGATGCTTCTTATTCTGTTTACATGTTATTGTGTGGAAAGAGATAAGGAGGGATAGAGTGGGAAAGAGGCATGACAAGCTGCGAGGGGGTACTGAGAGACAGGATGCCATGACCTGTCAATGTCAAAATCCATCTGAAGGTTAATATAATCCGTCACAGGTACATCAAAATTATATCCCACAGAGGAGCCATTTTGCGTTTAATCACTTCATAATTGCTTTGGTTATAATTTTTTAAAAAGGAGTTGGTCATACTTCCGTGGCAATTAAGACCTTAAACCTTACATTTTTAAAAATAATTACTATGATTTAGATTTTTTCCTGATTTTATCTGCATAGAAACATGTACTCACCCCTACTTCATGCCAGTAGAACAAATAAATCTGTTTTACTGCAAATTTTTTGAACATATTTTTCACCCACACAAGCAGTATTTTATCAAATAGTACATATGTAAGGTAAAAATGCACGGACGTTCTTCTCCGAAGTGTACAATTCTTTTTCTGTCCAGTCTTTCTGCTATCGAATGCATTCTTACTCACTATAAGAGCTCACTGTAGTAATGCATCAAGTCTGAAAAGACAGTTCCAGAGAGGAGCAGCCTTGTTCAGAGTGAAGCAGAATAAAATCCATGCACTTGACGTATAAATGGAATGTATAATATAACACAAAGTTAGGTAATTTGAACTAGGAGTTAGCGAGTGAGTCTTTCGTAATGTTTTATGAAGCATTTATTAAATGTGATAGATCTTTGCTCTTCTGAAATATCCAAGGCTAGCAAAGCTCATAGATTGCTCTCCTGGTTTGTTATTTTTATTTTCCCCCCAGGGACTACAACCAAGCCCCAGGTTCTCATTTGCAACTGCTGAGAGGGACTGAGACAGCTTGTCATCCTCGCTGAAGGAGCCATTGCAGCCGACGAGTTCCTCCTCTCGCTGGGCAGGTGTGCTTGTGACCGTGTATGCGGCAAGCGAGTAAGAGTGATAGAACGTGCATAGGGGTGTGCAAGCCAGTGCAGGGGAAAACACTGTCGTTTTCATTGTGGCTCACAATTCATGGGCAGTTTTGACCATCATGTAGACAAGGGCATAAGGCATAGATAGGGACACAGATTTGGGTGTGGATGATAGGGACACGTTTAGGGGCATAGGGGGTTCAGGACTGATTCTGTCTCAACTAATCCTGAAACTAAACCTACACCATTGAGCATAGACATATTGTTAAAAGACTTATCTTGTTTTTCCACATATTGCATATAAAAGATACAATGTTTCCTTGATTTCTATGTATATAGTTCTGTGCATGGGTCTCAAATCACACACAGGCAGGCGAACACACCCAGTCGCGGATGTTATTCAATTACAGGTCACCCAAACCGCGACTATTTAGAGATGCCAGTTCACCTAAACACGTGTTTGTGGAACATGGGAAGTAACCAAAGTACCTTGAGGAAACTCACAGATACCAGAAGTGTAACGACAGAAGCTTGGGTATGCAGGGAGTTTATTAAGGGAACCAGCAAACAGACAACCGTATCAGCAGGCAGAATTCCTGGTCGGGGTCACTGAAGCGACGCGGTCGAAAGCCAGGGAAGTCAGTCCTACAAACACACAGAAGTTGGAGGGTTGTCTGGACAGAGGCATTCAGGAGCTGAAGAGGGACAGAATGTGAAGGCAGCATGCAAGACACAGAGATAGCGCTCAGTATGCTACATGCAACAAACAATACCTCACACTGAGGGATTGGGCAGGTAAGCTTAAATAGGTAAGTGACAGATGTGGCCACTAATTAGCTCTGCTTGTTAGTCCACATTTGTACGTTTGCTGTGAAAAGAAGAACACACAGCACAGCACCATATATACAGATAGAGGGACGCGATCTGAACCCCCAGCCAGGAGGCGTGAGGCCATAATGCCACTCCGATAGTTTAACAGGTTTTTAGCATTTAACACTTTTACGACATGATATCCCTATCATGTCTTGATATTGCACTCTCTTTGAAATAAAGCAATCCACTCACAGTTCCATTTTCAGTCAGGAGTATAGTAATTCTAGAACATCCTAAGAAGTACAAAGACACCAATCCATTACTTTGTGTGTAAATATAGCCAAAAATGTACCTGTCTATTTCAGGACATGTGTGATACAAGGTGAACAAGCAGGGAATTTCTGAACGTTCTTGGGGTCAGAACAGACAAAAATAATATCAGCTTTCTTGAGGGTTGTCACTAAGGAGTAGTAAGTACTAAGAATTACATGGAATATGACCCGCAGAATTGATTTAAAAACATCTCCTCAGAACGATAAATGTATTCTGTTCTCACTTGTATTTTGTGCCACAGGTCTAATGGGGATGAGTGGTTAGATTAGGTGCAGTATCTTTCAGTAAAAGTTGCCTCAAAAATCTAAATAAACAAACAAACAATAAAAAAACAACAATGGAATTCTATTCTATTCTATTTAAAACTGAAATAATGTCAGGGTTGGGGGTTTGAATTCTGCCTCTGCTTTGTATGGGGATTTTTTCCTGCAGTTAAGCTAACTGTTGCCTCCAAACTGCATATAGTGTGTGATCATGTTTTTGAAAGCATGTGCCCCGTGAGGGACTGGCACCTTGGCTATATGTACATGTGTAAGTCTTATCCCGTGTCAATAGCCCTTAATGCAGGACATGTCTGGTTTCTACCTGGCTTTTACAAATAAGGTAAAATTACAAAGGTAATTACTGTAGGTCTGCCAACGGGTGGTTGGAAAATGTATGCGTTTCAGAGGAATTATGAAGGGGCAAACACTGTCCCTTTAAGAGCATGATATAACAATGATCTGTGACTGAATCACAAAGACAGCGATCAATAGTTATAAATAACCTGAGTGACTAGCGCAATGACAGACGGGGCCATTGTTCTTGCACCGTTCTCTGGAGCAGTGCCCGGAAGGGAAAGGGCTGGTGTGGTACACAGAGCCAAGCTGATCATGTGTTCTGGAGCGATGTTTTATGAAGCTTGTAGTGATTAGCACCTTGTCTGGGGGATATAATGACATCTGTCGGCTTAAAATGATGAATGTACCAGCGAAGGATCTATCAGGTCATCAAACTGTCGGGCTGCACAGCTCTTCATGGCTATGATACATTCACCAGAAAACATATTGAAGAAATATATTCTATCCTTAAACACGGGTTTCGATAGCGTAGCTCCCCAGTTCAGAGGGTTTTCCGGATTAATTTAAGCCGTGCTGTGCCTTCTCTGTATAAGAATGACACTTCGGCTTCTCTCGGGCGTCGGAGGCTAGTTTTTAGAAGGAGACAAGTGGTTCTTTGCGCACCTCATCGTCTGTACTAACGGGACCGCTATTCCCACAGCGGAGCACTCACCGAGAATACCAGCCCGTCATCACGGGTGACGGCAGCCTCAGCGTGAGCCCATTATATACCACACCATCAGGTGCCCCAACCATCATCTGGGCCTTCCATTTCCCTTCTCATACACTCCCATGAAAAAAAACAGGCCATCATTTCACCCAAACAACCCTTTTAAAGTGACAAGTAATTCACATGTGAAGTCAGGGAGGAGAAATGGAATTGTGTTCTCTGGTTCACAGAACACATAGCAAGAGTGCCTTTTCCTTCTCATTGTGGCAGATAAATGTCTTTTATTAATTTCCTTGTCATGTATTGGTGAGATAGGAGTGTTTACAGATTGGGCCGTCACCATCTAGAGCAGGATTTGAGTGTTTCATTTCTCCAGATGCATATTAAAATTCATTGATGAATCATCTTAATGAATCTTCTATTAAAAAATGTTCTGTGTGAGTTCCAGGGTAACAATTAGTATTGTTATGTGTCACGCAAGCCATTAGTGTGATTACATCATCAGTTCAATGTTTCATACAGCTTTCAGAGAAATATAGTCATAGTTAAGTGGTGCTGATACAGAGCTTGACTTAAAGTGTCTTATTGCTTTTTAAAGATCATTTCAAAAAGCATATGTCACTGCAATTATTTAACGATGAGTGTGTGAATAATTGTATAATTATAATCCACATAAATCGCTTGCTAAGGATATGGTAGGTTGTCACCAAGTTGAGGACAAATATATGATCACCTGGAAAGAATATCTATGTGATATTTTTTAAATTATTGTTTTTATGATTAGTGGATTTCTATATTTCTATTCAGGGTCTTTCTGCATTGTGACACCACTGTGTCGAGAGGTAAAAACAAACCATTTTCTTGTGCCTCTAATACTAATTCTATCACCTGAATAATTGTTCTTAGAAATACATTAGGATGCATTATGTGACTATCACCCATTTTATCCTATTATGCTGTAAATATTTGAATGTTGTGTTCCTACCTGCATCTTGTTCATGGTGTCTAGCCCCAGGACTGCCCCCCCATGACCCTGTCCAGGTTAAGCGGTTGTGTTCAGTGATGGCATTCTGCATAAATAATGATGACAGTGTTCAGTCTGCGTATGACAACAAGGAAAAGTATCCACGGCATATCACATTACATCTTTTAACAGAAATCCAATCTGACACTTCTATAAGTGCTGTTAGCTGCTGTGGGAATATAATGTGTCAGGTGCTTGATGGCATGTAATAGAAATACACAAGCAAAGACTCAGCAATCTAAAAGGAAAACCGGGAAAGAAACTTTGTTGAGCTTCTAATTTATTTAACATGGCTTTTTGCAAAGTGCACGTGTCATTATTTGCCAAACTGTGCAGGACAAAAACGTGTCCAAGAGCTTGAAAAAACAGCTGATTATAAACAGAGAGCAAAAGTTTATGTTCTGTAAAATAAAGCTGCTTTGCATCTAGAGAGAACTAGAGTGATGAATGCGTCTGCTAACAAAACGATTCTCGGTAAGCTTCCTCTTTGACCTTCGTATGGCATTTGGGAATTTCATTAGTTAAAACCCCACTTGTCATGCTACTGTAGACAGAAAATTACGTTTGACAACCACTGATAGGTGACCAGATCCCGAAATATAACGTTTCAGTTACTGGAATCACTGTTTGAAAATTCTCAGAAATGTTACAAAATATTTTACATAACTATTCATATTTTGAATGAACTAGGATTCCATTATCAAGGTGAATTACTATTTCCCCACTGAAATTGGATCCAAAACAATATCTTTCCCTCTGTGTATCCTTTTAGCACTATCCATCATAATCATCACTGCTGAAAGACTTTACTAAACTATTCTATGCAACCTCCTACAAATATGCATGCAGTAAAGTTGCCCATAGCAGGTACATGTATTTAAACAGGCATGCATTTGTGTACCCTTCACATAATTGATTACATTTTTATTCGGAGTAAAGCTTTTATCCAAAGTAGTATAGATGTGTGACAGCAGAATAAAGCTGTGTCTGTGGGCCAATGGGGACTGAGGGCCTAATGATGAAATTACTTGGCCAACCATGACTTTTTTACCACACTGTTTTTGTGACCCGTGTGATCATCAACACCACAACACTGGCAGTTGTGTCTACAGAACTCAGCACTGACTGACTTTCACTTTCATATTTATATCTATGTTTACATATTTACATCTATGTTCATATTTATATCTATGTTTCTATTTTCACTTTTGTACATATATTTCAGCTGATATTCAGATTACAACAATTATACATTCCATTTATATACAAAACCACACAAATATACTTGCGCGTTTTATATTTATATATTATATTATTTTTAGTACTTTAAACTAGTTCAATTTGTAGCTTTTCCCCCTTTTTTAACTGATATTTGTTACATGTGAATGCACCAAAAGGACTACTACTCAACTTCATTGTACTCTGCACATGATAATTCCTATGACAATAATAATTCTAACCTTATCTTATCTAACCAGGTAACCCTAACCTGCAGAGCCATTTACCACCCTTCCCGACAGTTATCATCAAATTATTAATAGAAAGATGTTTATTCTAATTATGTGTTTTTATTATTGATTATCTTTTCAGTATTTCATAGCAGATTGTAACAGCATATTACAAACACTTTCTGGAAATTCTCCACCATGGAAAAAAATAAGCTCCAAACGCCACTGCTGAGGTCATTTGCATACCAAAGGAATTAGGTCACCAATGCTGCCAATGATTATTATAAAATTGATGAAAACGTCACAGAATGGAATGCAATAAACCATACTGTCATCTGGGACACTGTGAAAACAGCAGTTCACCTCAAAAGTGCAATAATCTTCTCCTATACGTTATATTCACTTAAACAGTCTATTGTATATTCCTTGAAAGCAGAATAATTTATTCAAGTCAGCCATAACCTCATATACTGGGTATCAGTGAGTCAAGAGCCTATATCTCAGGAAGCACAGGGAATCTTGGAAAGGATTCTAGCCCATCACAGAACATACAATCTCACATCTCATGATTATACTAACGATAGAGTCTGTATAGTCACGTAATATTTAACGTTAATGTTTTTTTAACCGCAGGAGGAATCCACAATACATAGAGGAAGCTACTGCTAACACGTGGATAACAGGCAACATCTCCATGCATTCTCATGGCTACAAGAGGGAATTGGGCCCATTCATCTGTCTTCTAATTACTTATCCTGGTTAGGGGGCTATGCTGTTATGTGAGTGTGGTAGAGATATACTTTATTTTAAAGAGACTCAAGAAACACAGCCAGCAAACTTAAAAGCATCTCCAGTGTCCTTCCCCAAAGTATAAAACTGTTGGAAATAAGATCCAAAAGAGAACAGAAGGTAGACAGGTTTTTTTTTTTCCTCTGAGAAAATCAGATCTACTTGTAGATGGAATAGAATGGGACAGGTAAGTAAGCTGGTTGAACTGGAGAGTGAATGTTGGGGTCGATGATTCGGGCAGAGCTATCCAAAATCTTAGTCAGGTCACAGAATCCACAAGGGTCTAAAAAACCTTGGAGATAAATACCAGGGAGCCAGGGAACAAGACAAGTGCTATTTGGACAGGGGACAAAGGTAACAAGAAAACCCAGAAAGAAAAAACAAAATCAGGAATAGCACAATAAAGACAGACTAGGAAACAATACTTGAAGGGAAGGAACACCTTGTGAAGGTTAACAAGATCAAGCAAAGATCAATTGTTACTACCTTCCCTCTGCAGCCCAAGGTCCCAGTACCCTAGGTACAGTGTAACTCTGTGGATTGGCAACTCCTTCAAATGGGGCAAGCGAGAAAGCTACCCCATCTGCAGAGCAAACTGATTCCTGACAATGATATGGGGAGAAACAATATATTTAAAAATCGATTAACTGCAAATGACAACAACTAGGAGTGATAATTCATGGCCAGGTGAGCCAGCTGTTGGAATTAGAGCACCAGGACGGAGCCAATGCAGATAACTGAGTAAATTATACCAAGACAAGTGCATCCATTCTCTAGACACTGTTGTAGGTAATGTCTCAAATGACCCATAGATCTGTTAACTCAGATCAAGATAGTTCAAAATGGGTGAAAGAAAGTGAATGCACTGACTTGCTTGCATGACATGCAGGTTTTTGGTGTAGCTGATTTTTATTAATTAGGCTTCATTCACTGGCAAAATAAATTGTGGAATTAGTATTAATCTTCATGTATTGGAGACTCATTGTAATTTTGCAGTCATGCTTGCAAACAATGAAGCAAACATACATATATATATAAAAACACAGAGGTAATGGCGGGCAGCACAGCAGGTTGGACTGATGCTGTCATGCCCTGCTCGTCCGATCCTCCCGTGTGTCACGCCCCTTCATCTACCCCGTGTGGAATCCCCGTGTTACCAGCTGTGTCTCATTGTTGCTAATTAATCTGGTGTATATACTGTAAGTCTGCGTTAAAGTATGTTTCCCAGTCCGGTCATTTACGTCGTTATGTTCTTTGTGTTCCTGATTGTTCTTATCCCTAATAAATCCCTCGTTTCCCCGATTCCTCGGCTCCTGCTTCCCCACTCCATGCCCAAGATCCGTGACAGATACCAACCCTGTACAAAGTTCCCTGTAGTCGCTTGTGTTGTATGTAAATGTGCTGTGTTATGTCACATGTAGTGTTGAGTGTTTATTATTGTACATAGTGTGTCGATGTGTGTGTGCCCACCATGCGTATTAGGAGTAAGCGGGGCATCTGGCATGGTGAGCAGTGCAAGTGCATGGTCAGTACGAATGGTACAGATGCAATTAACACCACATAGCGGTTAAACCTGCAATATCTCAAGCCTGCTTATTATAAACGACATTGCTCAGTGACCTGCGCTTACACTGGTGTCAGAGGTGGGATCAGAGGCATCTTATGACGATCTCCATCTACTGGAGCAGAGGATCCAGCAGCAGTAGTGGGGAGCACCAGAAGACCAGGCGGAAACCCCAGGAGCCGAGCAGCGAACCTGTCAGGGTCAGCTACTGTTGTCTCAGGCTTTCGTGTCCCTTCTCCGTTTGGACAGCAGGCATCGCTGTTCATCCTGTCCTTCCTGTCAGCCTTTATGTTTTCCCCTGCTCCCTGTCTGCCGTTTGGCTCCACGAGTTGAGCATGTGGCTGCCTGTGAACCCTTCTGTCTTGTGTTCCAGTTCCCACCTCCTCTGTTTTTGTATTTTGTTCCTAGTGTTTCATTTGTACAGTATCAGTTTAGTCCTCTGATTTTTATTCAGTTTTGGTTTCTTGCTTTGTGCCTTAGTTGTGTTTTACCGGTCTTTGTTATTCCCAGTGTTAGATTCTGTTTTCCTTGTTTCTTTGTTAATTCTTAGTTTCCCTGTTTAGTTCCTTGAGTTATTAGTGTCATCTGTTGCCTGATTTACTAGTCCTTGTAAATTTTTTTCACCTGTCCTGCATTATCCTTGTTAGCCTGTTGTATTTGTTTCTTATCCCATTCTGTTCCTTTTCGAGTCATTGATGTTGTATGGAATTTTGATGTTGTATGTATATTTGTACTCTGCCTGCCCCTTGTTTCTTTGCCCCATTTGTAGTTAGTCTTTGTTTATCCCTTTTTCGCTTTTGACCCCTCGTGGTCCATTGTTTTGTAAGTGTTTCTTGTTTTTTTAGTTGTGTTCCCATGAGCTGCAAGTGGGTCATCCACATTTTTGTTCCTGCCTGCACCATGCCTCGTCCCCGTGCCAAACCCGTCCAGATCCATGACAGAACCTGGTTCCAACAAGGATCAGAGAATCAGAGAGAAGGCAGCGGCAGGAATCATAGAGTCATACAACAGCTTGTGGGCAACTCCAGCAGTCCTTGTCGCCAAAAAGAATGGGACATGGCGGTTCTGCGTCGACTACCAACAGCTGAACTCAATGATGAGGAAAGACTCCTATCTGTTGCCATTGGACTACATTCCTGAGTCGATTTGGATCAGCACCCTGAACCTCCAGACTGGCTACTGGCAGGTCAACCTGCCCTGGAAGCTCACCCTAAGACCGCTTTCTCCATTAGCCATGGACTGTGGCACTTCCGGTCGATGCTGTTTGTCCTGTGCAATGCCCCAGCTATGTTCGAGAGGCTCATGGAGTGAGTCCTCTCCCACGATAAGGTGCAAGTTCTGCTGCCTTCCCCAAGATCCAAGATGTCACCTCTGTTAGGCTATGCCTCTACCTTGTTTTGCTCACCTCCATCTTTGTGGACTGTACTGATGGTTTTCTGTTGTGTTTCGTTATTGTCTGTATGTGGCTTGCCAGCTACATTCATATATGATCGCTTATCGATGATTAGCATCCAGCTAGCGATGGAAAAGTTTTCGTGGCAGCACAACTACACCGGTGATTTTAATATTCACGTAGATAACACTTTATGCAGTGTGTCGTCTGAATTCCTGAACCTTACTGACTCTAATTTCACTCAACATGTAACCGGCCCCACCCATAGTGGTGAGCACATGCTGGATCTGGTTTTTTCACACAGGATCATTTTGAACTGTTTGCCTTCTTATGATGTTACTTTTAGTGACCACGAGTGTGTTCTCTTTGAATTATTTCTTAATGCACAGTTGGCATCTTTTGTTCATACTAGACATACTCGTTTTATCAATGAGTCAGTGATTAACCAGTTTGTGTATTTCTTTTCTAAATGTGATGTTGACAATAATGTTGAAAATGTGGAGTCAGCACTGCAAAACTTTAATGATTGCTGTACTTCAATTTTGGACAAGATACAGTAGCTCCATACAAAACCAGGTGGTGTTCTCGCCCCCCCTCAGCCCCTTGGATGAGCGACGCCATCCGAAATCTCAGGCGATCTTGTCGCAAAGCTGAACGCCTGTTGAAGTCCACCAATCTGAGGTTCACCGCTCTTATTTAAAGGATTTGCTTATGTATTTTAATTCTGTGGTCAGGGATGCCAGATTAACCTATTTTTCAAACCTCATTCGGGCTAATAAGCGAAACCCCAGAGTTTTATTCAATACAATTAATAATATTGTTGCTCTTGTACATTCTAATACTCATGTGTTTTCTGACAATGACTGCAACAATTTTCAGAAGTATTTTGTTGACAAGATTAATGATGTCAGGACAAACATCGTGCCTGCAGCTATTCCGTCTCTTGTTCCTTTTTCTTCACACTCTGAGTCTTTTATATTCTTACCAGTCTCACTCTCTGACCTTTCTAACTTACTCAGGAAGATGAATCCTTCTTCCTGTGCTTCTGATGTGATGCTGACAACATTAATGCTGCAAAATTTTGACTGCATAGGCCCAGACCTTTTAAACATTATAAATTGCTCCTTGACATCTGGCGTTGTTCCTTCTCAATTTAAGCATGCCGTAATTCAACCACTGTTGAAGAAAAACAATTTAGATCCATCTCTACTGAGCAACTACAGGCCCATCTCAAAACTGCCTTTTATTGCCAAAGTTCTTGAAAAGGTTGTTGAACAGCAACTCGGTGCCTTCTTCGATGTGCACCGCCTCTTTGATCCCTTTCAGTCTGGTTTTAAGAGGCAGCACTCCACAGAAACTGCTCTCCAGTTCTTAATGATCTTTTGATTGCTGCTGATGTGGGCCTGTGTTCTGTGCTTGTTCTGTTAGATCTCAGTGCAGCATTTGACACAGTGGACCATCAGCTTTTAATGAATAGGTTAGAGCAGTTAGTGGGCATTTCTGATTCAGCTTTAGACTGGTTTTTATCCTATTTTACCAATCGGAGCTTTTCTGTCAGTGTGGCTGAATTTACATCTAACACTGTACCTATGACATGTGGGGTGCCTCAGGGTTCGGTTCTTGGTCCGTTACTCTTTTCACTTTATATTCTCCCTCTATCTCTGATCCTCAAGTCCTACCAGGGCATCTCATACCACCTGTATGCAAATTATACTCAGCTCTATTTCTCATTTAACCCCTCTCAATTGAACAAATTATCCACTCTGGTTGCCTGCTTGGCTCAGGTAAGAGACTGGTGCATTAACAATTACCTACAATTGAACTGCTGCTTAACAGCAGTCAGTATATTTACTACTAAATAAAATGGCTTGGAGTTCCTTTGGTTGAAAGACTCACAAAGCCATGACAGCCATCCTTTACTGAATAGGTTTTTTCTCGTCAGCCTTTCACTTAGCATTCTGCTACTAGTTCATTTTTCATATGCTTCCTGGATGCCCTCTTCCCATGGAACTGGCAGCTTGACTATCAAGACATGCTTCTCAGTTGTTGACCACATGACAATATGAGGCCTCAGTGTGGGGTTGCTAAAATCAGTGGGGAATATTAGCTGCTTATTGAGGTCTGTCCTCATTGACCAGTCCTTTCTTGTCCTGAGCTGGGCTGTTCTACACCAGTCATCCAGCTGTTACTGTTGTGATGGCAAGAAGACGGACACTGACGCGGCAGGCTGTAAGTCCTGATTGTTTATTAACTTCTTTCCCTTGG
>JAOYFF010000041.1:13716862-13740294 GCA_025773925.1 Cryptomyrus ogoouensis | reverse complement strand
TTTTAATCAGATTAATCATGATGATGGATTAATCCACGTTAACCCGTTAATTTTGACAGCCCTAATATATATATATATATATATATATATATATAGAGAGAGAGAGAGAGAGAGAGAGAGAGCAGAACATTCCTTTTTAGTTAATTTCAGGGTCAAGGAAAGAACAATCATATTGTACATAAAGCCAACTTTGAAGATGGCATGACCCTCATCACAAGTTGACGTCTGGAGGTAGATGCATATATGGATGTGTGATGGAAAATTTGATGATAATAAAAATTTCAAGATATGCCAAATGAAAGTCAGAAGGTGTACTTTAGAAATCAACCCTTCCATCCATCTGTTTCATGCATCATATATTTTTATAAAACCAGTTTTTATAAATAATATCAAATTACACATTAATAATTATTGTGTTTCTGGTTGCATCTGGTGCATATATTTAAGTCTTCTATATACCTACACACCTGAAATAATCATAGTGGAAGTGGTTTCTTCTCCTCATGCATAACAATTGTAGATTTGAATCGTCCTCCAGCCAAAAGCAGGTGGAGTCTTCAGGATGTTTAAATGATGTATTGTGTGAGTGCATTGACATATGCCTCACAGGGTTCACTAACATAACAAAGTATTTCATTCTCTTCCTATTTACCCTTTATAGTGAGGGGAAAAAATGCAATTTACACTCAATATGCCGCAAGTCAGTAAGCAAGCAAATAAATTCTGCTTGGCAGCAAATTCCTTCACAATCTTCAGCATCTTCCAAAGCCAGCAAGGCTGCAGAAGCCCCAGGATTATAAACGTTCTAAAGGTTATTTATGTAATTTGATAATGATCTCATAGTTTTCTTGCAAACTGGTACTTGTGTAATGCAACCTTCATCACACAAGAAAGTAAGCTTCTATGTTTGGTTCTAGCTTTTAGCCAGGTTGTGATAGATGTCGCCAATTTCAGCAGACCAACATGGTTTAATATATAAACTCCTCCTGTTGTTGTGTGGTCTGTTGGTTTAATTGAATTCCAGCCTGTGTGAATGTAATGGCTGCTGAGTCCATAAAATTATGTGATGATTATCATTGTTCTGGGACTGGACTGCTACAGATAACCCTAGCTCCTTTTCAACATTCTGTTTTCCTGGGCAGTGTGACAATAAACAGAGAAAGATATAGATAAGACTTCTTGGACAAAATATGGGAAAATAATAGGACTGTTAAGTCTGATGTAATTACAAGAATATTATGTCTTGTAACTGCTTTTATGATATACTAAACATTCTGTTTTGATGATATTATAATGTATCCATTCTGTTTAGGGGTCTGAGAAGGACAAACATATACCTCTGGTCTTTATACAGTATATGTCCCTTTCGTTTCGTCTTAAAAATGAGACCCCCAGTCTTCCATCTTTTGTCTGTCTGTTTATTATGGTCACAGGGGGCCTAGAGCTCAGACAGTATTAGGCATAAGGCTGGGTTACATCCTGGATAGGATGGTAGTCAATGACAGTGCATATACTGTACATAAACACAATCATGATCCACAGGCAATGCAGAGATGCCAGTTAGACTAAGAGCCTGGGGAGCAGACCAGTCTATCTTGACAAATCCCACACAAGGTGGGAAGAAACCCCACATACTGCAGGAGTTAAACCCCCAAACCTGCTACCCTTCCCAGCTCCATGGGACAGTGGCTATGGTGGCGTTGCAATAGCAGTTTGAGAGAAAGACATAATCAACTAGCAATAAGAGTAGATAAAAGTATATTTCCCTCTATCCTGATATCCATGCACAGGTTCAAGATGTAAGGCAAAAAACACAAAGGCTCTGTAAGCAGGCAGGTTAATGAAGTGCAGTCCATCAAGAACTTCTCAGTGGGGGATCCTATGGTCAGATTGCTTTCATTAAAGTCCTATTACTCTTAAAAATGCACTTAAAGTGGTACAAAGAACACTGACACTACTGAGCAGTGGGAAAAAGTAATTTGGTTAGATGAGTCATCCTTTACCCTGGTTTCAACACGCATGCAGATACACGTATGAACATGCAAAATGGAGTGCTTGTGTTACCCCACAGTGATGGATTATGTTAGATGTTATTGTTTGTCATTCATCTTTCTGCCATGGTTCAGGTACACGGAACACCTCAGAAGGCACTTTAAATGGAAATAAATACACTGTATTGTGATTCATCCTGTGCTGAATTGTCTATGCTTATAGGAGTGCGATCTTCCAGGAGGACGCAAGTGATCAATAAATGGTTTGACAAATACAAAAACAATAGAATCTGTCAGCCAACAGATCTTCACCAAGTTTAAAGACTCATGGGGGAATCAGAAGTGGTGCTCAAGACAGAAACAAGATTTTAAACAAACAAACAAGAATTTCTTTTATATTAAAATTAAACCCTGTTTCCCTCCAGTATAACTGTCAAAAACATTTGCAGTTATATGATGTGTTTTGCATGCATAAAGTTTAGCACATAATAGACTGAAACGAATGCACTCTCCTTTCAAGATTTTGATTAAATGTCATATCAAAAAGTAGTCTTAAAGAGTAAAAATGTGGTATAAATTTCTAAGGATGTCTCGCTTGTAAAGTCCTTCGAAATATTAGTAAACCACATGCACAGGCAATTCAAAACACTTATGAGCCTTTTCTGAACAGCCTTCAGTAATCTGACATCCCCGTGTGATCAGCTGTTTCGAGTTTCCATCATTAGTCCTGTGTATTTAAGTCTGCGTTTAAGTATGTTTCCCCAGTCCGGTCATTAATGTCATGATGTTTCGTAGCGCTGTGTGTATGTGATTTCCTTTGATTAAATCCCGTATTCTCCCGACACCTGGAGTCCTGCCTTGCTTCCCCAGTCCGTGCCTCACACAAGACATGACAGTCACAGCGTGTTTGTCCCTGGGAACAGAAGAAGCAAGGCCTGGCAACCAACACAGGGAATTTAAACCAAAATGATGCTTTCAGGGCAATCTTAAGGCATCAAATTAGATATTTTTGAATTGTGGAAGGAAATTGAACATGCAAAAATCGACATGAGCAGAAGGCGATTCCACAACTCGCATAGTGTGACATGCATGTTTTTGTTTTTTGGTTAACGCCTTAAAGATAAGAAAAGATCAGATGGGAATGGTGGTAGGTGCTGATGGACCTGGAAGATTCACTTGATAAAATGGCAGAGGCCAGAACCCTGGGGTTGAAAGGAAATGTTGTGATACAGAAGCCTACTCTCTTGACGAATTAGCCCAGCTAAGATGCGGTTACTAGAGGAAATGTGGTTAATTTTTTTCCAGGTTTACATGGATCGCTGTGTACAGGGTACTACCGTCACTACCATGGAATGAGGAGGCAAGTGACTTACATACAGCATGCAGAGTGAGAACAAAAGACAGTGACAATAGGACTAGCAGCCCCCACATGGTGGAAAGTCCTATGTGTGTTCTGCTCCTCCCCCAACCCCAAGAGCCGTGAGAGGGAAGCCAGCTGAGCTTGCATGTTCTGCCCATTCTGTTTTCTTTTTATTTCTTATCCTTGGTGTAAGAATGCCTCCCCTTAGTTGCCAAGAGCATGCCCCAAGAGTGATTTTGTCGTGAATGAGGGACAGGGCTAGACAGAACTGTGCAGCTCTTTATCTGTAGAGTGAACTATATTCATTTCATATTGTGTTCCCTATCAGAGTTACATTGAATAGACACATTAGTGTGTTAAATATATGCCACAAAAGTATTGTTACGCCATTAGCTGCCTATCTTATAGTGCACTAATGGAATTGCTGAGTTTAAAAAGGTCACGTTTGAAAAGATCACGTTTATGTTTGCAAGCATGCGTGTGTGTCTGTGTGTGTGTGGTGGCCCTTTGTGAATAAAGAGGCTGTCACAGTCCAGGCTTGCAGGATAAGCCTGCTTCATTGTTTTGCCCCAATACAGCCTTTCCTTCTATTAAAATGCGGTGGTTGGGCTTTTTTGCCTTGCATACCAAATTGTGGTCGTGAATTGGATTCCAGCATGTAGCAGTAAATAGTACAGATGCTTCACTTTATTGGGCAGTTTAAATAAACAACATGATCTGATTCTCAGCAAAGACACCCTATTAGATCAGTGGATTGAGGTGACTAATATGAGTGGAAATTTCACATAAAACACTAAATGTTTATTTATTTTTTTAATGACTTATTGTTTATGTATAGATTATTCACCTTCAGTTCTTGAAGTGTTCCTTATAAAACATCACGCATGAAAGTTTATAGTAATGATATCATCATATGTATCTCTTATTCTGTTTAATAATGAGGGACAGTTTTGAGAACGACACTTTTAAACATCACCCAAGTCATGTCCATAAAAACACAAACAGGTACCATTCATGTGCATGACTTTCCCTTGAATACTCTGGTTTCCTCCCACAGCCCAAAGACATGCAGATCGGGCTAATTGTTCTGCCTAATTTGTCCATAGAGTGTGCATGTATATGCAATGGACTGGCGTCCTATTCAGGGTGTAGACCTGCCTTCTTTCCTGTGCTGCCTGGCTTAGGCTCTGGGTCCCACATGACCCTGACCAGCACAAGTGCTTATAAGACTAAAACTGAGCCCCATCATAACATTTCATAACAAAGCTTTCAAAATAAGATCTTCTCTTGGGGGTGGCACAGTTAGCACTGTTGCCTCACATCTCTGGCACTGGGGTTCTCTGCCATGGCTCCATGTGTGGGGAGTTTGCAGGTTCTCCCCATAGCATGATGAGGTTTCCTCCACATACTCCAGTTTCTCCCCACAGTCCAAAAAATGCTGAAGTTAATTGGAGCCACCAAATTACCATAAGTGTGAATTTGCGTGTGCCCTGTAATAGGTCCTGTACGGGCCCCGGCTTACCGCAACAGCTATCTAAGTTTGAATTGTCTCAGAAAACTACACTATACTATACTCTACATATATATATGTGTGTGTGTGTGTGTGTGTGTTCTAATTATACTGCAATCTTAACACACTTTAAGATGAAGATCTTTATTTTCAGGTAATTTTAATAAATAACTGAATTTTGACAACTCACATTTGTCGCTAGAATATAAATAAACGAAAACAAAGCATGCATTAACTTGAATAAATACAATACTGCAAAGCAATGAAGTAAGCATGTTTTTATCTGGCAATACTACTTTCATTCTAAACCTTAAGATCTACAGCAGACATGAATTTGCGTAACATCAAGACTACTACCATGACATTATTTATTGTAGATGGAACATTTAATCTGTAAAAATTCATCACCCGTTGACTTCACCTCTACCGTACTTTGCGTCATCTATAAGTTTTCTGAGAGTGCTTTAAAACTGTCGACATTATGGGCTGTACTGAAATTGCTTGATTGCTCGGAGCCAAGGAAAATAGCTGGGCTTGTAGCCAATTCATGGTTTTTATGTGACACGACTGAGGCAGAAAATAGTCAACACTCACACAAGTCAGTATGTTCAGGAGGAAGGCAGATATCACCAGTCTATAAACATTAATGGCTAGGTGGGCTGGGAGATGATTAGTGCTGTCAAAGTGCAATGGAATATGCTGCTTTGAAATAAGAAAATACTTTATACAACTGAATATGCTTTTAGACAGACTTTTTTTGGATTTTATACTTAAGCAACTGATGAGACATTGCTCCTTCAGTTATATTACATTTAGCTACATGCAAACTTGCATTCACATTTAACAATGCAACATTGATTCTTGTTGGTTGGCACTTTCTGGTCATCACCTTGTATTCAGGGAAGTGAATGAAAGAGTTAGCAGTTACAACTGACTAGTGCGATTATTAGTAAAGTTGAAGTAGTGCATAACACACCCTGAGGTCTAGCTATGAGAGTGAGAGTTACTGTAACGCATTTCCCTGTGTCATGCGAGGCGGGTCGCAGACCTAATTACCTACTGATCTCCATGGTAATCCATTACTGTTTATGCACCACATCATGCTGATGTTTGATCATCAACCACAAAGATAATGTTAGTTGATAAAATATCAAACATGACACAGTTGCACCTTATTGTGGTGTTTTGTGTGTCAAGGAAATTTTAATTATAAAGATGTTTATTTAATTATTTAAACTAACTAAATAACCAGATATGCATATTTTTTTTTTTTGTAATGGGCTTGTTTTTCTAATAAGCGCACACTTAAGGTTTCTGTGTAGTTGACAACATGTTTCCAGTATGGTGTGATGGTGTTGACACCAGTCTCTGTACACCCTCTCTGCGTGGAGTCATGTTTAGTTGTGAGTTGGCGATAAGGAGGCCAAGAGGTCTGGAATGATTTGTCTGCTGCTGTTGGGCCTGTGGTTGTGAAATAATGGTGCAGCAGCTCAGTGGAAGAAGAGAGAATGACATTCTGTCCATATCATAACAAAGACTGATTTTGATTACTGGGGATCAAAACTCAAGATATGTTGACCTTTAACTAGGCAAACTTCTAAAATCTGTAAAAACCTAATGCTACATCTGGAAGATATACCAAGAAAGGAAATGAATATGAAACATGTTTTCCCAACAAGCACTGATAAAGGTCATAAAATTTGGTATAACAACCATGATTTTTAAAAATGGGTAACCTACCTCATATGACTATAACCAGAATAAGAGGTTTGATGAATGGATATGTAGATTTTTATTTTTATAGCTCTGCATATTTCATATCATAATAACAATTATGTAATGTAGGATATTTACTAAAATATCTAAAATATATACTAAAAGCAGACCTATTTAAGAAAATGGTTCGTAAAATAATTTTGAGGACAACAAGTGGTGAAACTGAGAGAACTAAGCAGACCTTACGAACTAAAACTTTCCTAGAATTTAATCAGAGGATCCTAAAATGAAGGAAGAGGTTCCCGAACCATTTGCCCACGGCACGGCAAACATTTTTTTATTCCACTACCCTGGCGTTCCTGACAAATTTCGCGCTGCCTCAGTGGAGCCCCTGTAGGAAGAACGCGCGGTGCATATTGCGTGTGAGAAAATGTATGCGCATGTATTACCTATAAAGACCGTAATCACTGGGATGCTGAAGTTAATAAGACTGCCACTGGTCAGTTCATGGTCAAACTATGACAACACAGGATCATAATCAAACTATTTGTATCTAGGATGATATTTTCGACAGGTCACTTGTAGTCATTGCATGCATCTGTCTTTACCTTCCTTCTGTAATTCAATACCGAAACTACTGTTATTTTTGCATACAATCAATAAATACACCTGTTATACAAATACGCAGGTCTATTGAGTCTAATAATACACGAACCCCAGTTGTTAAACGCTAACACAAGATTTTTAAAAGATTTTAAAACGCAATGGTTTCGCGAAATAGTTTTTTTCTTCCATGTCGACTCTCCTACCTTTTAAATAATTTATTAGGTATTTGTTAATCTAGTTGTATACTTGGATAATGTTGTTCTGCATTTATAATTACTATTTTTCAGCTGCTGTTCCGATGTTTCCATGTAGATATGTGCAGTGCACTTCTTGTACAGAAGGGCTGCTTTCGTTCTTCCCAGCCTGTGCTTCCCATAGCGATCCGCTGCTGAGCGCTCTGGTTGGATGATACATGAGTGGTCATTAGGTGCGTTAAGCCGAGCGCTTCCCTTCAGAGCCGCGTAAGCCTGGGCATTGGCTCTGCCGCTACACTGCAACGGAAAAGGGGCTCGGCAAAGTTGATCTTGGTCCTGCCTGAGAAAGTAAAACACGGCACTTCTCGCCGCTTTCGATCCTGACGTGACGGACATAGTTCAAAAGGCATTAAAAGGCTGATAAAAAAAAATCTACTTTAAACCAAGCGGGATGGAAGGAGCATCGCCGATATACATTTTGTTATAACTATCCGCGAACAATTGGACGAGGAGCTTCAATTTTACTAATAGCCTATATGATGTGCGGAGAAAGAGACACATAAGAGAATAAAATTCCTCCGGTTTGCCATTTGCTTTTGCCGAAACCGCTGGTGATATGTGGTTGTGCCTGGAAGAATGGCACCGAGTTTATTTAATAATTTTTCAGCTTTCTATGTGGAATACTCATAGATCTCCTAAAGAAAACGGCGCCTCTACACTACCTCTTAGTAATAATAATACTGACTCATTTCTTGCAGAAATAATCTTTAGCTAATATGCGTTACGTTACGCTGATCCTTCCTATCCAACTTTAATGCGAGGTGTAGGAGTAACGCGGAAAGGAAGACACATGCCGCATCCGTCTCCAGCGGCATCCACCTGCCATACGTCCGTCTATCCCATCTCGCAAAGTTGGTGACTATCAAGATCTTTGTCCAGGGTCGTCAGTATAAAGGAGGTAGTTGGATGCCCAAAGAAAACTAGGCATTCAAAGTAAAACTACTTTACTTGTTAGCGCTGCCTTTTTTTTTTTTTTTTCTTTTTCGTTTCTTTTTTGTGCCATTTGGAAACATGCGCTAGTGTCTGCGTTTGAAGGATGTCGCTGCTCATAGTCTGCTTTGAGTAACAGTATTCGGAGAGATCTGGGATTGAATACTTTCATTTGGCACCACTGAGAAGTTTATTTTTTTTCCTCCAAAATCGTGGATTATTTAGAGGTAGTGCAAACACCATAACAACAACCGAAGACATGCGTGGATATTTTGATTTTAAAACCAGTGGAATCGTACCAGGGGCTAACGACCTGTGAGGAAATTATAACACATTTATAAAGAGGAACAAATATTTAAAAGGAGGTTTCTTTATATTACATTTCCCTGACTCGGAGTTTTGTTGGATTTATCATGATGTTCATGAGTATTTTAGGCTACTTGTTTCTATTTGGTAAGTAAATTTTGCTTTCCTGTTGATATTCCAACCTTTTTGTATTAATCATTATAATATGTAGAATGGGGAAAAATAAATGAAGTATAATAGCAATCAGTAGGCTAAACATTTGACAAGAAAAATCGGCGAGTATGTTACAATATGACACGTATAGCTAAACATATTTGCGTTTGCATGATACACACACAGTATACAAAAATACTTAGTCTGCTAAATGCCAGTCTAGAAAGCTACGTTCTTAATTGTGATTACTGTCTATTTTACTACACAGTTTGTATTATATTGTGATTTAACTGTAGTATTTAAAAACAAAGCAGAGTATAACAGCATATATATACATATATTTTAAAGGACATTCCTTCAAACTTATAGAAATTACATATTCTTTAAAGCAGCTAATTTCTTAACTAGGAACCATATGCAATACCTGTAAAGGTAGATGCAGCAGCTGAACTGCTGGCTGTAAAATATTCCTCCTTAAAGGCGAGAGCTGCAACAGAAGAAGCTCAGCAGGATCAAGGTCACGCAAATTTCAGAAAAGTGAACCTGTATTTATACTCAAACATGTGAAGAATATGTAGAGCAACATGGTGTGGAATGAAATCCATTTGAAACAAGCTGAAATTATGAAGTCGATAGATTTACTTTACTAGTTTTTACTATATCGTAAGGGTTGGTGAAGGTAAGCCGGTGAGTTTACCACGATGAGTACTGCATACTCTCCGTGCACTTATTCACAAAAAGACTAATACCTATGGCCATCCAGTTAAGCTCTCGGCTTCAAACAAAATGTATAGAATTATTTGTACCGGGTGTATGTTTTAATTACCTACTTATTTAAAATGGAATGTCGCGGTACAATAAACCGTGAAGATTTACCAAGTCTACGGATAAAGACGATATGAAACAGAATTTATTTGTAGTTTTTTTTTCGTTGGCAGAAGATAAATTCTTCTATTCACTTTAGTATTTGTCTGATTTTTTTCACCTCCAGTGGACGGTTAGGAGCCTCTAGGTGTCGCTCATGTCCAGCAATTTGACTGTTGAATACGTGAATAGGATACGTCTGCCTTTTAACATTGTAATACAGACGACATTTTTTGTTATCATTTTGTTATCAGTAGTATGAAAAGTGACTTTTCATTATGTTAAAGGTTTTTGTCAACTTACATGAATATTACTATAATATAAACCAGCATCTTGACATTATTCACTTTTCTTATTTTTATCCTAAAAGTAGGCAATATTATAAATTATTCCTAGTAAGAGCTATTTTCTTCAAAAATGTCTTTCACACAAATGTATGGATATTGTGTGTATATATAATCTCTATTTCCCTGAGATATATTTTAATTTCACAACAAAGCATGAACAATTTGCCAGTGAATTTATTTGTGTTCTTCGAAAATCAAACTTTGCGTTCCATTTACTCCATAGCGGCAGAGTAGTTGATGGTTGAGAATTTATCAGCAACCATGACAAAAGCTGTACATTTGAACGGCTTTGTCATTGTTGAGCAGCTCATGCATTTGGTATCTGCAGTCTCCCTGCTTCTCCTGCAAACCTGCTCTCCTTTTCATGAACCTCACCGGCAAACGCTTGTGGCACACATCTTACTCTAATGCTGTTTCCATGAGAAATGTGACTTTTCGGTCGGCTCGTTGCCTAAGAAAAACACGAAGCTCAGAACAGTCTTGCTTAAATGTGTGATTCCTGTGGTAAAATGACGTAAAAGTCATGCAAACAAATCACTGAAAAAAATAGCAAAATGTCCTGATGCTTATATTTGCTTGTTGTTTTGGAAGCATAATAAATAAATGAAATAGCTAAAGCTACACGGCAAATGCTGCTTTCTGTCTGCATGAAGTGGTGTTTGCAAATTTTTCCTTAATTTCTACAAGGAAGGCAAATATGATAATTGGGTTAAATAACTGGGGAGGAAATGGAACTATAAAGATGTAGTACAATAAAGAACTAAATGATCATTTTTAAGCTTAGTGCTAGCAGAAGCAATGTTACACTGACTTGGTGACCCACTTGCTTCATGACTGTAGCATTTTGCCTATTGACTTAATTTACGTTTTCCATTATTAAATTTATTCTGCTTCTCAGAAAACGTTTTTGTCATGACTTGAATTTTTTCTTCCCTAACATGCTATTTATTAGCTCGTCTTATCATTGTCATTTTGTGTATGGCTACCTCTGTATAGAGGAATCTGTGACCTCTGGAGTTTTCCTTTCACAGACAAACAGAGACACACACACACACATATACATACAGACCTGTACTCAAATCTTTGTGGGGACCGTTCATTAATTTCCATGTAATCTCAGCAATGGCAACCTTGACCCCCTCCCAGCCCTAACGAACCAGTCTTGGATTTTTTTGTGTTTTATTGCACTCACAGATTTCTATAAACCTGAAATTCCCCTTGTGAGGGCCGAAAAAATAGTCCCCCCAATGTAATGTATATCTCACCCACACAATTTTGCAGACATCACTTCAAAATTCAGAGTATAATGTTTAAGATGTTGCCTGCCTGACTGACCTACCTTCCTTTCCCCAGATAAAACGATTAGTTCCTCGGCCAGCTCCTCAGCCTTGTCCGCGTCAGGAACCCATGGCTGGAGGACCCCGGTGGACTGTGTGAAGGCCAGTGACATGTGCAACCAGAGCCCTCAATGCAGCTGGCGATACCGCATCATGCGCCAGTGCTTGGTGGGCAGGGACCGGAACACCATGTTGGCCAGCAAGGATTGCCAAGATGCCCTTGAAGTACTGCAGGAGAGCCCTCTGTATGACTGCCGCTGCAAGCGTGGCATGAAGAAAGAGCTACAGTGTCTGCAGAACTACTGGAGCATCCACATGGGCCTGACTGAAGGTAAGACCCTAACCCTTACAGTGTAGCCTTGTGTGGGCGCAGTGGTGAGGGGGTTAAGCTAAGGGGTGATATGACACCTCTACCTGGACTTGAATCAAGGTTTAACAAGGATTACAAGATGTGATGGCACAGTATCGGTTTCTGTGGGCACATAGATTCTGGTTTGGAAAGATTATGGCTGTAGTTTAAGTATGGAAGGAACTATAAATAACTGAAATGTACCACATACACACCCGCGTGCGCGCACACACACACACACACACACACACACACACACACACACACACACACACAGAGATATATCTATAATAGTAATTGACTTCCCATTAAGTCAGACATTTTAAAAACCCCTTGATATATGGACATGCCAGCTATATCAGTTGTCCATCACATCGTGCTAATGCTTCTGAGAGAGCTGTAATCATTTCTCTTCGATAGTGTTAGGCACAGATTATGAGTGTCAGACAACATCACAATGCGGTTTGATTTATAACCATGAGTCCCTGAAGTCACTTGAAGGAATGACAAAAGGCCCTATTGATAGAGCATCGAACTCGTAGGAAGCTTTTAAGGCTCTAGTTTAGCCTGTCCTTTCAATGAAATGTTGAGTTGAGATGTAGTCAGACCTGAATTTGCAGCAGTGGTTTTTAATTCATTCCCCAGGCATTACAGTAAAAATACTTCTTCGTACTCCTGTTACAGTATGTGCTGCTTTGAGAAACTACACATATGTACTCCTGACCTGCATCGATGCTGCTAATGTAGCTGCAATTCCTTTGGTCAGAGGACCCAATTACTTGTCCTACTTTGTACTCTGTGCAGTAGTGCCCTTATTAAAATATGTTCCATGTTTTTTGGTTCTGTATTTTTTTAAATATGCTACTACCATTTCTTGCACAAACATCTGCAGTTTTGCCTACAGTGAGACAATCTCAGGTATGCAAATAGAAATGATTATTAGGATTTTTTTCCCGGTGAATAATAAATATCGCAAAAATTTGACCATTTGCAGGATTTAGAGTTGCACTGTAAATAAGATGCTCAGCATTTGAACTCTCAATCTGTTTCAGGGCCAACTAGCCAGTGCATGTCGATCGAAGGTGATAAAATACGTGCCAGAAGCTTTGCTTGAGAAAACGTCATATGTCGTAACTGTTAATACTACAGCACATTGAAATAAAACAGAACAGCAAAACCGGTTACCTAGAGCAATACAATATCTTAAGGCCTTATCCTTCTGAAAGAGGAACAAGCCCCAAACTGTCTACCTGAAATAGAGGATCTGATACAACACTTTTCATTGTTGTATGATAAGCTCTCATAAAATTCCTAAACCCTAATTGACCACATAGCCAAAAATCTGTATACACACATATTTCTGTGGTATTTAACATATGGGAAAAAAAAGTTTTTTTTATATCGACTGAAGAAATTAATATTTACAAGGTGCTAAAGTTTCATCGACGCGAGCACAATTTGGGCCAGTCCAGAGTGCAGTGAATGTTTCCTGGGGGCCGTTCACATTTGCATCTGTCTCCTTGCAATGTTCTTTTCTAAAGTAATGTCACAGAAGGTGTTCCCCCTAGAACCTCTTAAAATCATTTGAAAAGTCACTCTGCAGATGAATGGATGCTGTGGAAGTGGTGAGGAGAGAGCATCAGTTCTGAAACGTGAGTGCAGTCGGGAGCAGGGCATTGTAAACAATGGAGCCTTGGGATAATTGCCTGTTACTCCTTGAATGCTAGATGGAGGCCCATCAAATAGGTGTCCCCTGTGAGACTTTTGTGTTTTTGTGTGTTTTTGAAAGCACTTGCTTTGCTGTGCAGACAAAAACGCTTCACATCTACTCTGAGTGTTAAAATGCTGATGTTTGATTACCATCGATGGGGAGAGACGTCCATCATACGCGTCCATGTGATGTCATGTCCCCGAGAGGAAATGTGGATCTCATCTATAATTGCATATGTTAGGTTGAAAGAAGCAAAAAGACAAATGCATTGTCCAGTTTGACAATAGGGTTGATTTAATTATCTCACAACACTAGAATCTCAGCGGTACAAATTAGGTAAAAAGCAGTGGGCACCGAACATCTTTGTCTATCCAAGCTCCAGTTCCTCATAACGAGGTAATTAAAACCTATGGATGACTTTTGTTGTCTTTTGTGTAATCCCCACCTTCAAAAGGAATTGCCCTTCACCCAGGATGCTATGATGCTGCCATTAGGACCGTGAGCAATAGCAGCAGTCAGAGACCATTACCCCAACCATCCACACTCATAAAGAGTGCCTCCAGACCGAGAGGCAATGAGAGGCCACTGCTGTGTGCTTAACTTCTCCTTTGGTTTTTCATTCTTCTGCACTCGCCGGGCCCTAAATCATCCTATGACGAGTGGGCCGCAGTATTTCTGTGGGAGATCACTAGAGGGATGGGACCAGGATATTGTATAGAAACGGCCAGGCAATTCCTGTGACAGCAGTGGCACTGCGTTAGTCAGTAAATCTCCCCTGAGATGCTTCTTTTTCCCATTACTGTAACTTGAGGACATATGCATAGAGCACATAATCACCATGCAAACGAGTGCAGCACAAAATGTGTAGTGAGTCAGTATGATTGACTGAGAACATTTTGATGAGATGTTGCCTTCAATGTGTCTGAAATCACCGCCCTGTACAGTCCAGCAGTATATGACAGGGTGTGACAGTATTCATTATTTTGATGCTTTGAGTCCAAAGTTCAGTTGGAAGAAACTTGGAGATGCAATCTGAGAGCTGTACCAGTGACAGACAGCAACCACAAAATAATTTTTTCCAAAAAAGACATTTACATTTTGGTTGAGGTTGCCTTATACCTCTAGGATTATGGTTTAAAATCTACAGAACAATGTTTAACATAGTGGTGTGTACAGGTTCCACTGTACTATAAATGGTAATATATGGTTCTAACTATGCTTAGTTAATGTTGACTAAAAAAAGTCTAGCCTTGAGTATGATGAAAAGGTACGAAGACGTTTGGAAGTTGGCAAAATGACTTTCAGTATTAGCAAGAATGTTTATATTTCTTTGTGTTAGCATCTCTTCAGGAGACTAAGTACGAGGCTAAACATGATGACTGAAAAGAGTATGAGCCACGTTCCCTGCAGTTAGAGCTGGTAAACAAAGCAGATGGACAGATACCTGTTCCTGTAGCCAGGAAAAATATGTTCTTTTTGTTTGTGTTCTAGCTGACTACTTATGTGATTATACATAGATATTTTTTTTTTATAAGTTGGCTACTCAGCCCACAGTACGTACAGACAGACAGACACACAGACAGACACAGACAGACACAGACAGACAGACAGACCTACCTACGGATAACATCAGTCAGGTGCATATGTAGATTTGTTTTGTTCTGATCTGACCCTCTCCTCGCAGACATTTTTGATATATCAGTCACTGATGAAATACAGACATTGTAAGTTGACATTGGGTCAGAATGCTAATTGAAGTTCTGCTTTTTCAATTGTCAGGGTGTCACTGCAGCTAAAGCACAAACTGTGGCATTTTCATCTTAACACCTGGTTCATCTTCAGATTTTCTGGAAAACAAATTTTGTCTCGCTATATGCTTTTGTATAAAAAAGTGGAATCACTGCAAGTGCTGTGTCATTAGGTTTTGATTCCCTGGGATCCTATTAGAGCAGTTTTTCTTAAAATAGTAACATTTAATGGTCCTTTCACAATCACCATAGGTCAACTAAACAGTGTGCCTCTAAACCATTTCCAATGTCTACATAGTAATTTGAATATAATGAATGCACTCATAATGGAGTCATATATTCAGCTCATAATATCAGTACTGAAGGATCCACAGTTGATATGTTTTATAGGAGGCACTTAGGAATTCTCAGGTCCATTTATCTAGAATTCATTTAGCAAGATGTTATATTGATGCAATTAATCAGAACAAGCAATTATTTTCTAATAAGGCAGTCACACTTAGGACATTTTTTTGTACTTAATCAGGATTTAACTTGTGTAAGACCAAACTGGTTTGCAAAAAGAAAGGCAGGAGAAACTAAGTCATGAAATTCATATTCAGTTTTATGACTTTCTGATAGAGCAGATGTTATTTATTTAGGTGTCTTTCAGTCCACCCGTTAAATTGCTCATCCATTAAAATGCAGCTACACTCAATTCTCCAAGCCGTTGACAAACCTATAATTATAGTGCACAACTTAGGAGCCAGCATTTATTTAAGAGCCTGTTGTGTTGTTTTACTGCATCCAGAAGAGGTTACATAGATATAACGTAAATGCTTGTCGAAGGTTTAGAGTATTGGTAAAACAACTTCAAAGATAAGTAGTAATTAAGATATAAATTCACAAACAAACGAGAGATAATCAAATGAAAACAAAAATGCTATTGCCTTATTTTAGTAATTACAGTATTAACAGAGAGCTGTGGTACAGTCATGACATCTCAATGGTATGTAATGGGCTTCTCAAAATTGCATGCATGTGCACAGTTGGATTAGTGCCCTTCCAGGATGTTCGCTACCTTGTATATTAAGATTGAACTTAAAAAGAAGAATAGTATGAACACTGTTTCCCTCATTGTCAAACATCACTATGGGTGACACAATTCTCAGTGTGTGAGGCAGTATAGATTGGAATAACTAACATCATCTTGCTCCCATTCTTTAAGCTAAAGTTACAAGTCAGTAATATCTCTACCGTACCATGCAGGAGGTAGTATATAGAGACCAGCACAAACTGTCTTTAACTATGGTTCTATACCCAGTTCTAAATGGTGAATTTTTGGGTCAATACAATTATTATCTATACCAATTCCACACACGTGCCCATGACCATGTTCAAACAAGCAAAATAAATGATAGGATGTTTGTTTATGTATTTAGAAGATGATTTTATTCAAAGTGACATACGACTGAGAGAACCTTGCTCCAGGGCCCAGTGGTCCTGACCAAAGGATTTAACTGAGAACCTGAGTGCCAACCAGCTGAGCTGAAATTCCACACATTTAAAACCAGGGGTGGGACTCCAGCCTTCAGCGCTGGAGATCTGAGGTAGCAGCACTAACCACTGAATCATCATAACACACATGTATGTACTACAGAGCAGGCTAACGTGGTTTTCTGAAGCATTATGTAGTCCTAGCAAATGTTTATAAGCACAATTCCACTAAGACAATTTCTAAGTGGTGAGAGTCAGTTTCCAAGACAACAGCTGAGGAAACCAAAGCTATACGTGTGGAAGAATTCTCAGAATTAATCTCGGGATGGGAAAAAAAAAGTGTATGTGCACGCGTGTGTATTCGTTTTATATTACATTGTGGAGACCAAATGTCCCCCACATTGTGATAAAAAGCTGTTATTTTGACGTTGTGGGGACCATTTTTCAGGTGCCCACAAAGATCTATGAATGCAATCAAATAACAAAAAATGCTGTCTTGTATTCTGTTAGGTTACTTATGGTTAAGGTTAGGGCAGGGTGGGGGTTAAGGTTGTCATAGTTAGTGTTAGCATTGTTCCCATTGAAATGAATGAAGAGTCCACACAAAGATATAATTACAAACGTGTGTGTGTGTTTGTGTGTAAATTGAGAGTTCAATTACTTAAGCTTAAGATAAAATTCAGAATTAGAGACCTTTCTGAACCAGGAATCCACATTGGAAAGGTCAATTTACATAGGATGAGTCTATAAAAATCCGTTCAAAGATTGTGATTTGGAAATGCATTGAATTACTATTATATTTGTGTACTGTAAACAAAAAACAGCATAAAAATGTAACATTTATTCATTTAATGTTTATCATTATCGTTAACAAAAAAGTGATGAGCTTACAAGCTGTTCCTCACATATGCGACCCAATTATCTAAAGCAACCACAAACTCCTTGAGTAAGGAATGGATTATATTCCTAAGGGAGGAAATTGAGTATCAGCCCAGTAAAATTAAATTAACTGGAATGTGTTGAGCACAGAAAGGCTGATTAATGATATAGTTCACTCACCAATCATTCCGGAATTCTAATTAGCCCTGAGTAGAAAAAGGGACAAGTAATTGTGTTTTTTTTTTTAATTAAAATTATATCCACTTTAAAACAGACAATGGGACATAGAAATGACTGGTAAATTCAAACTTGGTAATTACAGTCCATTCGTATATCAGTATTTATTCGTTTTCAAAATTGTAACTGTGGTGCTGAAATTAGTAAAACTAAAACAAAAGGAAAGTGTGAAAAGCAGTGCTCATAAATGTAATCAGTTTCAGCGAATCGGGCATTATTTGCACAAGAGTTAATCCTTAGTTACAAAACTGCTTATTACAAGGTATCTCAGAAATCAGCCTTTGACCACAGTTAATTATGGGCATAAAGACATTTTCGAAACTACATCTTTTCAGTTACAAGGTATGATATAAACAAAAATAAAACTACTATAAGGTGAGTTTGCATGTTCTCCATGTCTACACGTGGGTTTCCTCATTCTTTCAGATACATCAGGATCTCTAAATTGCCTACTGTATATGGTTATGTGTGTGCCCTTAGATAGAGACGCCCTGTCATCCAATCCAAGGTGTCCCATGTGTGGAAGCGGAATAAAATATATGTTTTTGGTCTCTGGGAAGTTTGTCATCTGTGTATTGTCACTCCTGTTCCGGTTACTTCATTTCTTGGGATTTAGATGATCCACCTAGTCCCAGCCTCCAAAGGGTCAAAATGGTGCTATACCTGCAGTACTCCCTCCTGGGCCTTAGACAAGAAGGTGTGAATAGCTATTTGATCACTGTCACACATCCTGTTTAATCACACTCTGATCCAAGTTTTATTTAAGGTCTGTACTCAGTAGCGTTCCCTGAATCTGCTCAGAGAGGGCTTCTGGGTACGTATGTGAATAAAGGATACATCATTTAACTGTCATTAAGTGGCTTTCCTTTCACACCTGTCTTGTTCCCTGTCTTTCCTGGGATACACAGCAATGGATGTATACACACAGTTAACAGTTTATTTTCTAAACACTCAACAAAAAAAAAAACAGCCTGCATTTTTATGCTGTGCATCATTGCACCAATAATGTCTACCAATTGACATGTATGAGAACCCGATGCTTACTATTTGTGTCTATTTTCCTAATACATAGTATCTCCAGTTATGCAGCTTGAAAGATATTAAAGTTGTGGTCATAAAATTTGCCAATTATTACATGAATTAACTCTTTGTTCCACAAAAATTCTAACTAAACATGTCTTATTGAAGCAATTCATTATCTTATCTTGTAAATATTTATGACTCTTTTGAAGCAAAGACCATGGTCTCATTTTTATAACAGAAATTCAGTTAAATCCAGTGTATCCAAAAAGATGTTCCTTAGCATTTATATACACACATCGTACTGCATTTCTTACATTCCTCCATCCTTATTTGGTATTCCATCTTCCGGAGACCAGGTGGGTCATTACTGTGACCTGCATTTGGCAGAAGCTGAGAATGCAACACATATGATTTATTTACATCAAGCACATATAGCCTGTCTTGAGGATGATGATATATGGATTCATTCAGTGAATATGCCTATGAGCCAAAACATCATGACCACCCCCACATGAAGTGAATAAGGTTGACTATCTAGTGCAAACGGTGGCAAAGTGTGAGATATATTAGACGGCAAACTAACATTCGGTACTCGTAGTTAACATGTTGATTGCGGAAGGTGAACAAAAGGTTGTCCCATCTGAAACGAACCAACAGAAGGGCTACTGTGGTACTAATAGCAGAACATTTTGATGACGGTCGCAGGACTAACGTGTCACAGCACGCAGGGCATCAAGGCCTGCTGTGTATGGAGCTCATCAGTGTATGTTCTGTGTTCTCATTTAATAAACACAGCCTTTAAATGTGATATCATTGTCAAGGTAGTATATTTCCTTTGGACATTAGATTTTTTAAAAGCACCTGCTTGAGATTATGATTATACAATTAAAGAGATTCAACAAACACCACAGGTGGCTCCATCTCTAAAGGCTACAGTGGAATTGTGTCATATTAACATGGAGCTCCCAAGCAGAGGCGATCCTAGGGTCTGTTGGGGCCCCAAGCAAAAATTCACTGGGCCCCCCCCCCCTAACCAGTTTTTGTCATCGTATCACCGTAGTTAAAAGTGTCAGCTCTCGTTCACCATCTAGTGGCTTGGGGGCCCCAAGCAGCTGCCTGCCCTGCCTGCTGACAAGATGCGCCTCTGCTCCCAAGGTCTCAAATACATTTCCGCAGCACTGCTTTGATCCTACAGTTAATATGAATTTGTGAGGACACTGTCATAAAGCTATCTTGTCATACGTCTCCTCCATTTTCAAAAATTAGTTGCCATATTCATTACCTCAGTGTAACATCTTGGAATTGTACTTTTTAAAAAAATTCTGCAAGAGCTGTTAATCCTTTCAGAACTGGAATTGTGATTGATTATGTCCATTGTGTCTGGTGTTCTGTCTGTAAGCATTAATTTTAACCCACTTAATAAATCAACAAATTAATTGGCTATAAGTGGCTTCCATTTTGAAGAAAAAATGTCTGTTTTTCACCACGGAGCGTAAGCGTTTAGCAGCTAAATTGATATTCAATTTATAAACAGCTCTAGAAGCAGCATGGACTGAATCATACTGTTTATTGTGTATCAGCCTGTGCTTTGGCAAACGTGTGCTAAAACAAGAGGCATGCTCAAAAGACTTGATGCCGCCAAGTTCATTAGCTTCTGCAGATGTAATAAATCACATAGAGGTTCTCCAATGAAGAATGCAGTGATTAACATTCCCCCATTGAGGCAATACATCAAGTAATTGTTCTGCTACCAATGATTACATTATAATTAACAAAGCAGCATGTAAATTATGTCAGAACCCTTCACATTGCGATACGAGTACAAAGCAACAAGTTTCTTCTAGTATATAAGTCATGAGAACAAGTGCTATGTTACAGTATATAAAATGAACTGTCATTGTGTGGCAACATCCTGCTGATTTGTCTGTGTGTCTTCACTTTCCTTGGCATATCTGATTTTGAGTGACAATTCGTGGTTCCGTGGCACTAGAACAACGCATGAATCCATGCCTGTATATTTAAATATGCACAACATGCCTTAAAGTTGACACTGAATTTCACTGAACAAACTCCTGATTTAAGAACTACAGGCTACATTCTAATTATTTATCTGTCAAGATACGTAAAAGTCAAGGTAGAGAAATGTTTGCATACCAAGGGTCAGTTAAAGTCCTCTAATTTACAACATTTAACAGGAGCTGCACTGGTTTTTCAGTCTGTGAGGCAAATGTATTGGCTGCACTTTGAATTTAGGAGGGTGGGGTCTGGGGCATACTGCTTTTCTGTTAAACCGTGTTTGGTGAAGGGAGAAGACCTTATTAGCTGTATTCATAAGAAATGAATCCGCCAGTCCTTGGAGTCTTATGTTTGCTTTCTGTTCATTTCTCCCATTACCGCTGGCCTGCTGGTTTGGATCCAACTTACCAAATAAAATTGCATCAATAAATGAAGTTCCATTAGACTCTAAATTTCTTCCAGTGGGTTTGCGAAGGCCTGTTTTGTACGTCTGCAATTACTGACGCATTATGATAAAGATTAACTTGTGCTACAGTGTATGTAAGATTGAATGTTGCGCAAGATTTATAAAGTAATGTCAGTGAAAGCAGAATGTAGCTATGAACAGGGCAGGCAAAGGAGGGCTGAGAGACTGGGGTGTTTCAGGATTGATTATAGTCCTTCATCCCTTCATTCCATGATTTGTATAAATTGTTTTTTCACCATTTCCTGTGACCTGGAACACTCACTCAGCTCTGTCCCAGATACAGACAGCTGATCGCTTTCATCCCTGACACATCCGGGCTCAGTTCCTTTTTCTTGCCCAAGGAGCATCTTTCTTTTTCATGGCCGTAGTTTGCGTTCCCTTGATTCTATCCCTATCCACCCCCAGGTTAAATGATTTTCCATGTCTCTGCATGGTATGGTGCATGGTTTAGTACTATGTGAAAGCAAAGTGTTGTTGAAGAAAGAACAGATCCTTCTTTTAAGTAAAAGCCAAATAAAAGTAGCTTATAGGCGTAAGAACTGCTCCCCCCACTTCTATTATCAGTCTAATGAATCCCAAGGTGCTTAAGTCCTGGAACATTTAATAGACTCCTACATATTAGTAAAGTGAAGTGAGAGCTATCGCGTTACTCTTAGGTCCTCAGAGGGCCTGCAGGGCCCGCGGTTGTGCCGCTCTCTTGTGAACCGTCGGAGCACTGACATGTACACTTAGCGGCGTGTGCACTGAGAGAGGCTGGAGCCTGGGTTTGGTCAGCAGCCTCAACCTCCTACAGGGTAGGGCTGCTGCAGGACAGATAGGGCTGCCGCAGGACAGATAGGGCAGACACACAGCTGCCGCTGAGCATCAGGACGACTGATGTCAGACATTTCAAGAGAAAGTAGCATCCGAGGAAGGAAATTTTGTTGTAGTAGTAGTAGTACATTTTATTAAGGGTGCCTTTCAACACAGTCAAGGTCACCTAACAGAAAATAAATAACATTGTAAATCAGATAAACAGTGATATAAAACAGCAATACAAAAGTGCAGGTTTAGAGAGAAATAGTGGTGAGGGTCAGGAAAGTGGAAAAGCTAGCTGAAACAGATGACTTAGGAGGTGGTTTAAATATTGCAGTGGAGTCCAGCTGACGCATATGGAGAGGAAATGTGTACAGTAAATGTTTAATGAATTGTATTTGTAAAACAGAAAACCGAAATCTCGGATAACAGCACCCATGAAACAATTAATGACCTTGAATCTGCCATTCAGTCAGGTTCATACAATCCACAAGTCCGTTTCAGTACATATAACAATACCTGACTGACTGCAGATATGTACAGTCAGACCTTGGACATTCGCGAGGTAACGTTCCAGAAACTGTCGCGAATGAGGAGGATTCACGGATGTTTGATAGTCACTAAAAATGGTAATATGTGCTTATTTCTATAGTTTAAACCCTAAATATGACCCAGTCATGCTCCCAAATCACTTTAATTTGATTTAAAAGTTTGCTTAATACATTACCTTTTAAAAAAAACAGTTTGATGTAACAATAGAGTACAGTATCGCCTAACGGATATTTGTCACACTAGCACATTTACAGTATAGTATACTAATGTTACTCCTACTAATTCATAGAACACCGCATTGGCTGCCGTTTTGTTTTGCATTCACAGTAAGATAAAATGAGTAAACGAACGGGACTGTAAACTTATTGGTAGAAGTCATATACGTAACAAAGGTACAATTCAATAAAATACATAAAGGAAACTTGTACATGTAATTTTCGTGGATCTGTGAATTTGCGAATCACGAAGCGTGAATGCACGAGGGCTGACTGTATTTGCAACATCTTGAACACATAATATTTCTCTTATGGGTTATATCTAGAACTTCTGTTTTGCTTTTTGGAACTTGTAAACAGGAATGATAGTCTTGCAGTAATCACTGTAGGAAAGAGCAGCAATAATAGTTTATATTCAAATTACATCATATTAATAGTACTTGATCCTTTTTTTACACAAAGTGCCCAGAGTAAAACAGACAGTAGTTTGCCCCATCCGTCTGTTACGTCTTGCCCGTCCTGTCTCCTCCCTAACGTGCCCCTCATGTCCGCCTGACCGTCCTGTCTCCTCCCTAACGTGCCCCTCATGTC
>JAOYFF010000041.1:13695517-13710360 GCA_025773925.1 Cryptomyrus ogoouensis | reverse complement strand
TGTACACTAACTACGGCATGGGCTGTTGGAGATGTACACTAACTACGGCATGGGCTGTTGGAGATGTACACTAACTACGGCATGGGCTGTTGGAGATGTACACTAACTATGGCATGGGCTCTTAAAGTCTGGCTCCGGCTTCCTCTCAGCAGATTACATTTGAAATTATTATTATTATTATTATTGTTTTCTTTTTGGAGATTTCTCATGAAAACAGATGCGATTTGAATGTATAAATATCTTATTGGGGGGAATATGCTTACAAAGATATTGTCAAGTTCATAGCTTGTCAAGGCAGACAGGCTCGAGGTGGGAGAAAATAAATTTGCTTTTGAATATGCTCATGCATTTATCCCCTAATGATTCCCAGTTTCCTTTGATGCAATATACAGGCACTGTTAGGCAGAAACCAGCTAGCCCTTGCTGATAATTCCAGACAAGATAAACTGGCAAACAGACAGGATTTTACAAGACACAATATTAATTTTATATTTATAAAAACATATTTATATGTAATTAAAGACCAAGTAATAAATTAACAATATTGACGAATCTGGCAGTCATTGATGTATACATTTTAGGTATACGGGCAATAGGAAGTGTTCAGTTATAATAATAAATCTTATTGCGTATCTAATTAACTATAGCAGCTCTACTGAATTTCTGCTTTTACAGCTTTGGGCCTATAAGTATAAAGTATGGACAGCAGGCCTTGTTCCTTGAAGACATTTAATACAAGTGTATTCGTAGTTTTTTTTTTTTTAATTCAATTAATTGGACAATGGTGTTATTTTTTTTCCCAATCCTTTTATAAATCAAATATGGCCTGGAATTCATGCCTGTTGCAGAGATAATCAGTAGTGCTATGATATTTTGAATGGAAATTATATAATTGTCACTACATATAACTTTTTGTAACATCAATAGTATACATTAATTTTCTTCAAATGAAAATATGACATTTATAGCAAATTAACCTGTCATGATTAAAGAGTAACCTAAATACACTGTTGTCGTTCCAACAGCATCTAGTTTTATTTACTGTAGTGAAATAATGGCAAATAATGGAGAGATGAGGGAAATGAGCTGCTGTGGTTAATCACATTTACCTGGAAAAAAATTTGCAGCGTAAATGCTTGGCTTTTCCTTAAGGAATAAAATGCCAAAACATTATTGTTGTGTGAATTCATCAAAGGGCAGCGTGTCTTGCATTTTTAATCCAGATCAGATTCATGCACTGTTTTGATGTTTTGTTCGAGTACTTCTGTTAGGCCTACCTCAGAATAAACGTAATTATAGCAAAGACAAACATACAAACAGCCACTCGATGAAGCACAGCCTTACAATTTTTTAGTAATGTAAGTTGATAATTTGTTAGCAGGACAGAATCGATCATTCAGAATGGCAGAAAACATCCTACATATCTGAAATACTAAAAAGACGCGCAAATTCAGCAGGCCAGCAAGAATTTATAAAATGAAACTGTCACATTCAGTGCTGGAAGGCGAGCAGGGAAGCAGGGAAAAGGAGCCAGGAAGTCGAACAAACGGGGTTTTTCTTGGAGAACGGGACCGGGGGGAAGCACACAAACAAACGTCAATGACAAATCTGGGGAGACTCACTCAGACAGGGACTAAATACAAAAGACAAGCTACGGGTAACGAGCCACAGGTGAGAACAATCAGGGTAAAACAGGAGGTAACGAGGTGGGCGTGGCACACATCAGGAGCGGACGGAGCGGGGCGTGACAGAAACTAGCGATACAAACTAAATCCTTTACTTTTCCATGCACTGTCATACTGTGATTAATATTGTTCATTACATTGTTTTTAGTTTAATGCTTTTTTCCTATGTACTGTAGCATGCCAATCAGATTTCTTTGTCAAACCTAACACCTGCATTCTCTCAAGCTAATGGATGGGTGAACATATTTAATGAGTGATTCGAAGAGGCGGTTGTTCAGTTGAAGAATCCTCATATTGCATGAGTATGCGCATATGTGCTAAATGCTAATTGTGCATGTGATTGTGAGATTCATACCAGCTGCTTATTAAAAAAATTCAAAAACTTACATTCGAAGAGCTGTAAGCCTAGAAACAAAGCTGTATATCTAAATGTAGCTGGTTGGAATAACACCTGCTGTCGATGCTATTGAATTAATATCGATGAATTGTTATTGTTGACACGCTCCAGCACACAACAAAATGTGTCCTCTGCATTTTAACCCATACGTGACACAGCAGAGGACAACTATTATTTAGTACCCAGGGAGCAGCATATAACAGTGGTACCTTGCTGGTAAGGGATTCAAACCAGCAACCTTTCAATCACAAGAACAGTTCCTTAACAATTAGGCCACTACTGTCCCTTCTCTGCCCAACTAATGCTGCAAAAGTAATGATGAACTGGGCTGTAGCAACACCAACCATTTGTAATAGTGTAATTCTCATTTTGAAATTGTGCATATACATCTGTGACAGTGACTGTTATTTCGGTCACACTGGTCGTGATATAGCTGTTTTGTGGGAAAGGCCAATCTTGCATGAGGCCATAAAAATAAGGATGTATTTTTAGATAGGATTTTTTCCACATTCTACTGCTTAGTCAAACTATATACAGTATTAACTAGAATTATCTTGAATTTTATTATCACTCTCTGGCACATTAATGTCCGTAATGGAGTCATTCTTCAAGTGAGACTTCAGTTGGAAAGTTACATAATTTAATGTGTGATATAAATGTTTAAATTGTGTATCTATATTTCAGTAAGTTTGCTGTTTGTAAAATCAATTTTGATAACAGTTATAGATTGGGGAAAAATAGAAAAAAATCATTTAACTTTCTCTTGAATGACTAATGAAATTATTGTGTAAAAGACTATACAATGCAAATGTTTGTATTCCTCCACAAAGACAAATGATGTCAAAATGTAAAGGAAGACAAACTTGGAGTCAACAGCCAACTCTCAAGGGCTGCCAATATGACAAGTCATCTCCATGGCAGACCAACCTGCTTAGATAAAACATGGGAACAGCACTGTAAACTGATCAGTGTTTCCCGCAAAGTATGCAGAAAAAAGGTGAAAATCAATTAATGTAAATGAATGAAAAGCAATGAAAATACTTCTGGGCTGGTATTCTTGTAAAATTTTCTTTTAATGTCTGTTTTAATACCTGACTTCGGGGCATTCGGAATGTTTATTATGTACAACACTAAAATATATGAAATATTTAAATTTTCACTTTTTAAGTCTTTGTGAACTTTGCTCATTTAAATAAACTTTTAGCAAACATCAGAATAAGTTGATCAGCACTTGCAACAAGCATTTGGAAGTGTTTTTTTAATATTTATGCTACACAATATACTACATAATATCGATAGCAATCGAATTCTGACTTAGGAAACCTTATTAACCTGCTGTTTTGCCTTGAAAAAGCAGCCAACACCACACCCCAAGTCCACAACTGCTGCTTCCACATTCCTAAGCTTTCCTTATTTACAGAATTTGTTCAGAGTTGTCAGAGAATTCTGGTAAACATCTAGATGAGAGAGAAGCAGTTTGAGATACTGCTGAGAAAACAAAAAAGATTGAGAAAATTAAAATCAAAGGGTTCTCTGTAAAACATTATATATTTTGTGGCACAAGAATGCTGGTATAATGACTGTTTTTAATCCCTTTATTTATGTTTCTTAGCATTGTTCACTTTCATTTTTCGCAGTATTAGCGAGAACTAATAAGAAAATCTCAACAGAATTTGCTTTCTGAGAATTTGTGGAATTTAGTCTTTAATATTGTTCACTGAACAGATATCTTCATCTTTCCAAGCACAGTTATACCCAATAAATGACATTCCTTGCTTGCATAATATAGTGAAAGTCCACTCTTTTTACCTTGATCCTTAACCACTTGCATTGGCAGACGTATGACATACAGTGAAAGGTTTTGAAAAGGTTTCCTTCATCTTTTCTAGACATCTAGATTTTTTTAAGGACAATGTGTCTTTTTTTTGTAATCAACTCTTTATTTTCACATTTAGGGGTTTGTTTACCAACACTAAACACTTTAATTGTTTATCACAGTACCATGTTAGAAATTTGAGGCTGAAACCATTCAATCACTGTATTTAAAAGAAGCAGAGAATCCCGTACAATCTGTAGACTCTCATTGCCAAACCATGTTTGAGAAAACAGATGTGCACTATAACCAGGACATAAGGAAAGGTCTTCTGATTCTTTCTGGCACTGCAGTGCAGTCACACTTCCTGAAGTATTGCTTCACTTCCTACCCTAAATACATATGGATATTATTGAATTGGCTTTATCCAATAGGCAGGGATAAGGGTAGCAAATAAAAAGAAATTAAGCCAAGGAAGAAAATGATCTCATCAGCATTTCTGCCTTTCAAGCAGTCCATTGATCAAGGTGAACTATGCATTAGGTTCTGTCTCTCCATCTATTTTCCTTACCTGCTTGTCCTATGCAGGGTTGTAGGGTTAGGATATTAAAGTTTTTCTTCGTTATAATGGGGATGCATAGATTCTAATTCCTAGATATGTAAATGAGTTACTAATTATAACTGATGGGGGTAACTGTTGACCTAGCTATGCTGTCTATCAGCATGATGCTTGATTTTTTTTTTTTATGATCAGTAAAGAAGTCAACAATGGATAGATTTGAGCATGTCATCTGTAAATAGAGAAATGTGGTGACCGTGTAGTTATAGGTTTTATGAGACTGCTCTGTCTGACAACCTAGGTGAAAATAAATGTACAAATAAAAGAAATTCACCTCTACCATAAATGGATGGAGGGGTCCAAATATTAAAAAATTGGAGGAGTGGTGAATCAGGTCTTCAGCTGCTCAAAGGCAAGGTCAGCTTGTTCACTTCTGTTTGAGGAAACCATCTTTACAGGGATGTAAGTGGAACAGCAACAAAGTGAAAATCCAATATGAAATAGTGTTGTGGTATTTGAGACAAAGGACTCAAAGGCAGGCGTAAGGAGAACAGAAGGGGCTCTATTAAACCAAATCTAAACAGGGCCTGGAAAACAAACGAGGGGTCAAAAATGGGAAGACTGGTACTAGGAAGGGCACAAGCACCAGAAAGTTAGACGTCAATGACCAGACTGGGGCTGACGAGACAACGGGTACTTGAATACAGAGACTAACTACAAGCAAGAGGCGCGGCTCTTCAGGGCCATGTTAGGGAGGAGATAGACACTAATCTCGCATTGTTTTAATGACTTCTCCTCAAAATCAGCGAGTTTAACCTATAGGTTTTCAATCAAACTTTCAGCCTACCCAGTATCTCAGAATACTGCTTTCTGAATGGTGTTTACCCAGGATTGCAAACAGCTAATGGAGTTGGTCTGTCTTTCCAGTTTCTTGTAAAAAAAATATTGAAGGCTGATTTAATGTGATATTTAAGTAGTTCCAGGCACGAGAAAACATGTTAGTGAACAGGTCTGTGACTGCAGCTGAGATGAGAGAATTTAGCTCGCTTTGTTGCTCCAAACGTCCTTGTCTAACTCTTATGTAATTCAGGTCTTTTAGTAAGATGTGTTTCTGGTCTGTATGACAATTTGGCTGAAGTCGGCATACTGCCATTGTGCATAACTTGATAAGGATAAGCAACATAGATAAATCTGTGTATCCACCTTTACCTTAATTCCCTCTAATGTATTTACATTCTCAGAGCCCCACAGATTTTACAAGGTTGCCTGATTACTTCTACGGTGTCTGCCCAACTCTACAGGAATCACACCTTAAAAATATGTTTGGAAGTTGCATTTAATATGGTCCTCATGACCACAAGACAACATATTTGATCGAAAATACTTCCAAAAATAGCTAAAGCATTTACAAAAAAGAGTGGCTGGGGTAAAAATAATATTGGAGTTTTTCCCAGCATAAAATTTGCATTATAACTCCTAACTGCAAAAAGACCTCCAGAGGAAATCAAGCTGTTTTTAAGGTTGTCTAGGCTGAAACACGACTCACTTTTCTTCCTTATCTTTAGAAAATGCTGCCTTACAAAGGCATTGTATACACTGTAACTATGCTGACAATGAAACGGAGAAAAAGGACTTTAAAGTTTTTTTGACTGTCCACTCATATGTGGAGTAGGTAGGTAAATGGTAAGTGTTCTCTGGAAAAATTACATTGGTGATCTAAGATTTCATCTTGAGATAAAACAGAGCTAATTTAGATAATGACAATTTAAATGTGTAATAAGAGTTTTGCCTTTGTATAGTAGAGTGACAATTTCTAAAAACCCAAACATATTGGCTTAGTTAATCATTTGAAACACCAAGTGTTTCAATCTGAGGGCTCATGTAATTATCACGAACAGCTATTTTGTGATCTTCCCTTGTATTACCAATACTGATACTTTAAGTAACTTAAGTAATGTCACGCGCAGGGAAATGCAGCAAAACGACAGCATTTGAGTTTCCTTAGTACAATACAAACAGGTAGATATGCAGAATGTGAAAAAAAGAAAACTATTCCAAGCAATGCAGATTAATATTGTATCAATTGCAAAGGCATTTGGCATCTAGGTCTGGGCCATAGCTAAAAAATAATGTCATTATACAACATTTAATTTAGAAATATCAGAATAAACAATAATATTGAGTCATCCAACACCCCCCACACACAAAGAGACACGCAGCACAAAGCGAGGAATTAAATTTTTTTTGCCGATAGAAACATGAAAGCATTAAATAGTTTTAACAATGAGATAAAAACTTGCCAACTGGGGTGGGGGCTGATGATTACTGGTGCTCATCACCATTTTTTTTTATCTCTGTGGAAAACAATTGTCAAATTTAATTAGGATTTAAAAATATGTGGTGGACCATCTAAAACCATCTAAAGCAGTGGTTCACAAACTTACAGTAAGCCCTACCCACGTACACCATTATAACTATACAATGTTATGTATATAAACTTTTACATACATTGACACCTTTGTGTACCATACAAGAGTTGAAAAATAATTACAATGTGTGTGTATTGTTTTTTTTTTTTTTTACTGTGTTAGATGTTTAGGCTAGAATGCTGAAGTGGAAGCCAAATCATAAATATTTGTGATCTTGCTTTGTTTGCAGCCTAAGCCTACTTAGGCAATAATCGCCAGTAAGTCACCGTCAGATATCACCGGATCATTTGTCTGATATAGTTAATTACGGATAATATTCTCATACCTCCCATATCGCCCAGAGGCTTATGACACACCATACACTTTACCAGTTAGTCCCCATCAAATACCAACACTGGATCATTTACCAGTTATCGTTAATTACCATTAATATCGTCGTATCACCCATATCGCCAAGAGGCTTATGACAATTTGATTCCAAGAATGAACACATGGCGTGTTTTTTTGTTTTTTTGTTCCCCACTGAGATGTTTTGACCCATGAATCCACTGGCACCTGTATTCAACTATAATGTATCATGTTTTAATGACATTACAGTTTAGAGTGTTGGCTTATTCAGTGATGAGTCTTTCATCTGAAATGTAGTCTTTCTAAACGAAAAGACATGGAAGAAGAGGAGCCTGCCATTGAAATGTCTGTTATGAATAACGTCACTGACCCTTTGCTACATAGTGGTCACACAGAACAAGAAACTCTAACTGTAAAAAGGAGAAATTTCAAACATACTGAACCAGTGTCATGCCAGTACAAAGACTTGCAAAGATGTAGTACAGGGCTTATTCCGTTCCATTTTCTGCAGTGCTCTTGACAGCATAATCCTTCCACTTTGGGGCATGACGTGGAATCGCATTGTTTCCCCCCTCTCTGTAAAACTGAAATGGCAGGGCGGGAGTAGAACAGAGCCATCTCTGTGACACGGCCAGACACGTCCCCTGCTGTGCTGTGGTGCTCAAATCATTTGAACTTTGACAGCGCTTGCTTTCTACCCGCAGTCGTGCTACTAGACTGCATCATACATGAAGGGTGTGAGGAAAGCTGCCCCCTCATCTGCTGGCAAGACAGAAGTTCAGAAGTAAACCTTAAAAACTATGTGCAAGTGGGAAAGTACAGAGAGCAGATGTCAATGCTCTGTGTGTAATGACACATTATTTTGATGATGATCACAGGAGTAATCTGCCATTTGTGCCAGTCAGTAGACCTTCTGTTGGTTTGTACTAGACATGATATCCTTCGTACACATCGCACATTGACTGTCAGCAGTTCATGGATTTTCCCTTGTCAGGTCACTCTCAATAGGTACTCAAAACAGCTACCTGTAAGCAGCCCACAAGTCTTGTTGCTTAGGAGATGCTCTGACCCAGTCATCTGGCCTTAATGATTTGACCCTTGTCAAAGTCACTCAGATCATTACCCCAGCCCATTCCTTTTACATTAAACATGTCAACATACAAGTACTGAATGTTTGGTTACTGTGTAATATATCTGTAGTCAACATTATTCACTTCACCTAGGGGTGGTCAGGGGCATGGATATCCTGACAGATTTGGGGGGCCCAGCACTTCACAGGGACCTTTAAATAGCTAAAATTATAAAATTATATAATGTTGGCAGGGGCAAGGTGGCCCAAGGTGACATTTTATAAGGGGGCCACAATGTCTAGCTACTCCCCTGGGGGCGGTCTTAAGGTTTCATCCTGTCTTTGTATAAATAGTAACTGAGTGTAAAGCATCACCACGATTTATAAAACACTGGGATAAACTTCAGTTGACTGAAAATTATACCCATCCATCTATTCATCTTACAACCACTTATCAAGCACAGGGTCACAAGTTACAAGTTGTATATGAACTCATGAATTAAATTTTGCTTACAAATAAATGCAATATTGCCAGTCCGCATAAAGAGTGTTTACTTACACAAATAGATTAGAGACAAAGAATAAAGCGCCAATTTAAAACTTATCTTTGAAAATATTTTCGGAAAGTTTGGCAGTGTTGTCCTGTACATCTTCATACAGTGCTCACAGAAAGCTTTGGGATGGCTTAAATTGCAATTTTCACTGAGTTTTTTGGGTTCCATTAAATGTTTAACATACCTGCACATATCTTATACAGAGACATATTCTTTTTATTAAGTATCATACATTTTTTGACCTGACACTTTCTGTTCTTGCAGTTTCACTATTAATTTCAATTGTAGTCAGTGGCTCCCAATGGAATACTAAACACAAATGTTTGGTGTTTTATGTTAGTGCAAAGGTGTTACAAATTAAAACACACATAATAAGAACTCAGAACAGCGCTTTTTGAACTCACTTTTGGGTTTCAAGATATTACTACTTGAAATCAGGGTGTTACTTAAAAATACTGGTTAATTCTAATGTGCTATATATTTTTGGGAATCTAATAAAGTAATAATTTTTGTTATTGCAAATTTATCAGTTTTATATTTTTACTGAATAAAGCAAATGTCCCAAGACTTTCTGTTAGCACTATATATAAGTACAACATTCATACATTAATATAGCTCCTATTTTCTTCTAAAGTCTAACTCATCCTACACATATGCAGAGCACACACACACCATCAAAGTTACTTTGACCTTCATATGACTGGTTCTGTTTTATGGACGTAGTTAAGCAATTTCACACCCCATTTACGACCTCTGCTACTCTTGTGGTGGACAATGCACTGAGATCTTCCTACAAAAACTGCTAAAATTGACAGATCAAACTGTCCACACATAATAAACTCCACAATCTCAGTAAAATTTGCATATATCCATAACTCCGTTTCACTTTGAACTATCAATACTTAAATATGCTAGAAGTGCTGTTACATGTGTAAAGTGTCTGGTTTGTTTATTTAAATGTCATAGAAAAAATATATTTTTCATATAAATTACCAGTCAACTTTAATAACCGACATGATAGCAACTGTAATTAATAAACATACATTACTGATAAACACTTCAGAGCACCGTCTACCATATGCTGTAAATAATTGTGGCTATTGCCATAGAAGGAAAATCAATAGTCCAAGGCTGTTTCTCATGCTTATACAGCATTACCCTAAAGCGAGATCTATATATTACATGGCGACACTATAATTCCCTTTGTGTCTTATTGACTTTTCAGTACCAACCATTGTTCCATAAATACACATACTGTACAGTACTGGCAGAATTCAAATGAAGGGATCAATATAGTGGAATATGCCACCACAATGCTAAAATAATCATTGCATCTAATAGAATGTCACCTTCAATGAAATGAACAATTATGCAAAAAAAAAAATCAATTAAATTGAGTTTGAATGGGGAAAGGCACCTACAAAACAGAGAAGCTTAAAGAAATTAATAATTCTTCATTCATCATAAAAACAAATTGCTGAGATCCAAATCAAAGGCATATCTTGAGAATTACCATTATTTGAAACATATCTAACCAGTGCAGGAAAAACAATGCGTGCATGCTTGACTTTCATCTTAGTGACAATTTGTCATTGTTATAATTTTAATCCTTTACATTCACTTTGATTTTTTTTCAGTCTTAATTGTAATAATCAGACAAAAAAAATGGTATAGGGCATCTGTAATCTATCAGTTATGCTTCAACCTGTTTCCTATTGGTCACCATATTGGTTCTGCCTGCATTAAAGCAGGTAATGACAGACATCTTATCCACAGTGGGCTTCAAAAGCTCTCGTTGCTGTTTTTAGCACTAACTCTGAAAATAGGCCTTGCCTTTTGACCATGTTTTCTTTAATGTTCTTTCTTATCTACATATCCCTTATTTCGCTGAAGGCCATTGATGGTTTAAAGGTCCTGTGATTGCTTTGTTGTCTAAAATAACTCATGAACTATTGGACTGTCTTCTTGTTGTGATTCTGTCCCATAGATCCTAATTTCCATCTAGCCCTGAATTACAGTTACTCATACACTTGGCTCACATGACCTGTAGCATAGCCTGGAATACTGCACTTCAATGTCTGGTGTCTAGCAGTGGCAGAAAGCGCCTGAGCGCCACTCAGCCGACAGTCACCTAAAATTTCACAATGTGGAGAACACTGTTAGATTTCCATGGAACATTCTCTCTCTATAACCTAAGAATATTTCCAAGGCAACAGAACTCCAGAAATTACTCATTAAATTGTTGGCCATCATTAAAATTGTTCTTAAAGTAGCAATGCAGTCATGGCAGAATTTATGTAATTTTTACATATATTGATATATTGATTGGAAGAGGGTTCTATTTACAAAACACATTTCAGCTTGCCCTTGACTAATCTATCTAGAATAAACCACAGCCGTTGAACAACTTCAGGCGTATTCTCTAACATAAATATCATGCAGATGCACAACAATGTGCTTCAGTAATGAGACTAGCTGTTCCCCTTCATTCACACAGTTATACGGCCCCACATTATATGTTTATTATCAGTGTCATTGTGACTCCATGATTCCTGTGGAAAAAAAAACGCATTATGCAAGTTCCCATTTCTATGTAATTACAGAAGTTTGATTTATGTTCCTCACAATTTTCACAGTAGAATTCTTAATGTAGCATTAAATTATCATTAATAATGATCCTGCATTAGTAGCTAAACAAACCAGCAGAGATCAAGCTGCCTTTCCTTTTGGGGCTTCTCTTGTTTTATCCTTGTAAAAACGTCACTCTTCAAATGTAAAATAATCCTCAACCAGCCTTTTTTTATCAATAGTCTCGGAAGATATTGCTTGGAAAACAAGGAACACCAGCCAAGGTCAGAAATACAATATATAAAGATTCTACTGATCTTTGGAAAATCCAAAAATATTCTTAGCCTTATCAGTCATTAGCTCAGTCATTCTGTTGCGGGAGGAAAACATATGGATGTTGTATCTAATGTTTAAACAAAGCAACTTGTGTATTATATTTTTAAGAGATGATATTCTTAATCAATGATCAATTGTTTTTACCCAGTGAGTTCCATAGTCAGATGCACACTAAAGATGGGAGTGGCATTTCTCAATGTGCCACCAACATCCCAGGAAGATCATTTTCCTCTTTAAGAACATATAAGGCTGCCACCAGGGGGGCATTCTCAAACAAATTTGGCCTTTTCTGACTTGAAATCATTCCCACTTAGCAAAGCATTCTATCCTGCTGAAAATATATCATTGGCCCTGGACTCATAAGGTAGCGTGTGGCAGAAATGCATTGAGAAATCCATGTATTTGTAGGTCTTCCATAAATAGAATTCTCATTTCAGATTTTCGGTAAAAGGAGGCAAAGAATTTGTCCTGTATCTTCTTGTTCATCTCATATTTATACATAATCAGCAGCTAAGCTGTACTTTGATGACACTGATGTGTTACAGATCGCCAGGTGTGATACTGTATCCAATGCATGTGACATAGAAATTAATCATCTGCATAATTTTATTTGTATTGGTTGACTTTTTGTCTAAATTCTATTTTTATATGACAAGTAATATTTTTATATGACAAAAAAGCAAAAGCTTACTTAATCCATCCATCTATCCATTTTCTGTAGCTGCTTGTCCGGTTCACGGTCGGGGGGGGGGGGGGTCCGGGGCCTATCCCGGGGGCTACAGGTGCAAGGAAAAGCCTGCTTAATATTTTATGGAAAAAGTAAAATAGGATGGTGATTGAGCATTAGGGTTAGGCTTTGGCAAAGCTGCTACACCACAGGCCATATATATGTATAATATGTGTAAAATGTGTCTGGTAATACATTATTCTCTCTTCCATATAGTGTTAAAGGGGAATTAATGTATTTAGAATTCTATCAAGTTAGGATTCAAGACATTGAGATGATTTTTCCAGAGAGCAATTTTTCAGAAAGAGTTCTAACAATACTCACTCTATCTATGAAATATAAGTCTTATGGGTATTAGTACTACTTCTATATTCTTATTTGATTTTTTTTTTCTTCTGCAGACTGAAATTTTTCCTGATTTGAAATTTCTTTAGTAGATTTTTGTACTTTGCATGGAAGGTTAAATGCATTATTCCTCACTTTTCCTCATGGATCATTGTTAATACTTTTCTGCGAATGCCAACGTAGGTACCAACTGTTTTTACTATCGAACATATCTGAAAACAAAACCACAGAGAATTCACGGTCTAGAGAGAAGACTTGCTTCACCAACCTACATCACCCTTGTTAAGCTATGTGGTGCTGGAATGGCAGCCCTTTGACACATTCAGTATTTGCAAATCGACTGACAGAACAGCTTGCTCTGCAAAAAAAAAAAATTGGAATAAAAAGGTTTCCATTCAAAAGAGCAAAGAGGGTTTATAAAAAATGACAAGAGTATTCAAGAAATACATATAATGCTTAAACCTCATTTTATGATCAACCTTTTGTAAGCTGGCTCTCGCTGTACTCCTTTTTCAGGAATCGATTCCACCACGGCCAAAGGGAACCAGTGTCCGGACCAGAGCAAGCCCTGCAACTCCTGCCTGGATGCAGCTAAGGCCTGCAACCTGAATGACACCTGCAAGAAGCAGCGCTCCTACTACATCTCTACCTGTAACAAGGAGATGCCCGGCCAGTCGGTGGCGCCGTCAGCTACACGGGCAGAGCCCTGTAACCGCAAGCGCTGTCACAAAGCCCTGCGTCAGTTCTTCGATCGCGTGCAGACGGAGTACAGCTACCGGATGCTGTTCTGTCCCTGCCAAGACACCGCGTGCGCTGAGAGGAGACGGCAGACGATCGTGCCCTCCTGCGCCTTCGAAGAGAAGGTCAAGCCCAACTGCTTGGAGCTGAGAAAAACCTGCCGGTCTGACCCTCTGTGCAGGTAACTAAAATTTGGTCATATGATATAAGGCAAAGACACGTTGCAGATCTATGCCTGCTAACCATTTCTGCAGCAGTGACCTGTAAGATAATATAGTGATCATGAAATGTGTTACTTAAATGCATTGTGAAAGCAGAACATTTTCCTGAGTACCCCTATTTAAAGGCATTATTGTCCATTATGCTTACAGTACTATCATACCTGCATCTGAGAACAAGGAACTATTCACATATAATTTGTAGGGCAGGTTGTGGGGCATGACGTTTGCCTGATAGAGATTTCATAGACAACAGGATTGCAAGCTAAATGGATTTATTTCTTGGCATAGCCATAGAAATTCTAGCTAAAATGATACGAAGAAAATGAAATCACAACAACCTCTAAGATTCAAAACTACATATTCATAACAGTAGAAGTTCTGTAATAATGCAACATAAGTACAGCTAATTGCATGATTGGGATCCTTTTTCTGATTAGTCCGCTAAATGGGAAGCAGCTGAGATGTATCAATTGGAAGGAAATTATTCACCACAGCACACAGCGAAATATATATATATATGTATATATGTATGTGTGTGTGTGTTTGTTTAAAGCATGATGCCAAGTGATGAGGTGCTTAGCATTTTCCTAGTCTAACTGGATTGTAATAATCATCATCATTATCATTATTGTTGCTGTTGTTGATGATAATAATAATAATAATAATGCATCAAACAGCTGGCTTACTCATGGGGATCTGTTCAGTGACACTGAAGGATTCATATTGGCTATTCAAGACCAAGTCATTAACATCAGAAACTACAGAAAATACATACTCAAAGACAGAAGTATTTCAGACGGCACCTTTAGATATTGTCATAATTCACAGGAGATGATACAGCACAACACCTCTGGATGCAAACTACTGACACAGACAGACTATACACACAGACAAAATTGGATTGCCAACATCAAACACCAAGAACTAGCACTACTTCATAAACTAATACACACACACACACACACACACACACACACGTAGGGTATACATATCCTTATGGGGACCGTTCATTCATTTCAATGGGAAAAATGCTAACGCTAACTATGACAACCTT
>JAOYFF010000041.1:13683283-13695417 GCA_025773925.1 Cryptomyrus ogoouensis | reverse complement strand
TTTATCACGTTATGGGGACATTATGTCCCCATAAGGATAGGTAAACCCGCTCGCGCACACACACACACACACACACACACCATATTATACTCCGAACCCAGCCCTGGAGATCACATAGTACAGTTTATGACAGAATAGATAGAACTGTCCACCACAACAGACCTGACGTCACACTGATTAAGAGAACAAAACCACATATATTATAGACATCGCCATGCCAGATACACACAACCTACAAAAGACCCAAACAGATAAAATATGCGAAAACACAGGTCTGGCACATGAAATACATCACCTCTGGAAAATGGATAAGGTGCTCATTATCTCCATTGTTCTTTCCTGCACAGGTGTCATCCCATATGCGCTACAGGAAAACCTACAAAAGTTATATTTACACCCAAACATGTATATTACACTACAAAAAGCGACAATGATAAACACAGGCCACATAGTCAGTGAGTGTCTTTCACATTAGTAAATCTGTCCTGATGTCTAGGCCTTCACCTGACGTAGGAGATGGGGATATCCCCAAATTAAATAATAATAATAATAATAATAATAATACATTTTCTGTAACCACTTTTCCTATTCACGGTCACAGGCAACATTAATAATTATTAATAGTAATAATAATAATAATATTAATAAGAGGAAAAATAAGAATAATGTGGAATTTAAAGAACAAATATCATTGCTTCAATATTAAACAAGTTTCATTTTATGACCACTAAAATCTGAAATAAATATGTTTCTGTGGTAAAAAATGGAGAAGCAGATTGAAACGCCTATACATCAAGCTGAATTTCATTATGCAGGTCTATAACTGTCAGGAAAATAATTGTAGATGCTAAAAGAAACATTGCAATTAAAAAGAAAGAATGAAGGCTGCCTGGTTAATTGAGTGGACAGTGTTCAATTAGGTTGAACAGCATATTAGTAGATCATTTTTACTGTGTTTCAATTCAATTTTATGGGACACTGTTCAGCTAAAACCTACTCTTCTATGACTGTGTCGTGGGTGCATTTATATAAAAGTTGGAAATGTATTTGTGTTACAGCATTCAGTCAGTAATAATATATGCCTCAATAAAGCTTAAAATCACCCAAACACTTAAAGCAAAGTGTCATTCAAAGAAAATTAGCTGGGAGCGATTTTATTTTTTATATGTTTGGGAAGGGAAATCTTCTGTGATCTTTAGATGTAAATATACTTCTAAAGTATATCTCTTGTCAAACTTCAGGGTGCTTTGAGTCCTTATAAATTTTGCAACAACATATAGTTAACATTAAGTAAACATATAGAATACTATCACTGCAGCCTTGTACTGGATAAGTGATTGGAAGAAGGATGAATGGATGGATAGAATGCTGTTAAATAAGACGCGCATGCATGTAAATATTACAACAATTCTTCAAAAAAATAACATAAACAGAAGGCTGTTTTGCCTGTCTTTTCTATTTGTGTATACACCAATCAGCCATAACATCAAAACCACTGACAGGTGAAGTGAGCAACATTGATTATTTTGTTACAATGGCACCTGTCATGGGTGCCTTATTATATTGGGCAAGTGAACAGTCAGTTCTTGAAGTAGATGTGTAGGAAACAGGAAAAATGGGCAAGTGTAAGGATCTGAGTGACTTGTGATGGCTAGACGACTAGGTCAGAGCATCTCCAAAATCGCAGGTCATGTGGGGTGTTCCCAGAATGTAGAGGTGAGTATCTACCAAAAGTGGTCAAATGAAAGCCAGCTGGTGAGAGGGTTATGGGCACCCAAAGCTCATTGATGGATATGGGGATCAAAGCTACTGTAGCACACATTTAAAAAGTTAATGCGGGCTATGACAGAAACGTGTCAGAATATAGGAGAAACTTACGTTTGGATAACAACAGACTGATTTGTACGTGACTCCAACACTAGGTCTGGACCAGTCAAATTTTGTCCGTACCTAAGAGAACATTAAAAAGACAAGAATATTGGGGAATGTGGCAAGTTCTCCCAAATCACTTGTATAATCAACTTGTAAACCAACCTGTTCATATGAGTGGTTCTTGAATGAGGACCAATGTTCTGACCTTTAGCTCCAATTAATACTGAGAATCAACAAGCAGTTGCATATGTTTGGCGTTTGGAGCATGGATTAGAAGAAGCAGAACATGTCCTGTTCTTTTGACAAATCCATTACATACTTTTCACTGTGTACATTGTCTTAATGTTTCTATGTCACTTTCATATATACTTCATCCGCCTCTGCTAATATCAAAAATTCCCCAGAATATTTTGTTATTTGCAATCTTCTTCACTTCTGTGCACAATAGAGCTTTATAGCCTTATGCCTTTTTGAATCAGTTATATAGAGACATATATACAGTAGGGTTCACATTTTGTAACAGTCTGAAGAGCCTTACTTTGGAAGCTTGGGTTATTAGTACTGTGCTTGTGGTCACTGTCCTGTGTGGGAAACAACTGCCTCCCAGCAAAGGTTACATTGATGTCAGAAGCAGATGAAACCCTCACTATACTGTATAGCCAGTTCTGGAAGGTCTAATAAAATATAGAAGTGTAAGAAAAGTCCAAGAATCCTGACAATGGGGTCGTGCCCTGTGGTGTAGCTATGGTTTTTCCCTTCTGTGTAGGGTCTAAGTTGTGCCATATTTGCCTCTGGTGCTACAGTTTCAAGAGTGCACTATATAACAACTTTCTAATGCAGCATTTGGGGAAATGTAAGTCCTTTTCACACTTGCACACTTAAGCTATTTTGTTCAATGTAACTCCTATGGTCAAATTCTGCTCCTTTCAATGGAAAATTACAAAAGAGCCATTGTCAAGCTGACCTTCGAGGCAGCATCAGTCGAATTACCATAATTTGCATGATTTCTTGAGCCATCTGTTTTGCAGTAGAATGTAGAGGCTGTATGGAATGGGTAATGGAAGCAAATGACGATTGGTAGATAAATAGCAAGACAATGGCCAAATGGTGGCTTTTATACTGCGCGTGTTGCCCTGTTTTCAAAGGTGTGTATGTGTGAGTGTAGGAGGGGAGTCAGTCCCAACTGATACACATCACCAACTCTAGGTGCATGATATCAGGGTCAGCTGTATTGTGCTAATTTGCTGCAGTGCAATGGATGCCAGTCTATGGTTTACAACAACACTGAAGACCAGCCCCCAAACTATTTTTAGATGGTCCATGTAGAGTTCCCCTGCCCCCCCCCTCCCCCAGAGAGCAGCCAGGAGAAGCATAATCCAAATAAACTAAGGGAGGGTAAAAGGCTTTGGTGAACACATCAGTCAACCTTAGCTAATCAGGTATTGATCATGTCAGATTGGGGAAGAAGGGTCGCTGTTTTTTTCACAGTAGTATAGATCAGTACGTTGAATGTTGGACACCTGTTTGAATTCATCCAGAACATGATTAGATAACTGGGACAATGAGGAAAATGAATGCAAGCTCCTTTTAGTCTAATCTGTGGAGGCCCTGGAGAGCTAATTTGCAGGGTTGCAGTGGCAGGTACCTGCCTGTCCATTTCCTTTTCCAGGGTAGGTAGGTAGTGTATTCATCATCTCCTGCCATTGTCTTTTAGGGAGAAAGGTGGACTTTACATTCCCAGTGGAATACAACCATGTGTCTCAGAAAAGCAGTGGATATGAAATGGTTAGGAGCAGAGACACTTGGCTTAGCTTTGTAAGTCTCACATTATCGATTGGACACAACTTTGGTACAATGAATCGCTATCCTTTATTTATCTTTCTGTCATTCGCCCTATTTACTGTCTGAGGGATTTGGCTTGAGTACATTGCTTATCCAGGTACTTCAATGAAACAAAATTAATCTTTTTCTCTGGGAACCTGACCCAGTTCTCTTCACATAAGAGAACTGCAGACATTGAAGTATTCGACAGGTCAGCCTTGAGGAATAGGCTGCCATGTGTGAAACCCTTTGTGATTTTTTTTTGTAGAAGCTCTTGTTTCGAGTGGGGCTCTCCATTGTTGGAGATTTATCAGTTTTTGTTGTGTTTGATAAATTATTTGGGGGCACGCAAACATGTGCTGCGATTAACTTTTGGTTGTGATATCTCTGTGGGCCTCAGGCAAGCCTTTACTCCTTCACAAGGAAAAAGTGAAAATCCCGGTCAAATGACTGGATTCACCAGAGCAGCATGCTCTAGTTTAGTTTCTGTCATTCACTTGTGCTTCAGGTAAAAGATTTCCTTAGTGGGTCATACACGATTCGTCAAACCTCAGCAGAATATACATAAACTTAAAGAACTGCAGGTAGTGTTTGGGATACGATGTTAAGCTATAATCTCTGGAGGGCCTTTGCTAGCACTGCTGAACAAAATACTTAACTTGAATTATGTCTGTAAACACAGGCAGTCCCCAGGATATGATTAGATTTGTTCCCGTAATCTGTGTTGTAATATTATTATTATTATTATTATTATTATTATTATTATTATTATTATTATTGAGTTCATTTATGTTTACCTGTCCAGTTAAGTTTTTAATCTGTATAAAAGGTATATATGAGCACTCTGAATAAAACACAGAACACTGAGAAGCAGGCAGAGAGGTCCATCTCAGAACAAACGCCTCCATGTTTGACCCTGACTGTTGAATGTTTAACATGCACACTATTAGTTAGCCAGCATCCTAAGCCCGAACAATCCAACCAGCAAAATCATTCAGTAGGCTGGTAGATAAGCAGCATACTGAGGCTACAAGACCCTGTTTAGTCAACCACAGCAAGGCTGCCTCTTACTGAACTGGGGGATCTTTACAAAAGTGTAATCAGTAAATGCAATGCAGGTGTAAAATATGCATGGATGCCTCATCTTCAGCTGACTGCATGCCACCTTTGTGGTTGCCAGTCTGAGGTGGCAGTCAGGCTTTTCATTGCCTCATTCCCTTTAAGGCAGAACAAAACTGTCTTGCCAGGGCTCAGGTGCCAAAAATATATACACATATACAAATGGAATAAAGTCTTGCCAAATGTACTGCTTTATATATTGGGACTTGAAGCTATGTTATCGCATACGTACATCCCACAGCCCAATGGCAGGATTCAGGCAGATTTTATGAAAATGCCCTCTGTTACTCAAAATGCGAATGTGTCAGTTATGTGCCCCCTGTCTGAAAATAGACAGGTCTCTTTGATGTTATGTGGAACGATTAGCAATTTTCATGTAGCTGTCATGCAATATCTTCCTGGCTAGAAGCACAGAGGTAGCTATTTGGATCAACACTGACCCCTACACACATGAAAAAAAAAATTTAAATCAAGAAACTATATTAATAAAATGAAAATGAGTAAATATGTTTCTATTTCCTTCTTGTACTCCCACAAAAAACTTTTAAATTTCAAATTAAATTGCAAGTACAATCTTTTATTATTTTTTTTTATTTGTTTGTGTAAAACATTTATTTCTGTACCACAAATTTGGAGACGTGACCTCTGGTTTTGTCAGTAACACTAACCGGTAAAAAATATCATACAAATAGTTGGATAAGTTATTTTCCACAAAAGGATTTCAAAATTATTATTATTAATATAATTATTAATATTAATATTAATATTAATAATTAATATTATTCATGGAGTATACAACAGTATTTTATGGGATGTGTTGATAGTTCATTTTATTCAGTTAACTTAGCAGATATTCTGCACCTGTTTATTGGTACCATGGACCTTATATAGATCAGTAGGTTGAATGTTGGATGCCTATTATCAGTTTGCAAGTTACTGTAAGTGTGCACTGAGCGCTTGTCCCTAGTGTGATCTCAGCTTCTAGCTCCTGACTTCTTGCCTGTGTGTATGTCTAGAGATTTGGTCTTGCTAATCTCGTCTGATCTCTTCATGATCCCAGACTGTCTTCCTGTTTTGATTTCTTGATTGTGTTTTGTGGCTCAATAAACAGATATTGAACCAGCACATGGACCCAGTTCATCACAGATGTTCACAAAATATCTGCGTGTGTGTTTGTGTGTGTTTATATTACATTGTGGGAACCATATGTTCCCCACAATAAAAACCTATTATTTTGACGTTGTGGGGACCATTTTCAGGTCCCCGCAAAGATTTGCGAATGCAATCAAAAAACTACACATGCCAAAGATCTCTTATTTAGATTGGTTACTTATGGTTAAAGTTAGGGCTGGGTAGGGGTTAAGGTCTTGATTATATGGGGTTAGAGTTTTCCCCATAGAAATGAATAGAGAGTCCCCACATACATATAATTAGAAACCTGTGTGCGTGTGCATGTGTGCACACATGCATGCTTACATGCTCGCAGTCATATATTACACTGTGTGTGTTTTGTCCTTATGGGGATATTTTTTAGTCCCCACATACAATCACAAAACTCAAAATTCCAAAAGTCTTTAATTTTGTTTTGATTAATTATGGCTAAGGTTAGGGCAGGATAGGGGTTAATGTTGCTTTGTTGGAATTAGGGTTTTGTACCCATAGAAATCAATGCATGGTCCCCACAAAGATATGAATGCACATGTGTGTGTATCAAGAGTTTCTTACCTGGGGTTTACAGAGGAGCTGGAGGGGCTCACGTCTGTAATTGACAAAATGTATTATCACCCAGTTTAGCTGTGGTCTGTTTGATGATGGATGGTTATACTTTATTGATCCCCATGGGGTAATTCTCTTTTTGCCTCCCCCATCTTGCTCTGTGTAGGTGAGAGCAAGCTTGGCAGTGAAAGGCAGCCACCTGTAGTGACACCCAGGGAGCTGGGGGTTAAGGACCTTGCCCAAGGGCTCACAGTCATGCTGAGGGCTTGAACTGGTGACCTTCTGATCACTGGCACCGAGGCTTAACCCATTTTATTATGTATAATTCTTGGGAATGTTTCTGTCTAGTTAAGGCAATGATTAGAAACACAGCCTGTAACAGTATATAATTTATAGCTAATTCAACCACTGGCAGCTAGTGGAGTTTGAACAATATTTTTGGTGTTGCTGTCAATTTCTTGTACCACATACCCAGTAGTATTTATGCTAATTTGCTAGACTGCTTTAATCACACCCAAAAACCTCTTTGGTTTGTCTACTGTAATGACCTGGCAGAAAGGGTATCATAGCCTTCATCTTTATAATGTGGTGTTTTCTCAGACTAAAAAATACAATCAACAAACTTACCATAATGTACATGTGCAATAGTTTTAGGCAGTCAAATGAAATGTGTAAAGCCATTTATCTGTGTACTAAGTATGTTTGCTCAGCACAAAAACACAATGTAACATTAGAATATATGCAAATTAAGAGTAAAAATAAAAACTAACATGAATTTATTCTGTTGCCAAAAAGTTCCTAATATCTAATTCGATGGTTAAATGAACACTTTGGTTCCCAAACCTCTCTCCAGGGGTGCCTCATTTATTCCTTGTATTTGTTAAATTTCATCATCAGCTCTCTTAATTAATTTCATTAGTTTAAAAAGTCAATGAGGTATTGAGTAGCCAAAAAAGGTGTACTTCAAAAATACATGGGTGTATTGGAGAGCGTTTGAAATGGCTAAGCTGGCCCATTTTGACAGACAAAATATTACAGTTTTACACCAATATGAAGATCTTTTAAATATCATTTTCTTTCATTGCCATGGTCTTTCGCTCAGTACTGTATAGTGGTTCACTCAGGTGAAATGAAAAACACTGGCCTGTCCAGTCTGGGAATCAGAGATTCAGATTTGTTTGGACAAAAGTTAACAGCCTGTGCAAGCTAACAACTTGTCTAAAATAAGAAAACAACACAGTCCTGCTTCATTAGACTGCCAGTGGAGTGAGAGCCAGCATAATTATCGAGTAAACTACAGTTCACTGTGCCCTATATCTGCTTTCTAAACACTTCTCCCCTGTGCTGTTGTGTTGTCATCTTGAACAAAGGTACTTATCATTATTTGTTGCAGAATAAGATTCTGTCCTTCAATGTAAGACATCTAATTGCCCTAGTATTGAATTCATGAGTTGATTAACTTCATGCTGCTACCTTACTTTTCTCTTACTTAACTGTTTTTGCCTCAAGCTCAGAATAAAAGCTCTTTGGTCCAAAAAAGCTTCATACATCTAAACAGACTTTGAACCAGTGGATGAATATGTATGTTATTTACACAACATGCAGTTTACTAAAGGCTTTACTAATTACCCAGATTAGGACATTTGAATGCGGCCAAGCCCTTAGGTGTAACGTCTGTAGGGTACAATAGGGTAGAGTCTGGAGTAGTGGACTCTGGACCATGAACTTGAATAACAAATTTTAAATATTTCATGCGGAACATTGTAATGACAGCTGAGTCATTCTCCCCATTCGCTGGGAGCGATAGTTTGGGAGGACTGAAAATATCTGAAACAGAAATACCCCCCCCCCCAGTATAAATATGAGGGGGCTGTATTTACATGGCATGCACCTTCCCTCTGTCATGTGGTGAACAAAGATGTAATTAGCCATGCAAATCATGTATGTCCTGTGAGGTATGATAATTAAATGAAGAATATGCATGCTGGTAATCAGAACAAACAGACAATGTTCCCTAATGAACATTAGGGACCTAAAAGGAATATTAAACACCCCAAAACCTGGGGTTTCTCCGGCTGCATCAAAAATAACCTTGTCAGACTTGTAAATATTACAAAATTTTCCAAAATCTTTTAATTCTATCAAAAACTAAGCAATCTTATTTTTTTGATGATTCTGTTATTGCATGTTTTTAAACACATATATGAGTGTGCAGGTATTTCTGAGAGAAAAATGAAATGAATGTTTTGTCCACTGACACTGATTTATGCATCCAAGCACACATACACACACACACACACACATTTGGAATCTATATCTTTGTGGGGACTCCCAATTAATTTCTATGGGCAAAACCCTAATCCCTGCTATTAGAACCCGCTACCCATCGCTAACCTTAGCCATAAGTAATCAAACAATATAGAAGACTTTTTTAGTTTTTTAATGCCATTCAATTTTTATTAATAAAATTGAGTTTCCTGTTGTGGGAACAGAAAATAATGTGACAATATCAAAATAACAGATTTTTAATCATATTTTGGTGACATAACTAATATACAGTACCAATCAAAGTTGAGTATACTTGCTGGAACCTAGGATTTATTCATGTTTTACCTCAGGTATTTTTCTGTAATTACATACAGGAATATATTACAATGTACTAAATACAAAAGCAGTGCTCCCAAAAAAATAGAAATTCATCATTGTTTTTGACTTGATAACAGCTTTACAAGCACAGTTAAGCAGTTGCACCAGGAAATCGTCCACTATGTCATCTCTGCCCTCCTGCAGCGATTCCCAGAGAACTAGGGGGCTTCTGGAGTGCATTGCATTGACTCTTCTATCCAGTTAATTTCATACAAGTTCTATGGGAGGTCTTGAGACTGGGTCAGCCAGGTCATTAATTTCAGCTGTAGCAATTTCCTGCTTTCCCAGATAGTTCTTGCACAATTTTGAGATGTGTTTTGTGTTGCTGTCTTGCTGTAGAATGAAGGATTGCCCCGTTAACTGTGATTCATAATCATAATTGTAAGGTGGCTGGCCGCACAGGACACTGTGACCCTGCAGCTTTGTCTAAAAGATTGGTGTAATGTAGATAAGGAATAAACATCCGTTAGTTGTTGATCAAATTGTCAGACAAGCACTATTACCTGAAAAAGAGTAATCGAAAGCTGGTTCAGGTGCTAATTGTGCATATTAAAATAATAATAATAAAAACCTCAGTCAGCCCCACTCTGTGACTGCTAAGATACTGTCTATATTTAGATATTAATGAAACCAAGCTGAAACCCAACTGGACTGAGATCCTTGTTACAGTGTATCTGAGGCAATAAGAAGCATGTCGGATGCATCTCTTCCTCCGGATTTGGCGTTTGCTGTATGTTTCAGGCAGGATGTAATTCTCCCAACAGAACATCCATTCATCTCCAGATGAAGATGTGTACCTTGCTCAGTAAGGACTACATTGGTTGTCCACTTTACAGTTCAAGATTTAACCTCTATCTGTCTTAAAAAAAAAAAAAAAATCTGATTAGTAAGGAATAAGAAGAATCCTGATTATTTTCTATGTAATGTTCTTGAAAACAAAACACAAATCCAATTACAGAGAAAAATACCCCCAGCGCCCTGACTAGAATAAGTCGTTAGAAGATGGGTGGATGAAAATACTAAATAGATTAATGATAAATAATTAGGAAGGGGGAAAAATCATCTGTCCACGTGATATTGAAGTGTTGAGTTTCCACGTGAGAGGGTATTCCATTCTGTGGAATTTCAGGCCAATGTAAGGTGACATTTTTCATGAAAAACTGCAATCCTTGTAACCAGGGCATGCAGTGTCACTGTTGCTCGTGCTCTGGCCTCCAGCGATTCCTTTGAAAACATGAGACCCAGGGAGGCTGAGGCCAGGCAAGATGGAAAAGAATAAAAAAGTCATGCTCAGGAAGAGAGGAAGAGCCCCGCTGATTCACTTCATATCAGTGGGTAGCAGTGATCTGGAAATACAGGGAACCTCCAAGCAGCCATAACTAGATTAACATGTGCAGGTCTCGAGACAAAAATAGAAACTGAAATGCAGTACAGCGCTTTTGAATAAAGAATCTTAGATCCCTACTCTGTGACGTGCAAAGAGCTGCAAAACAGTGAACTGTTTATTTAATTCCCATTGTATGTGACTAGGTCAAGACTGGCTGACTTCCACATGAACTGCCAGACGACGCCGCACTCCATTACTAACTGTCCAAATGAAAACTACCAGGCTTGTCTGGCCTCTTATATCGGTCTTATAGGTGAGTGATGTGCTTTTTGTGCTTTTCTAATTAACTACCTCTGTTATGTTTCAGCAATGTGTACATTCTAAGTAGGAAAAAAGGACTTTTTATTCAGTAAAAAAAAAAGCATGATGACTTCCAAATAGATCTCTTATATTTTTCTTAAAGCAAGCCCAGGTGCCCATTTACTGCTAAATGAATGAAGGCGAATGCAGTAGGTGGCACTAGCTGGACTAAAGTGGTACTTTGTTGTTGCCACCACTGAAGGATCTGACATGACGCCGAACTATGTGGACGCCAGTCACACCAACATCACCATCTCGCCATGGTGTACATGCCGGGGAAGTGGGAACCAAGAGGAAGAGTGTGAGAAATTCCTGCGGGACTTCAGGGAGAACACCTGTTTACGTGAGTGTAGCGCTATCAAACAAAACTGCACAAATGGCTTCTGCAGAAAGTTTATATTTGCATGTAGTCAGAGTTCAGAATGATTATCCCTCATGACCACATAACGCAAGTAATGACATACAGAATGCATTGCGGTAGCACGTTCTGCAGTATCAAAACAGGAAATTTGCAAAAGGCCACTAACATATATACCACAGATTAATCTTCAACTAGTGATCCGCAAAGCCATTCTGAGGAGTCTCTAGAAACTTCACAAAAATACATGCTCTCATCTGTTCTACATAATGCATGTTACAGTATGACATCAAATACTCAGCCTATTACTCTCCGCTGCTCTAACTGTACAGCACTTTTAATTGTCTTTTGCCTTTTTTACTGGCTGAAGAATGTTTAAGACTAGGAATTTATTATTGCTTAATGAATCACAATTACAGAATAAACACTGGTGGCCCAGTTGATGTCAGCTTATAGTAATGCACATGGAACAAAACTGAAAAGACCCTGTTCTTTCATAGTTTGGTGGCATCAGTCAGCACACTAATAATCAGTGAGTTGAAAAGAGAGCACTTTAAATGTGACTAGAAGGTGGTATAAGAAACACACATGTAGTATTGTGTAATTACATAACATCCTGAAATCAAGAACTCTTTCATATCTTCTTAATGTTGGACGACACCTAGTCTGCTTTCAAATGACAGCTATATAAGTGTGTTCCTGTGAAGTGTTGGTTCTACACATGTACATCATGTGAGGGCTCTGCATTCATATTGACTGTAGTCACATGTTCTCCGTTCTGCTACATCTATCTTGCATCCACCCTTCTTAATCTCTGTTGTTTGTTTGACTGTTGTTTTCCTGTAATGCAGTAAGTTCTGAGTTATGCTAACAGCTGTGTAAAGCAGAATGTAAGCACGCACTCTAGGAACTGTT
>JAOYFF010000041.1:13662648-13683275 GCA_025773925.1 Cryptomyrus ogoouensis | reverse complement strand
ATAATTGCCGGTTATTGTTCCTTTCTCAATAAGTGACTAACAAACCTGAAAGTACTCTTTCTACAGTGTTGAATACTAGTATATCTGTCTGTTAATATTTCATGAGGTACTCATATATAGAACAGTCTATATTTCTCTGTATAATTTTGAGTGCTTAGCTATAACATATAGAAATATAGAATGGGGGAAATAGTTAACATACAACACAAGCAACTTAAAGCGGGAAAAACTAATAAAATTCCAAGAAATGAAGTGAATATGTTGCAAATGTAACATCCTAAAGTCATATTTCAGAATAAGGATATTTACTTCTGATAACTGCTATTTATTCTTAGGCCAGTCATTTAGGTTTCTTCAAAACTGTATGAAACTGAAAATAGCGATCAGAAAAATGTTTACTCATGTCTATATAAATATGGAAAAAGTCAATTAAACGTGTATTCCCAAAAGAGAAGATATACCACAATGCTTTGGACACATAGTTTATGTTGCTATTTTGTGTGTTTTTCATGCTCTGGGGACATTACTAATTTGTAATTTATCTTAATTACTAACATAATTTTGCTTATTTCAGATACATTTGTTCTGACACCTGAAGTTGTGTGAAAAAATGAATTAAAGGATACTTATGTATGTAAATAAGAAAACCTCTGACTTCTAAACAGTTTGATCAACAGTTTTATTTGTTAGCCCATGCTGGATATTGAATGCCTAGATAAATGTACAGTATAAGGCATTCATGCTTCAGTTTCATTCATGGAAGACAGGCTGTTTACATTGTATGGCTGTGGATTACTGTTGATTTCATTTTGAGTCCCATGATTTGCATCCCAGCAGATTTGTTCCCTAATGAATCATTTAACAAAACCTTTGGCAAACGGCTAGAATCTGTTGACAGACTGTAGAAAATATACCAGAGTTTAACACCAGTACCTCCAGAGAAGTCCAGCGGAACAAATTTGATGATACAAAGCCTCTCTCCACAGGGAATTCTATTCAAGCCTTTGGCTATGGACCAGAAACAGACTCCTTTCCTAAGCCAGTTCCAGTCACACCTTCATTGAGTCCCGATGTGGAGCTGGTGAGCCTGTCAGAACCTTCTGTCAACCACAACGATATCAAGCCTGGAGATGACGCTTGCGTTTTCTCTACCTGCGCCAATCTGGTAGATCATCGCTTTGTATCTACCATCTAAAAAGGCTCTCCATACAGCATCTGTGATAATTGCAAAACTACCAAGAACTCAGTAATGCTTTTTTAAATACAGATAAGTACAAATATTGGCCAGGAAGATAGAGCACACCCATTTGCACTTTCTAATTAATGCATGCTGCTGAATGCATAGCCTTAACCAAACGTTTAAGCGGTAATTTATGCCTCTTGCATGTATTTTGCTCTGTTACCTCTGTAATATCACATACCACAACCCTTATTCAACACCCTTACTTAGTAGCTATGAAGCATTTGTGAATCCTGATGCATTGGTATATAGTCCATAGTGTGTATTCTTTTGGAATTTCACAGAATAACTCCACATCCCTTCTAAATTTACCTGAGCAAATATGAAGAAAATCAGTATGCATCTGTTATTATTTGTATTACAGTCCTATATCAGTAAAATATCAATACAATGCACTTTTAGGCTTTGGCTTTTAACTCGTTAGCCATGTCAGGTCCAGAAGCTACAAACCCTATTAACACTATTTTGTTTCTACCAACCAGGTGAATACTCTGTGGCAGTTACTCTTCATGCTCAGCTGTTTGGTAGAAACAAAATCCTGGTCTGGACCACTGTTAGCCATTATATGATTTTTAGCCTTTTCCAGATGGGGAATATGCCATTCAAAACATTTTGAACACAAAATTCACTTCAGAATTATTTAAAGAAAATTGTTTTAGTTTTTTCTAGATTAACTATTATTTTGCAGCCTTCAATTTCTTGAGTTTTATTGTTGAAAACTTACCAAATTAGTCATTCTTTGGGATTTATTTCAATCCAATATTGTGTCTGAATAGTTTTCCAGAGCCATTAAATATGATTTATTTCCCTGTCTAAGCAAACAAGTCTCAAGATACAGTTAAAGAACTGAGATGATAAACATTCTCCAAGGTGATTAATCAGGGGATCCTTAAGTTATTGCCTTTTGCAATAACTGCTTTCTATAAATAAGTCACATAAACATACAAGCATAAAGCCTACTGTCTGCCTTCTTGGACCAAACCATTTGAGATTACGCATTTAAAATATGATTTTTAAAAAAAATGTTATTTCTATAAACGAAGGAACCATTAAGTGAAATTACAAGCCAAAAAACCTAGTCTCTTAAGCATATATTATAGCAGTGAAGGATTTTAAATTTTCTTTTCATAACGTTCATGGTACATGAATTACTCTTGAAATTGGAATCTAATCTGCAGTGAAATCACCCAGCTGTTGAGTACACCTTACATCTACAAGTTACACCATCGCATGATCACTGCGAAAATGACGAAATGAGCACACTGCTGCTTCCTCATCCTGCAGATGCTATTCAGTGATTATGAAAAGCAACCATGGTAAATGATGCATCTTTCACATTGAACTTATCATAAGCTACATTGGTACTAAATTTAGTCCAAAACACTTATTGCATGTACAAAAATAGTTCTGCGATTGACACACAGTGACGAGGGCTGCAACATGAGGAAATATCAAACAAAATATTATCCAACAGTAAGTATTTTGACTACTAATCGGGGAATCAATTAGACATGATACCATATTTAAGAAACACTTGAGATTCATGAACATGTAGAATTTGATTAGTCCTTCACTCATTCAAAGACATTAATTCCTCGACTGACAGCTATATTTAAAATTTGACTGGTACTAATTCAAAAGCATAGATTGCCATCTTATATATTAAAGCTATTTTTGCTTCTCTATTTCCATTGGACCACTCGAACCATTCCTTATTACATTTATGTTTCCTACCATTCATTCTGGTTGTGCAATAATCATTCACTGTTTGAACTTAACAGCTTTCAGTTTTTGGAACTGAAAGGAAACATTATGAATCATTCGCCCTCAGTAAACAGCTGCAACACAGTATATTTTTTTCTTGGTGATTTCAAAGATGAATGATCTCAGGCTTTTAAAAAACTGCTGAATCCGGAATTGTGTCACAATAAAAAAGATTAGTGTGAGAGTGAGAGTATCAAATCTTTAGCAATAAAACTATATTCAATACTGAGCTTGTTCCAGTTCCCTCCTACAGTCATTCCCACTTCATTTAAAGTGGCTTCAGTTGGGAAGGGTTATTCACACCAGAGATGGAGCCTCTTCACTTGACGAAACAACAAGAATGAGAGTGAAAAGAGGCTTAAAATACACTCACACATCTACCGTCGTTACTCCATGCAGAGTAGAAGATTTCAGCCTAAAGAGCAAGTGAACAGGTTTTACCTAAACGGCTACCTTTCAGCTTTTAAAGCTTTTGCAATGTTTATTATACTTTAATCAGGGGAAACAAAACCTTTTGGTATAGCAAGTAACTCCGATGATTTTATAAAATATTTGTACTATATAAATTGATAACGTTCACTTTATAAAGGCCAAAAACTTCAAAAACCACACTCTAACCACTCAGATGATAGATACCATTGATTTGTAGACACTGCAAAGGAATCTAAAGAAGGAACTTCGGGTCCAAACCATGATGGCTTATATTGTTTTAATAGTCATCAGAGTTCAGACCCGATCTTCATTATTTTCATTCTATAAATGCTAAAATTATTTATTGTCTTCTAATAAGTGCTTTTTAAAATATTCACTACATGAATCTATTACTAAGAGATAATAAAAGATGCATGTCATCTCAAAAATGATTGGGTTGCATTGACCCAATGCACTCTTGTAGCCAACACGTGATCCAAGCTCCATACATGCAATCTGTGTCTTGTATAACAATTGGCAATCAGGCACATATGAACTGAATGAATGTGCTTGTCTTCTGCCTTCATACTGCGGCCTGCAGCCGCATCCTTCCCTCTGAGCACCTCACAATACTTATCATTGTCTCATGCATTGAAGGAATGATGGAGTTCTAACTGACATTCACAACAGGGGCTGCTATCAGCATCCCGAATTTCAAGCCCATAAATCATGCAGATACTGAAAGGTCCGAGGTGGGTGTGGGGCAGCCCTCTACTGCCCTGCCACTCCCTCGTTTGTCTACTTTGATGCCCTATATAAGGGATGAGCACTGACAGCCCAGCAATGACTACAGAAACCCTCCAAGGACTTTACATAAAAGTATTAATGTGCCACACAACATACACAGTTTCATAACTTATAACATTTAAGTTCAATCTTAGAACAGTTTATGCCCTCAATACAGAATTCATCAAAGCGAACAGAGAGGATAAAATACCCTGCAAACCATTTTGTCCTTGCTTTGATGATATCCCACAGTATCGACCCTGCTACCCCTGCTAACATTTTTTCACGCATTGGATGTCGCGCTCTTCCTTACAGGCTGCTGCGGCCCTCAGCTCTGTCCCCTGTTGCTTGTCTCTGCACTGCTTTTCAGCTGTTTTCTAACCGGTCGTTGCTGATTCATCTTCACATTGATATTTTCCCTTACGTGCCTTCTCCCTCCTGTTGCCTTGTTAGCATAGCTGCGATTCTCTTCAGTATTCTCCTGTGCTTCTGTATGCATTGTTTCTGCTTCCTGTATGGCTTGTGTTTCTGTATCTGGGCATGGTTTTTGTTGGCCATCTGCAACAGTTACTTTGTATTTCGTTGGCCTTATTATCATTGCTGTTGTCTGCTTTGCATTGTCGATATGCTTCCAGATACCCTTATTGCCATTGTACCATGTCAATCTGCATTAATCTTATTTAGATAAAAGATTTTTATTGCTCCTAAGCTTTTTTCCACTACTCTGCCACCACACACAGTATCCATCCATTTGTGTTCCAGGAATTTAACACATCCTTCTTGGCTCTTCCATCTAAGTTATATTTTTTCAGTTTGATTTCTTATTATCTTTAATGGAATATCAGACTGTATGATCGTAATACAATAATGTATTTTTTTATACATTAATGGTAATAATTACTTTGTTGGCTACACTACCAGCCAATAATGTAATAAATTTCTGTGCATAATAATAATAAGTTATTACGGTTTTCAGTCCGAAATCTTTATTACATTATTGGCAAGTTATTACATTACTGAGTTTTATTACATTTAGAATGGAAAATCATTACATTATTGGCAGTTATTACATTATTGGCTGCTACAAGGCTTATTGTTGCATAATACCACAACCGTAGTAGGATATGTGGCTCTCAGCGGGACAGCTCCGTTCCTCAGCATCAGACCCCCCGCGGCTTTGTCTACCAGCTACCCCCATCCCGTGGCAGTCGCTCTCTGTCGTGCCTGTCAGCGCTGCCTACGCCGGTTTTGCTTCCAGCATCCCATGGACAGCAGCTGTCATCACCCACAGCTCCGTTGTCTTTGCATACACCTCCAAATTCCGAAGTGTCTTTATCCTGGAAGGTACAGCATAAGGCCCAGCTGTATGCCCCAAATTCGCTCTGGGACACATGCAGTCATTATCGTGGCCAGAGTACCTTTGGATTCTCTACCTTTCCTGTTCACACAATGACATGGTCCCTGATGTAGGAATTTCCCCCTACTTTAGATATCCTGCTGGTCTGAGAGTTTCTGCAAGCTCTGTCATTCTGGTATTGTCGTGCACAGCACAGTGCAGGCTCCAGATTATTCCTCCCCCCAGTGCATCCACCTGTTTAGCATCTTCCACATCCTCTCTTCTCTCCGCCTCCCCTACCTCTCCTGCCTCTGCTACTGCTGCATCGACTCGCTTCCTTCATCTCCTCTGTAGTAGCCGTTTCCACCTGCTGTTTTTCTGCTTCCTCTGTTGCTTTTTCTGCTTCCTCCATCACTACCACTGTTGCCTTCTCCTTCATTGTCTTCTGAATTGGACCCACCTGACTTCTCCTGCTGTCCTCCACTAAAAATTCTGACTCTCGTATGTGGTTTCTCTCTGTTCTGCTTTGGTTTGTGATGTCCTCCTGTTATCATCGTTTTGGATGTTTTGGAATTACTTGCCACTACTAGCAGGTCCCCTCACTTGTCTTTTTGTTCTTTACATTTATTTAAGGAAACAGTTTGCAGTGATAACCTTGCATTTGCTCAGGTTACATTTTGTTTGTTTGTTTGTTTGTTTTTAAGTTATAAGTTTGTATAACAAAACATATATTTGGGGTGTAATTTTCAGGCTACTCCATTCACTCAGATTATCTTGATAATTTATATTTAAAATCTGAACAAGGACCCACATGCATTAAATTGTGTGGACAAATACATACCGCAACATTCTTACTTTCTAACCTCATCAGGGTAGCCTGGTAGCTCTATTTTTGCTCACTATGCCTTTAACCCAAACCTATGCCATATTCTTGATTAGCTACTCAAAGCTGTACTGTACATTATCCTGTGAAATAGTGGAGTAAACTCTCAAGTTTTGATAGCCAGGCATGTCAATCTTATTTTATTTATTTATTTTTGTTTTTATAAGCATCAAACTAGTTGTGATTTTATTATCTTCATTAGCAAAATGATTAGTGAAAAGAGTATTAGAGTGGTAGCAAAGGTCTCCACCTAATTCTGTGCAGTGATTCAAAAAAGATGCTCAAATAACACTGGATTCACTCAATGAGGAAAGTCCATCAACTCCTGAAAAGTTAGAGAAAATGTGAGTATGAATCTGGAATACTCCATACTGAGATAAGACAGTATTTTGTCATTTTATTTATGTGTGTGTGTGTGTGTTTATCCTGTACTGGATAAGCATTTTGGTGATGGATTTCAATTTTAATTTAAACAAGTTCCATATCTTTGAGGGAAATTAGATTTATTTTGACTTATTTTTATTCAGGGAAGCTCTTGAATGTTTCATGTTGCCAAACTTACAAATTAAAATAACACCAAGATGCTTATGGATGTATGACTGAACACAGAGCCAAACCTGGAGGTTGAGGGTCATTTTGTTCATTTATAAAATATGCAAGTTAAATTAAAAAATGAAACTTGTAGTTTATAATTTGAGTATAATTTGATATATATTATCTTTAGTATAGGAATCATATTTGACTATGTAAAAACAGGCCTCAATCCACATGAGTACTGTGCCTAATCCTGGCTAATATGGACCATATCATTTAAAATTTTTGTAATTGTGTGAAATTGTGTAAGTTGAGCTCTCCTTTATTCATTTGTTTCAGCCCAGATACCTGAATTTCCATGCAGCCAAGTAACTCACATACATTAAAATCAGCAAATAAATATGCATAGGAGCAACTGCAGTCGTGGTTGAGTTTGTCAGTAAACACGTTTGAAGCTGATATGACTAACAAAACATTATGTGCTGTGTTTTGCACATATAGAATAGTGTAGGTGTGTGTACATGTGACAAATAATATCATAATGGTATCTACATTTTGGCAGACCAAAATCATCAAGAAAAGGAGAAAAATACTATCGAGAGAAGATTTTGGAAGAAAAAATTAAAAATGACATATATGCCTTTCATTCCATGTGGAATATACTGTATAACGCAAGACTCTCCTTGTTTGAAACAAATAATAGGTTCAAGTGCATTGTCATTCTTTGTTATATTCTGCAAAATATAGCAAAGACCTCAGATATTTCCGATAATATTTTTGTGCCTAATAAAAATTGATTATAGAGTGAATAACACAATAATTTTTAAAATAATATCTCTATTATAAAATAAAGTCATCAATAATATTGTGATATAAATGGCATATATAGATGTTCAGCTCATGTACTATTATCTGGCATCTGTAGAACCATTTTGTCCCAATTCTCCTTATTTCTCATACTCAGACTGCAGGTCCAGTTGTAGCTAGATGACGTGAGATTTCAGGCAGCCTCTATACGCTGTCTGCCCTGCTGTTGTCCCTTATGTATGTGTATGGGCAGTGCACTGAGCATAGTGACAAGGCCTGTGATGGATTAGTGTTCTGTTTCTGGGCAAAGGCAGACGAGACAGAGAGATGGACTGTTCTTGCAGGGATCTGGAGCTACGTCAACAGACATCTGCCACACATCAGTGCTCCTGATAATTAATGGGTTTTTAGTAGCTGCCATGTTTGCAGCCTTTCCATTTATTTTTTAACAAAAGTGGTTGGGAGCAGGTTCATTTCTGCAAAATACCTCGAGTGCAATAAATTATCAGACCATATCTGCTAAACACAACATTATTTGCCTACATTAAATATGATATGCTGGTACTCTGATTCATTTCAAGGTACAATTAATAAATTATGAAGTTGTGTATTGTAAGTATATGTCTTGGTGGTTTTATGCAAAACTAATTTAAAAACTGATTTTGTGCAAATAAAAAAGTCTTAGGAAAGTCTTAGTGAGACTTGATGAGAAATGGCAGGAATTGGTAGAGGTATCGAGAAAAGTAAACAGTAATTGTCTGTTATGAATTATATATAAGGACACATTGTTACAATAACATTACACAGATACAAGGCGATATGTGTTCAATTTAAATATTACATTTAATCTAAATGTTATTAGAAAATCATTTCTATAATTAAGATACTTTTATTCATAGTTACTGTAATTTCAGAATAACATAAGACCACATAAAACCATATTAATTTCTCAGTCTGACAATTAAAATACAAAATGTTTACTCAGAATCTTCTCAGATGTATTTATTTCAGTGAGGTTATGGTAAAGCAGTATACTTTAAAAATGTAATCTAAATGTAATCTTAGTTGATGAGGATATACCTTTTATTTTATTAGTCTGTGAATTTCCAAATTTAACTACTTTTTTTCTTCACTGAGAACTGAGAATCTTAATTAAACAGTTGCAGTCCTTAAGTTTGCAAAGCATTTCTTGTCACATTGTTACTTGCATGGATTAGTTCCAAAGGGACTTTATTTATTTTTTATCCACATGCCTTTGAAGAAATAAAATGGGCCGCTTGCTGAATTTTCCTGAAGGATTTAAGAATTTGCCAAGAAAATCTCGATCCAATTAGTTTTTTGTTGAATATCATGGAAATGAGTAGAAACTTTTGAATTACTTTGTTTTTCAGTTTTTCCTTCCTCTCAATAGATCATACATGGCATTCTCAAATAAGTTTTTGGAGTCACGAATACAATAACAAACACAAACAAACAAATAAATAAATGACACATAATGTAAATGCGCATGCAAAGACATGCAGTAGGCTAACAGGCATTTCTAACTTGCTCATTGTGTATGATTGTGTTATTGCACCTCAGGATAGCATCCTATCTATGATTTTATTTCAGCCTTCTTGCCCAGTGCTGCATAGGATAGGCTCTAGGCCTCAGCATCACCATAACCATTACACATGACTGTAAGATGGATGAACAGAAAAATGTGATTTGTGAAAATCCTTATAACTACAGATCAATTAAAATAAGAACTTCCCAATATGGGATTTTGAAGGATTTTTGGAAGAATTGTCAAAATTGTAAGTATTTACTGGTTTATTATAGCAAGTCTTGAAAAATAAACCTATTTAACTCACAAATAAAATATATATAAATATATTAACACTGACTTATATTTGGATTATGTGAAGTCTTCTTACAAGAAATGGGGTGAGTTTCCAGAAGCCTTCTTAATGCTACGTCGTTCGTAAGTTCTGCCTTTTAACATAGAATGACATACCGTTAAGAAGGCTTCGGGAAACTCACCCATGGCCTTTAGCTGTTATTGAATATTTTCCACAAAATTATCTAAGTGTTTTTTTGGGAGTTGTCTATACTACTACACTTGTGTTTCCACTTTGTTGTGGAAAAAGCTACATCTGGGGACAAAAAATGAGCAAAATCACATTAAGCAAATGCTTCTGCAGTTGATACAGAGAATATTTTTGCAAATTTTTAGCTGTGTTGTGGCAATATTCAAATATATTGTGTTTCTGTTTTCGCTGGGGAACATGGCAAGATCTCACCAAGCTCAGAAAGGAATCAGAATGTCACATTTCTCTACCCTGGGCAGTACTAGGAAATGCTGCAGTGCAATTTACTCTTAAGCATGAATTTGTAAATGGGCTCACTTAGAATTTGATGATTATTTATGAGATGGTGCATTTCACTCTGCTTGGCCAACATTAGTAACACCTAAGGTACTAGAGCTTATTAAAACTTACTTCCATTACTACTTTGAAAATAAATGATGAAGTATCAGTTACAAGCAAACCCTGTCTAGCTCATTAGTCTTCTTGTTAGCTGCAATGCTGAGACGTAATTTTCAGATCATAAATAAACAATAACTTTGTTTTGGCCAGGTATTTCTGTAGCAATAAAGGTGATTTTCCTGTAATGAAACAGTATTTAAGCAGTACACTTAGGCAGTACTCTAACATTTGCATGCAAAATATTTAATTCACATCAAAGCATATACAAGCACTTAAAATTTATATTTTCTTATCAATTCCATATAAAATCCCAGTCAAAAGTTTCTTAACACCATATATTTTAACATTTTTGCTTACATTTTTGCATTATTTTGGAATAAAATACATAGAAAAGTGCCACGGTGCTGATCCATTGCGGTCATTTCTTTAGCAGTTCTGGAGTGAATGCAGAATAAATCCTTGAGTCTTTAATTAGAGTCTTTAATTAATAGAATGCCTAAGGTTTGTACAGCAATTGCTTTGATTTTTTTTATTGCGTAGGTAGTGTTTGTCCTTTGTTGAATATTAAACTATTATTCTGTAATTTTCTTTTGTCTGTGGCCTTGATATAAGAGTGTACAAAAACGTAACTGGCAGCGTACATTAATAATGATTATGAGAGCTAGTGTCTCTAAATCACTAACAAAGACAGACGGGACACCTCCTTTCCACAAAGACTGAGAAGGCTAGACAAATATCTTGTGCCACTGTGGATCTGTGACAGACAGACAGACAGACAGACAGATACAATTATATTATTTCAATTGATGAGTGTTTTTCCTGCGTAGCTAAATGTATAATCTATTTTTATCAGTGAAAAATGCTTGGTGGCAGTATTGATATACACAGACCTTTCAGAAGCTCATTTTCAGTGCTGGATAAATAAGAGAACCATCTTACTTTTCACAAACATCATATTAGCAAAAGGAAGCATAAAACCTCACACGAAAATAACTTTTTTCTTTCTTTTTTTTAAAGGAAAATGGACCTAAGTGTAACCTGTCTAATGACTATATGTGCAAGGCTGAGGTAAATAAATGCATTTATTATTAATAAAAAACCTTACAATACCATTGTCTTCAAATGTACACTGTTTAATTAGTATTCATATTACACAAGTCAGTTTTGAATACTGTCTTTGAGGCAACAGAAGATATACCTGGATTAGATACTTTCGTTAGAGATGGTGGAAGTGTATCTCTCAAGTTCTGTTATGCCTCTGCGCAGCCTGATATGATTAACTTACAAACATGTCATATAAACCAGCTGTTCACTCTGTTACAATATTGATTTGCCTGACATAAAAACAAAATATCATCTTGCTCTTCACAGAATGATATAGAAGCATGTGTCCAACATAAGCATCAGAGTGTGGTTGACTGATCTTTTCATATTTTTTACAGCAAACATTAATGGAGAGAACCACAAGGAAAGATCTTCAGGAGGAAGTGAGGTCTTTTGGTGCCAGGCTCAGTCCCAGGGCAGCAGTGGTCTGCCTTCCCTATGTCCTGGTCAGACTAGCTCTATAAAACGTGCTGTTGTTCCCTCACTGAAGCCAAGGAGAAGGACACAAACATACCGCAACAGACTTATGACCTATGGAATCCATACTCTCTGTTTCTGCAGTATTTCTTTCGTCTGACAGTGACAACTGCAACTCAAGGAATGCGTGAAATTCTACTATGTCGGCGCCTTGGCATAGCAGCGAGAAAGATGGCTGCAAGTTGTCATTACTCTAGGTTCCAAAGTCACAAAGGAGTAATTACTGGAAAAGTACTGCATCAGGCCGCCTGCCTGAGAATGGCTGTTTGCTAGAACAGTTATTAACTCCAGATAGGGAAGTAGCAAGTGAATTTCCCTTAGGTATGATGGCTATAAGCCTTGAGCAAAGGGAATATACCTTTTGCTTTGCAGAAAGTGGCTTCAAGTCTCCAAACTGTCCATGCCCAACTCCTATCCTCTTTCCTTCTCGCTCATAGTGGTGAAAGTTCCACAGCTAATTTCTTTTTCATCTACTCATAGACTTGTTTTACATCTAGAGAATTTCTTTTTATATATTTTCTTCAGGACACTGGCTTTTACCTTCTTGGTTAAAATGTAAACCCATTCTGTTAAAACAACATATTATGTTTTGTAGGCAAATGCCTGCAGATCTTTTATGCTATTCTGTATTTTGTCGATGAAATCTCAAAAAGGAAAAAAAAAATGAAAAGAAAAAATGCTCAAAAGGTGTAAACATAGTTTTCACTGGAAATAAGTTCTTGGAAATCGGGGGAGGGCAGCCTCCCACTCTTAATGTGTATAATTTGTCTGTGAGTATAGATAAAGTGTTTTTCCTTCAGATGTACTAATGTAATTTCATATGTACTAAAAAAAAATGAAAAGAGCAAGTGGTGAGGAAGATGGAGGAGGACAAACAGCAGAAACGAGGTACAGCAGCTGGTCTGAGGAAACAGTGTCCAGTGTCATAACTGTAGTCTTAGGCTGTCCTCTGTGTAATTGTTGTTTGCCTATACAGACTCTGGGCATTCTTAAAGGAACAGTGCTGAGTAAACTAAGCTTTATTGGCTTAGACAGTTAATAACTGGTGTATATTATAGTGTGCAATCTATTGCGTGGCCTTATTCTTTTATTTATTTTATTTTTCATTTATTCTCTCTCCAGTGTGTTGTTACTTCATGTGACATTTCAGAGAGTAAGAGAGCCACAGGAAAAACAGTAAACAATTGATATGTTTTGGAAAGGCATTTGTATCCTCTTAAATCCAGTTCTCCAATTTAAACTGACTTCTAGTAACATTCCAAAACTGAGAAAAAATGCAGTGGAGAAACCTGCCATCTGAGAAAGTGGACTTTTTTAGACAATAATGAATGCTCACAGAAACTCCATCACATTATACAGTTGAGACAATTCAGTGTCAAGTAAATTCAAAGCAGTTGCGTCAGTGGAATGTAAAAAGTTGTGGGCACAATCTAGGTGTTCGTATATCTAACATTTTAAGTCTGGTATATATAATCCTGGTTCATGAATAACACATAACAATGCTGAAATTAACCTATTAGTAATCTGACATATATGCTAGAATGATTAAAATATATACTGTTTGAACCATGCCCTTTGCTTGTACTAGCTTTCTCATTAGCATGGTAACGGGCCAGAAGTTTTGAAAAGCATATTAATGAGTTTCAATGTCAGAAAGGAAAAGGAAGCAAAAAACAAACAAAACAGCTTCTTGGCTGCTTCTTATCATGTTTTTATGGTGTTCAGGAATTACACCATTCTGTAACATAAAGAAAAGAAATGTAACATTAACATGACATTAACACGGACAACAGCAGGCTTCAGACTTTCTTCCTCATCATACTTTTTAAAAATGTATTTACATGGACATGCTGTTTCTCAATCCAAAGCAGGGCTTCCTTATTATGGTATTACAGCAAGTGATGTCATTCAGAGTACTGCACTAAAAATTTATTTATGTGCAAGGTATTATTATGTTTCACTTATGCTTAATCACTGTATCTAAACCGTCTTGAAATTATATCCATTAACAAAGCTGCAACTTTTACTGGTGCAACTTACCTAGCTCATAGATACAAGAGCAGATGTCTATTGGGATACGATCCGGTAGCTTTCAGGTTACAAATCTGTGGCCTTATCTACCAGCTCACCTGTTGTCCTGGGGTACAGTTCCCAATTTGCAACTTGCATAGTCACAGTTCCAACGATGTAAGGTGCTAACGTTGTTAGCAAAAATGCTTTTTGGAAACATGCTCCCAATGCATGTTGTTATTTTCTTTTTTGACATGTAATACCTTTCATTTGGTATTCTCTTAGAAAATCATATTCATGAATGTTTTGTACCTCCACCCCAAATCAAACATTTGTAGCTTCTTCATATAACTATGAAAATGGTAGATGTCTACTTCAGAAAAAAAAATCGATGTTCTGCTTAATAGAATTTTTTTCTCATTGATATGGAGCTACTTGTTGCTCCATATGCTTACGCAGCGTTTTTATGTAACTCTGATGGACTCATTTCACTTTAAAAAATGTCACATACAGCCATGACTTATTTCTACCACTTGGATTTTTATTTGTACTAAAGTATAACACAAAGGATAAAAAAGAGAGTGCAGCATAAAAAAGTGCTATCTGATTTGAAAATTAATTAAATTTGGCTTTACTCTACCTTCAACGGTTTTGATAATAATGCCATATAAAAGCCATATGTCAATTCACAACTGGAAGACATTTTTTTCAATGATTCTGAATGTCTTTTTTGTATTGTAGAGTTAGCACCTCCAGAACATGACAGATTCCAGTCAGTGTTATTATGTTCAAGCTAATCAATTATGCTGACTCAGCGCAATGAGATTGATTGGACTGATAGAACAGAATCCTGATAAAATCAAACAAGAGATGGTGTAAAAATAATTCGTTGGAATGATTCAGCTAATTTTGTGGAATGATTAAAAGAGGACATGCAAATATGTTCTATTATGGCCAAATGATCATTTATACAGTATGAAATGAACAAATGTAGACAATTTAGGAAAAATAAATATATTTTTTATATGCACTTGAACAGGATAAGGAGAAGGATCATGAGGAAAGGTTTACAGTCTGAGTTAATCAAAAAATATCTCCATCCCTAATGTTTATATTTTAAGCCACAATTAATTGAACTAAGTGGAACTTGCCATATTTGTCAGGAAGGAGCTGGATGCAAAGTTGTGTGTTTTTTTTTGTATTTATTAGGTCAGGCTTCAGGGTCTCCATCAGAAACGTCATGGCAACTGCAGAAAGCATTAGACCTATGAGACATTTTTTTATTATTATTAATTATGAGGGAACAATATGACTTATACAGTTCCTACACATACTTCATATGTTTCCGAAACCTCTTTTTTTGTTGCTCTCCTTTTTGCAGTTTCTATTGAATATGAGATCTTAATATTGCTAAACTATAAATGCCTGGTTTGTGTAGCCTCTTCTAGCAACCAAAAGCAGCAGACCTCACATCCCCACCTAATCAGTCCCCCAAAATTGTTTGTAGTCCAAAAACTGCCAGTAAGCAAGTATCCTGCAGAAGACATCCTACCTAGATGGTGATTATCTTACTGTAGAGTGCAATGATTTTTAAGGTCTCCCTAGCAGCAAATGCCTTTATGGATGAAATATCCTTCTTCAATCTGCACTGCCCTACTCCATGTAATATAAGACCAAAACCTATGAAAAATACAAATGCAGGAGGTGGATCAAAGCTCTCAAGTCTGGCTCTTCAACCAATGACAAAGTAAGCAGACACTCACTACAGGGAGTGAGGACAACTGCCAAAAAAACAATAGTTTCATGGGATTGAGATTCAATGAATTTGTGTGTTCTTAAAAACATTTATTTAATTAGATAATCCATATGAATAAGTGTAGATCTCCATGGTACATAAGGATTGATCAGTCATCACATGACCATAAATGCCATTTAAGGGATTAGGTAGTTTTGCTACTTGAGGTCAATGTGTAGAAGCATATATTAAATGAGTTGGAGGCTGTTCGTTGAAATTTGTAATTCACGGCTATCAAATTATACCCAATTCTATGGCCTCATATTAAAAACAAAAATCTTAAGAAAAAAAAAGCTTTCATACAACTCCTGTGTGTATGCTGTGTGTAAATCTGGATGTTGACTCCCCCCGCATACATCAGTCGGGGATTTATTTCTTCATGGCCTTGCATTTACCTTGATTGTCTGCTACTGAACAGAGTGTCCACAAACAGTCTTGCCTGCCTCAGTAAGAAAGAGATACTCCTGACTAACATAAAGACAATCGCGTGCAACTTATAAGGCATATATAGAAAGAACGATGTCCTCAAAAAATATAGAGTTTTCCTGCAGCATCCCAAACACTGAAATTATTTAATGTAGGAAAACCAAAGACTGTGTTGTGGAAAAATAATTCAACATTACTGAGTTAACATTTAAAGGTATGCTATGTGGATAAAAGAGTTAAAACAATAATAATAGAAAAAATCTCAGCATTGTAACAATGTTAATGTCACCTACCTTTGTACATTGCAGTATGGTCCAAACATGCTACTGTTGTGCCTGTTTCTTTATCAATAAAACTGCTTTTATTTGTAACTGAATTTTATCTGACATTAAGAACATATTCCCTACAATCATATTCACCTGACAGTGCATAATTCCATCCATCTTCTAACCGATTGTTCTGGTCAAGGTTACCGGGGCCACTGGAGCCTATCCCAGGCTGCACAGGACACAAGTTTGGGGTACATTCTCATCAAGGCTGGGGATTCCAGCCCATTGCAAGGCAATACACACACACACACACACAGAGTCATATCCTTTGGGCAATTTATTGACACAAAATCTTTGGACTGAGAGAGCAAACCCATGAGACACAGGGAGAACATGCAAACACCACATAGGGCAGAGGTGAGATTCATACCCCCAACTCCATCAAGTCACCCAGCACATAATTCCTTTTATCCCCAGGGATAAAACACACTTCAGAACTCGGATTATAAAATAAAAGCACACACTATGTGGGGATTACAAATACTTCCAAGAGATCTATATAAGAAATGGCCCAGGACAATTCTAGAATAACCTCTATATCAACAATATCTTTGAAGATGTCAGAGGAGAGTAACCCCAGCCAATATTTCAGTGAACTGTTCATCCTCTGAAGACTGGGAAACATTTCAGTTAATTGGCAAGAATGTTGTGACGTCACAACAGACCTCAGTAAATGTCGTGAGGTCACAGTATCTCCAAATATTTATTGAAGAACAGAAAAGCTAGATTGAAAGACTAACAACAGAAAAAAGGCAGTGCTCAGATTTGATAAAAGTCTGATCATTAGCCATTTGGAACATATTGCCCTAGGGTTGGACAAACAGATGTACCCACTTCTTATCAACAAGTCTGCTGAATGAGACATTCATCGTAACAAAAGATGCCCATTTGAATTGCCATAAAATCTCCAATCATCAAATATAAGGCACTCAGAGAACACTAATATTTCACCCAATATCTATTTCATAGAAGTCAATTATCAATTTAAACATATCTAATTTTGATAAAAATTCAATATCCATCCATTTATCCATCCTCCAACTCTTTTGTCCTATACAAGGTCATCAAAACATCTAATGATAGTAAAATATTTTTTAAAATTCAGTAATAAAATTGCTTCATAACAGAATTGCAGTGCTTGTGTATTTATTTTTCAATAAATGATACAACACTGTTTGAAATTAAAAAGTAATTTCACGCATTATTTATTGCTAATATCTTTCTCATTGTTTTTCTTCAATGTTTATCCACCATGTTGCTAAGAACATTAGTATTTTCGCATACGCTGGACCACTGCCGCACATTTTTACTGTTTGTCACTTCTGTTTCCACCTGTAATTTTCCGCACTTCTTGCTGGATCTTAACATGTTTTCTGGTGTCACCGCCCGAGGTAACATGTTCTGCTGTAACATTTACTGGTGTGGCTCATCTGACAACTGCACAAAGATCTTTGCTTCTGCGAGCTTGCAAAAGAGCTGATGCATTTATTTCCACCCGATTCCAGTAAGTAATAAACTACATTTTCTGGCCACCTGTGTTTTACTCCCCTCGCAGAATATTTGCATGCCATCTGTTCCCAAATGTCTACTCCATTTTTTTTTTTAGAAAATGAACTATTTGGTTTTTCCTAGCAGACCCACATGCTGCCTATGTTTTCATTTGTTTATTGTGAAAAAAGCCGTACCTTGACGAAACGTGAAAAATTTCAGTATCTGAAAGTTTCTTTATCATTACTAATATGTGAAAGAGAATTTTACTGTTAAGTATTATGACATTTATTTTATATGGTAGTTATCTCTACTGATATTATATTTCACATCGTGATAGCAATTTAACTCCAGCAATCGTTCAAATGTTCAATATACTAATTTTGAGTTAATAATGTTCTTAAATATCTTATTCATTTGGTTTCATTTGCTTTTCAGATCCACTTGCTTTCTGAGGAAAATTCTGCATTATGTTTCAGTGGAACTTTACAGCCAGCTAGAAACATTTCAATATTTAAACTTTAAAACCAGTGAGGATATCAGATTTTTATGGCCTATAACAAGAAGCTACTTGGTACTGTACCATCTAGTCTTGTCTGAGTATCTCAATGCAAAGCCATAGTGATTTAAAATTCCAGTTGTCCCTAAACAACGGAGTGTAAACATACTGGGTTTATGTACATGTTAACATTGCAAGCTAAAACATCCTTGTGGTGACACTAAATGTCAAGTAAAGAGTTTTATTTGTCACATGTACACAGAGTATCCAGTGATATGTAGCGCTATAAGAAGACTATACTGTGCAAATAAAATCTACAAAATAATTTTATTTTATATGATGAAAAAAATAATAGAAGAGGAGGAACGGCCTGCAGGATGAAGCTCTTCCTAAGAGCAACGAAGTCTTGATTTGAGGTGACGAAAACATCTTTTGGACCTCAACCACTCAAACAGACTGTAGAAGGCATGAGAGGAAACTTTAGTGATCCTGGCTGTATTGGCAGGGCACCTTTTTGTGAAAAGGATGGGAAAATGTAGAGAATCTAAAAACATTGTTTCCTACAATACATACATAGATATTCCTTTAACGTCAAGATGGAGGGCATTTAAAAACCCCTGTGTTAACGGTGATTGTAGGTCAGACCCATGCATTCCTTCTTTAAGAACACTCTATAGCCACCATTCCCACAGAGAAGGTCTCCACTTGTAAGAGGCAGGCTGTTTAGCACCGCGGAGGGCCCAGAGCCTGGGACTGCTCCAGCACAATGCCCCCGGCTCTAACCTGTTCTCCAGAGACAAGAAAATCAAAGTTTCTTTATGCCAAGTTGGCTGCTCAGCATAAACCGACTAAGCTTGGCTTTGAGGAAACAGCAGGCGAGTGAGAACTTTGTGAAATTTTGGCCTGAATGGGTTTCCCATTGTGGTACAAACACCTGAACAGACTCTTTGAAGTTAACAATGGGCGCAGCAGCCGTTCCATCTGCTGAAAAGGGCCGTTTGTTGGTGTGCATTTCTGCGTTTGCCCAGCTTTTCCCCAGTTTCTCTATTTGCCAGAGTATCTGTTCAGCCACTTTCAACATTTTAATTTTTTTGGCTAGGTCTCCTTTTTCAACCACTTCATAATTATAAGCAAAACGTTATTTTCAGAGCATAGAAAAACTGTTAAAGCCTTAAGACGAATCAGTTTTAATTTCCATTTCCTCCATCATCAAAATTTCTAGACTAATTTTTTGTTCCAGATGGCTGTAATGATAGAGTTTCTAAACACAAGAGCAGAGCACGCACTTTAATGATTTGCAGCAAGGACAAACACCAAAACATAATCCAATAATCAGGGTCAAAACACAAGCTAATCTCCAAACAATCCAGAGTAAGACAATAGAAAGTGCAAACCGTATTAAGACACCATGCAAGAAGTCAGAAGCACATCAAGTCGTCAATTCAGCAAAAAGCAGACTCAGAACTTTACACTGAAGATCTTTATATTACCCTTCGGCTAATTAAGAGATGTCTAATATTCAGGAAAGGCAGGCGTGGTTTAGCTGGGTGTGGTTTGGCTGGACGTTTCTACAGTCCACGAGAGCGAACCATCTGCAGGTGTTACAATGGAAATAATGATCATATACGGAAAATGCACTTAAACACCAGCTGAATAGTTACTGATGAGCTAATCAATCTGTTCATGAATCACAAAATACAGCTTAGTATAGCCAGGGTTTTAAGTGTCCTTCACGCTGGGGAACCCTGCTGACTAAGGAATATATACTGGGATTACCTGTGGGATTTGGCATCTCAGATGTTCATTTGGCACCCCCACCCCAGCAGTCCACAGCTATTTTGTCTGTTTTAAGCTTGAATGATGAACTGCATTCAGGGCAACACTACCTGTAACTACTGTGAAATGTAACTCCTAAAAATAACATTAAATAAAAATAGACATATATCAATATTCAATTCTAAAAACTGTACTGAGTAATACTATATATGAGTAATACTATATACACACATACAAGTATTGCTATAGTTCAATTTATATTAGATGTTTATCGTGTGTGTGTGTGTCTGTGTGTGTGTGTGTATATGTATACATACACACACACACACGCGCACACACACACACACACACACACACACATATATATATATATAAAATATATAGTACAGTAGTATGCAAAAGTTTGGGCACCCCTCCATAAATAACATATTTTGGTCATTTTTTAATGGAAAAGATGTAAACACAGTCTCTGTAGGAAATGGAAAAAATGCACA
>JAOYFF010000041.1:13640726-13653583 GCA_025773925.1 Cryptomyrus ogoouensis | reverse complement strand
GGAGGCCGCCCACACCGGCCAGGGCCGCCCGAACCCCCCTATGATGGATCTTCCACCCGGCGGGCCACCCCACCCGCCTAAAGTACCTTTAAGATATAGAAAACAGAATATAAAATCTGCTTCAGTTATACTTGACTTTTCATTAGGTATCAGGCTAAACTTGTGCGTATATGAACGAACTTCTGGGGAATATATGGATTTTTTTTTAAGACTGTTTTGATTTAGGTCTACAGTTGTGTTTTTATGTTAAATCACATACCTGTTCCATTTAGACCAATTATAACCTTTATGTGGCAATAGCTACCATAATATTTAATTTTCAAATGAGGAAATATAACATGTTAGTAGAGAATAATAAAAAAACTCCTGCAGTCAATGTCTCCTCTGCAGATGTCTCTTATTTAATCTTCAGTGACACTTTGGAGGAGAAAATAGTCTTGCTGAAGGTCAACATGCAGAGATGTCCTCCTTTTTCATTTTAAAACAACTATAGCATTCTTAAAAGTAGCAGCTCGGTTAATCTGATATGGAGACAGATATGGGAAAAAAACTATTTTCTCCTCAGTGCTTCCTCGTATTTTGTTCTCAGGAAGGCACTTCCTTACACAGTCTCCCAGTATCAAGTTGATTCCTTCCCCTGTTTTTCTTGCTTGTGGTTGAACTTCCATAATACCACTTTAGGAAAGATACAGAAGCGCAAGGGTAGACCAATCAGACGTGTGACAGCTCCCTGACCAATCAGACGTCTGACAGCTCTCTGAAGCACTGCAGCTGTCAAAAAAAAAACAAAAAGAAAACAACATTGCATGGCAGTTACTGGCGGACGGTTTCTACATGCTGCCTTACAGAATGCCAGCAGTCCATCTTACAGTCTGACAGTGTGAAGTATTGTGCCCAGTTTTCCTTGTCTCAGACACCAGTTACTGTAACAAGATACTAGCTGAGCACATGTGACAGTGATAATAATAACAAATTCAGTTAAAATAAAACAAAAAAAAAACGCATTCTGTATGCTGTGTATGACCACAACTAACCACCAACGGTTTAACTGCGTATCACTATGAAAACAGTGTTTGGAAACAAAGGTATGAAACTAAGTAAAGTGTCTGTTTTTAAGCATCTTCAGTTTCAGTTCATTCAAACAATTAAAGATAAATGATTAAATTAACTCCCTCCATTAATTCCCTGGTTTTCCATCTATTTTAAATTTCATCCTTGGGAGTTGATCTTACTGATGGATCTATTTATTTATTAGTTTTAATTGGTTTAGTAAGATCTGAACCCTTTCAACTCTTATTATGTGTGTCAGTTGTCGATGGGTACTAATAAACTAATGAAGTAACCTGAACCTGAACAAAATATGATGCACAAGCATCTTGAACAAAAGATCTTTGAAAGTTCCATATATTCTGTGAGTTGATTAAACCGCATGGCTTGCAGGGTCAAATAATTTTCAGTAGTCATGGAGCCATGGCCGAGACTCAAACCTTGGTGCCAGAGGTGTGAAGCAACAATGCTAACAACTTCTCCACTGTACTGCCCCCCAGGCAGTTATTCATAATAAAACTTAAAATTATGAATCACAGAAAATATCCTATTCTGAACAACTTCGATCCTTGTTCTCATAGATTTGTTAGTCCTTTGAATTTTTTTTGCCTAGGTCATATCATCACAGCTCTACAAGTGGCAGTCTGCAATATATTTCTTGGCTTCAGGATTATTTGCTGATGACATGTGCTCAGCTTTGCTGATGCATTTCTTTTTTTTTTCCAAGGAAGCAAAAACTGCCTGTAAATCTTCACCATCAACCCAAAAGTTCTTTAGCTGTCAGTATAAATGTCTTTAGATCTTTTTTGTTTTTCGTAATACATGGAATCATCAGTATATGGAAGGTTGGTGATATTTTTTTGAGTTTTCTTCTTCGGATCTAACGTCGTACATTTTTGGTTCATCTAAAAGTTGAATAGGTAGAGTATGGTGATAATATGCATCCTTGTCTAACTCCTTTACCATTCTGGAACTTCTTAATGTGCTTGTGGTTGTGGGCTCTTGTCCAGTGTAAAATGATTTTTTTACAAGGTACACCCATATTCCAGAGCATGTTCATTTCCTTCTGCAGATCTCATTTCATTTTCTCACCACTTTTCCTGGTGCAGATCCTAGTGGCAGCATACTGACCAAGTGAGGTTCCACCACTTTTTCTATGACCAAAGCACCTGGCTTATTTTGGAGGACCTTGAGATTTTCCCAATATGTGAAATACAGCATATTAAATATAAGGACTAAATATGAAACAGAAAGAAATGCTTCAATACTTTGGATCACAGAGCAGCTCAGTACTCAGGTCACACAGCACCTCATGATTATGGAATGGCCTCAAATCGGAAACACACAGGAGAAATATTTAGAAATATTGCATTATTGTCACCCAAGGCTGAAGTCATATGCTCCAAGGTTTCCAAGCCAACCAGCCCTCATCTAACCCTCTTTCTTGTGTCCTCATTTGCATGATGCAACAATGACTCTTATGATCACTATGGATGAGGAAGGGTCTGGCCTGCAGATGCTGAAGAATGCAAGGTAAACTCCATGACTGCTAACTTTAGTCTGATGAGAATAACTGCTAGTTCCCATAGGCCAACATATGCCCCCCCCAATACCTGAACTAAACTCATTGATGTCAGTGTCAAGGATGAGATCCCCATCATCCCACAGGTAGCCTACAGCTACTACAGCAGTGACCAACCTCTTCAGCTTATGAAACATATGCTGGAACTCCTCAGTCCAGTGAATGGTACACATATCCTGTGGTGAGTCGCTGGGATATGGAGGCGAAATTATTCGCAAAACATTGGCATTATCATGCAAGTCTAACAAACTGTCTCAGAAACATTTGGAATTGGCCGCTCTTCAACTTGGGGCATTTCTGAGGGTCAGTGACAACCTCTGGGTGGGCCAGTAACTCTGCATTTATGCCATCCATTTCTGCTACTCGACCCATTAAACATTAAAAATTCCAGAGCATTTCATAATTCAGATACAATGACACTCCTGTTTTTTTTTCCTTTGCTCTTTATATGCGCAATATTTCAGAATTTTGTAATAGTATATAGCAGCTTCAGAAGAAATGTGATGTGACACCACATTTGGGTTCAGCTGGATTAAAATAAAATAATTGTCACGCCCGGCTCGTCCGATCCTCGTGTGTGCCACGCCCCCCTCATTACCTCGTGTTAATTCCCGATTGTAATCACCTGTTACCTGTTATGTTCAGCCTGTCCTGTGTATTTAGTCCGCGTCTGAGTTAGTTTCCCCAGATCTGTCATTGATGTTCGTTGCCGTGTACCGCTGTTTCCCTGCTAATAAACCCCGTTTGCCTGTATTTACGGCTCCCCTTGCCTGCTTCCCCGCACGCGTCACAACAATAATATTTTGGTTTAGCAATTTGAACACCATAGTAAACACATGGGACTAATTATGTGTTTATGATCATAGATAGACATAAATATAAAAACTGATTATTTTGTATTAACAAAGACCATAACTTCTAATATTTAAACGTGTTAGGAGGAGTAAAGGGATAAACCAGATTTATACATTGTCAGATCTCATGAAACTATTTGAATGATTGTGATTATTTTAACTTGAATGGAAGACTGAGTTCATTTATCTTATATGTTCTGTCTAAATGTCAAGACTAAAAAGACAATGAAAATTCCACTGAAAAAAATATAACTATAACAATTGATCTGTTATAACCACATTTTGTGCAAACAATTGTTAGTTGAATATGTCACGTACTGGGAAGGACGGAAGCAAAGACAGGCATGGGTGAAAAGCAAAGGGCGCTTTATTTAAACAAAACACAACAAGTAGGACCAAAGGAAAAGGACCACGAGGGGTCAAAATGGGGTAGGGATGAATTGGGAGAGAAGACAGGACACAGGGCAAACTGGGGAGTGCAGGCAGCAATATCACACATGTAACACTACAATGACCGGACTGGGGAGCTCAGGATGAGGATGCAGTATATACACCACAGATGAGGGGGCAGATGAGAGGCACCCGGGATCACCCACGCGAGGGCTGAAAGGAGAGGCAGGGTTAAACAAGGAACAGGTGTGGCTCATTAGTGCCACACCACCAGGAACACATGGGGTGAAATGCATGCAGGGCGTGACAGAATGTAAATAATAATTGTAAATCTCACTGAAAAGCGATCTAAAGATTTCTTTTAAACTCAGTCTGAAATTAATTTGTGCAAGCAGCATTAATTAAACAATTTTTACACACTCACCTGAAAGATCATATCCAATAATTTTATCATCTCAGCCAAGATGTGTTTTGGAAATGTTCTGGCAAAAATGGTGTCCTAGTGGAACAAATTACATACAGATCAATCCAACTCTAACTACAGGCCTTACAGAAGCTATGCTTGATGAATTATTCATAAGCAAAGCAGGCAAACTGTTCTCATTTCAACTCAGCCTCAGATAAACTTGTCATCAGCAGGAAAATTCAGGGTACTACACAGTTTTGGTTTTAATTAAACGCTTGATTAACTCCAATTAATTTGAGTTCATTGGTATTAAGTTCCTGGGATTGCTCTGCAGTACATGTCTGTTCAGGATGAAGTTGGTCTTATTTCTGACCTGCAGCCAGATTAAGCTATAATGTATTATGTTCTAACAGTTGTGAATATTCCATTTAATCGACCTGTGTTACGTCTTCATATTTATGCTCATGCATCACATCACAGAAACAACAAGTCTTAACCAAGTATCAGTAACCTACAGTTGGCAAAATGAATATTTATGTCACTGCTGACCAGTCTTGGCTGTTCAAGGTTTACTAAAGCCATCAACTAGATTCATGTGATTCTTCAAATCATGTGGGTTTCTGTACACACATACAAAAGCGAACATTTATCTTTGGAAAAATTAGCAGGTCTTTGCTAAGGATTTCTGTGTAATACTTTTGTCGCTGTAATTCATTAGTTTATATTTAGTGACAGTGCCTTTAAAACTGTTAACATCACTGTCATTCAAGCAAACTGTTATTTAGTTGTATTATAGGAGCAGGCTTTCATTTTCAATTATTATATTGCATGATGGCAAACAATAAATTTTATTCTCAGATCTCGTATATAAAAACTTACATTGAATGCTGTTTTTAGTAATTTATTAATAATACTAGTATATTAGTATTATTAATACATTAGTATTGGTATAAGTATATAAATTGCATATTTTAATTGATAAAAAGAACTTTAGATAAATTTTAACATTGCACTGCAACAACATATACATCCCTAGTTTTGGGATTTATTTTTTTATTAATTATTTAAGCTAGAACAATGTTAAAAATAAAACCTGAAGTATAATCAACTCCATCGCTCACAAATGCACTCATGCACACAAACAGACACACATAGAGAGATCCGACTTGTGGGATGACAGTTTCCTAATAAAGTCTTTCTGATCTTATCTGTCTTTGATATGGCAGACAATAAGTGTCTGGGGGAGGTCTTGGTAAAGCCAATTAATAGTGGGAAATTTGATTCCAGTCTTGATCTTCCTCTATCGCTTCCATCATCTATCACAATAACTTTTTCATTAATTAGGATTTATTAACGTGTGCAGTCAGAGTTGAGCATAGCCTTTAGGGCTAAATCTTCTGGAGTAGCAAGAAACCGTGCATTTGAATTACTTTCACAGAAACGTATAATAAAATGCAAACTGGGGAAAAACAAGATCACAATCAGTTGCTTCAAGCACTTTGTCTTGCATTTTTATTACAAAATATTATGCATATCATATGGTGATCACCTTTGCTTTCCGAATTATACAGTTGTTATATAAAACAATTATGAAATTGACATAATTTGGTGTATTATTCTTTGTGTTTGGCATAGTACTCTGTATTCCTGAATATTACAGCTAACACCTAAGTAGTTTTTCAGAGGAGCTGTGATCACAAATCAGTTTTCCTTTTTGAATACCAGGCCTTGTGTTTGATAGCAAGTCAGTATTGAACATAATTTGGTCAACATTATCTTGGTCCATCATGGTGGTTTTCAAATCGATGGTATAAGAATGCTTCTCCTGTGCAGAAACTAGAAAATATGGTAGGCCGGAAGGCAAAAATGGCAGAGCTAATTATAAGCAAATTCTCACAAATAACATGTTGCAGTCTGCGCTGCACCGAAGTGCCCAATGAGTAATAAATTGAATGCTCTTGACTTGTGACCAGACAACTGCTGCTGAAATGCAAACTACAAGCACCGGAAAGAATACAATAAAGGTACTCTGTTTGCTCAAGGGGCCAATGGCGATACGGTTATCAGGACAACCACACGATTCAAACTTATGACCCCATGGACACAGGTACAAAACTCTAATCCACTAGCTGCACAGGCAACTATGACATACAGGGAAATCCATTTTAAAGAGCAGAGCACCCTTTCAGCATGTAAAATTCGTTGTGGTCCATGCATAGATACCCTTTCCTTTGGTGTTGAGCATTTTGCTGGCATTGATCTAAAAACACATACATTTCCCCAAGACTTAATTCTAAACTTTCTTTCTTTTTCTCTGAGTTGCATGTATACTGGTTTTCCTCCATACCTCCTCCTTAAGACCACAGTGCTGCCATGTTCATACTTTTTAAAAATAAAAGCATGAAGTGCATTGGGAAGTCACTGCTATAACTTTGAAAATGCATGTATAAAGCGGTACATATTTTTAAACCAGGGAGGGGAATGTTCTGAAAATGAAAAATAAAGAAAAAAACATTTGAGATTTGTAAAATTATGTATAGTAAAACATATCTATTTTTGGAACACCCTGCTTTGGAAAATATGTCTGATTTAAAGGTGCTGTAATGATCAATGTTTTTTCTGAAATATCAAACCAGAAGAAAACCTATATAATTTTACTAAGTGCTCATATTAAATTATAATAAATGCATTGCATTTTATTTGTTTACTATGTGTAATTTACTGCTGTGTGTGTGTGTGTGTGTGTGTATCTGTTCTTTCACATTATGTCCTTGATTTGTTAAAAATAGAAAAAAAAATGATTTAAATGAACAGACGAGACTTTTGATTTTTATGCTGTAGGACTTTTCTGCAAGACTAAACTTTTCAGCATGTCCTACAGTGCCTTTCTTCCTATTAAAACTAATTAAGGAAATCCCAAAAGGAGCTCATTAATTGAAGGTCAAAAAGGTGCTCTAATACCAAGTGAGCTTGCACTCACTTGGCTTGTTGCACATGCTATGCATGCTGAGCTGGAGGCAGAAAAAATAGAGGAACTCTGGGCTATACTGCTGACTGTTCCTAATTGTAGATCAGAGATTCAGCTGCAGGCTTCCATTATAAGGGTGGTGTATCCCTTGGAAGGTTATATATAATTAGGTGCCATAAAGTCAATGTCAGTTCCTTACATCATACTGATGCCATTCCTCTAATGTCCAGTCTTGTGCCCAGGTCTAAATAAATCACAAATTGGTGCTATTATGAGATCTTTGTCTTTGCTGATTTTGGAATTTCTTCTTCACAATTAAAATTTTCAATCCACCCGGCCTTCTGTCATCTACCTTGATTATTTTGGCTCTTTCACTTTGAGCTAACCTTTATCAAATTCCACCTGGATGACTCCTTTGAATTCCGTCCAAAAGCTTTGTGGTTCTCTGTCAATGTGCAACATCTCGAACTGGCTTCTGTGTCACAAACAAGAGACAGGAAGGACAGAGGACCCAGATACTGGAGACCAAGGGCTTTATTTAACAATCTGGATGGACAGAAACCAAATCAAGGAACAGGAAATGTAGTCGTAGTAGGAGATCCAGGGGATCCGGTAGCTGAGAAGGTCAGTCATTTGAAGATCCCCAGGACAGGGAACAGGCACACCAGGCGGGATAGGCAGGCAAGCAAGGAGCAAGCAGGGCTGGAAAGAGCAGGGCAGGAACAAACAGGGTTAGAGTCACACAGGAGAGACAAGAGAGAGGGTTAAAGATTTGCTCAGTAGAGTGCATCAGAGGCATCAATACTTCGTGCTGGACATGCTAGCATGTGAGCAGCCTGGATGGAGAAATTAAATGTGTGTTCCGCCCTTTGGGGTGTGACAAAACCCCCCTGACAGTCACCTTGAGGCCCCAGACATTACGTATGGTCACGGTGAAAGGCAGCGGTAAGGTCAGGATCCAGAATGTCCCCAGCAGGGACTCACGAGCGTTTTTCCGGGCTGTACGCCTTCTAGTCCACAAGTTACTGGAGCTGTCCTCAATGTCTGCAAGAGTCAAGATGGGCGCGGACAGTGTACACCTTATAGCCATCCTGCACAGTCTGAGGGGGACAGAACAACAGCATCTATTTGGGGACGCGCAGAACTGTAATAGACAGGTTTCAGCAATGAATTATGACATCAGGGAAAAACAATACATACTGGCCAACTGCAGGCTGTACAAGTATGGGCCAACTTGGCATACTCTTTTGAAGGGTCCCAAGGTGCTAGTTTTTTACAGGTAGGTAATTTTATGTTCCGCATTAATAACTAAACTCGCTGACCGGGTCGATAGGCAGGACCTGGATGTCTCCGATGGCGAGCATGGGACCATACGTCTTTGTACCTTCAGTAACAGTCTTCTATGAGTGGGACAGTGCAGGGTGGTGTGTCCAAACAGAACAACGGTGGCTGAAAACTAAACACGCATTGGAAAGGAGAGAGGTGACAGACAGGATTGCTTCAGGCATTCAGGGCATTTTCCGCCCATGGGTGGTGTAATTCCCAGTCGATTGGTTGGTCTTTTCACAGGAGCTGTAAGGATTTTGACACCTACTTGTTAGTCCTCTCAGCCATCCCATTAAATTGGGGATGATACACCTTACCAGCAGGGCAGTTAAGAAGTAGAGTGTGTTGGTGAGTAGCAGCCAGGATTGACTCATCGAGTATCCAGACCACAGGCCCCACAAAGCAGAAAGGAGATAAAATAGGTGAGGGTTGTTCCTCAGTGTCCAACGCGTCATACTGCCAGGACAGGGCATCAGCTTTTTGGTTCATTGACCCAGGGAGGTAAGTCACTTTAAAGTCAAAGCAGGTAAAAAAACAGGGACTAACAATCTTGCCAAACATTTAATGTTTTTGCTTTTTGTATATATTCTAAGTTACCGTGATTGTATAGACAATGAATGGGTGCTTTGCTCCCTCTAGCCAGTGGTGCAACTCCTCAAGTGTCAATTCAATAAGCAGGAGTTCATGGTTCCCCACATAGTAATAGCACTTAGCTAGATAGAGCTTCTTAGATAAATAAGCACATGCATGTTGGCAGACCGTTGTCTTGTGTCATTGCAGGAGAACAGCACCTATCCCCAAATCTGAGCCGTCGACCTCCACCTTGAGTGGGAGTTCTGGATCGAGCTGGTGGAGGACTGGAACAGAGCAAACCAGCTTCAGCAGTTTTGCTGAAGGCTGCTGTGGCCTCTGGGGTCCCTCCAAGTACTGTGCTTTTATGCTGAGTAAGGGAGGTAAAGGGAGAGGCCTCCAAATTGAAGTTCCTGATGAACCTACGATAAAAATAGTTAAACCCCAGAAATCGTTGGAGCTCTTTTACCATTCTAGGGAGAGGCCACTCCAGGACTGCCTTGGTCTTATCTTCATCCATGACCACCACTCCAGGTTGAATGAGGTAACCTAGGAATCTGTGACTTTTGGTGAAATTTGCACTTCTCCCCCTTGACAAACAAGTTGGGATCCCGTAACCGCTGGAGGACTTCTCAAACATGGCAAACATGTTGCATACAGTCTTTACAGTTTCCCACAGCTCCCGAGTCCAATAAAGCTTTAGCAGGAACTTTTTCCCCCCACAGAACAGGAACTGTCATTTAGGTTTAAGTAATTCCCAGAACAACCAACAGTCTTATCCTTGATGGAGTCATTATCATTGTGACAGTGGAGGTGCACCTGGCAATTCTGGATTGAATGTCAAGGATCCCCGCAACTGAGGCAGAGGCGACTCACCTGATATCACCGTTGTCTCTCTTCTGCGGGCAATGGAGTGCGACTGAGCTGCATGGGTTCTGACTTGTCTGCAGGAGAGGTGGAGCTGGACGCCTGTGCTTCAACATGACCATGGTGGCGACGGTGATCATGGATGTTATTACCCAGGATGATGGATAGCTGGACATAGTCATCGAATGAATGAGCCTTCCCTCGAGCTCATCCTGCAACTCCGGAAAAAGCGTGCATCAATGGAGGACTTTAAGGCAGTCGTCTGGCCACCTATGACCTGCAAGACCTTGCCAGAGATCACAGTGGCAAAACCCTAGGCTACAACCCACGGCGGAGTGATAAAATACCTCATGGAAAGCAAACTGAAAGTTTCTTGCAGATTCCAGGAGGGGATTCCCCTCCGTCCAAAGGGCCCACTCACATGCTCTCCCCAACAGCAATGAGATAATGAAGAGCACCAAGCCATATCTTCATGGAAACGGTCAGGATGTTCATCTACTGTATATAGATTCCACACTGAATTAGAAACAAGCAGCAATGATTTGGGTTATTGTCATATTTGTCAGGGAGAGCCACAGGTACTGGAGCAGCAGCTTGTGGAAGTGAAGCTGGCATGGAGACTTGGGAAGCTTGTCCCTGCAGCAGTTTCTCCACCAACACTGTAAGTTGATTCACCCAGTCTTGTAGCCGCTGCTGGGTCTCCGCAGGGTCCATGTTTCACTGGAAAGTATTCTATCATAAATGGAAGACAGGATGGACAGAGGACCCAGATGCTGGATACCAAAGACTTTATTTAACAATCTGGGCAGACAGAAACCAAATTGAGAGAAAATAAGAACATAAGAAATTTACAAACAAGAGGAGGCCATTTGGCCCATCAAGCTCGTTTGGGGAGAACTTAACTAAGTTAAGTTCTTAACTAAGGACCCCAGGGTTTTAGCTTGAGCTACACTAGCAGGAAGACTATTCCATACTCTACACACTGTGTAAAGAAGTGCTTCCTCAAATTCATTTTAAAATGTTCTCCCGCTAATTTCCACTTCTGGCCTCGAGTTCTAGTTTTTAAACTAATATTGAAGTAGCCATTTGGCTGAACAGGATCCAGACTTGTTAAAATCTTATATACCTGGATCATGTCCCCCCTTAGTCTCCTTTGCTCGAGGGTAAACAGATTCAGCTCAGCTAACCTCTCCTCATAAGACATTCCTCTAAGACCAGGAATCATTCTTGTAGCCTATACGTTGCACCCTTTCCAAGGCAGCAATGTCCTTTTCAAGGTATGGTGACCAAACCTGCACTCAATATTCTAGGTGGGGTCTAACCAAGGAATTCTATAATCGTAGCATCACCTCCCTTGACGGAAGAAGTCATCATAGTAGGAGCTCCAGGGGGTCCGGTGGTTGGGACAGTTATTCCTACACAGATCCACAGAGAACAGGCACACCGGGTGTGGGGGGAGAGCTGATTTTCGATCTGTTGATGACATTCTAATGATTCTTTTGTTGGCAGTACGTACATTCTTACGTTCATTTCGTGGAAGTAAGTTGGGCTTATTGTTCATTTTGAGTTTCACTTAAATTTAGTTCAGGATTCAGGTCTAATTCTGGTCTAGGCCATGCCTTTGTTATTTGAACTGAGTTAATTTGACTCCACAGTGCAGTGTATTTAATTATGTAAATTTCTTGAGGTGATGACATGATGTATTTAATTGAATTGAATTGCAATTTTATTTGCTATTTGCGCAGGTGTCTTGAAAAGCATTATATAAATGTAACATTCATTCATTCATTCAAATACTTTGGGATTCTTGCATGGTTCCCTTCAGTCAAGACCTATAAATAGACTTTGATATACTAGACAGTAAAAGTACATTCAGGTTTTTTCAATAAAGTTAAATAATTAAATAGACAAAGGTGTGATTTAGGAGTCCAGTTTAACAATGCCATTCAGACTGGGATGGGAATTAGGGTACTTCTCCCCATCATTAATGTCTTTAGCAACCAACCTGATAACTTGTGGATATTTGGCCTGTGTGTTATAATGTGTACTGGTCTTGGACATCTGAGGTTAGCTTATCTGCAGACTCCCTCCACTCAAACAGTGAGTGAACTGGATGATGGGGGTCTCTGAGGATGGCCGGTGCATTGTTCCTGCAGTGGTGGATAAGGATTTGAATATACTGAGCAGGATAGGAATTTAAATATGCTGGTGTTAATTGAAGCATAGTCTATTACTGCAACCTAATGAGAGTATCCCCGAGTAGGCAGGGCAAAAGAAAGGGCTCAGGGTATCATCTGGACGTTATTCAGTGGGGACCCGGTAAGAGCGCAGTTTCTCATTTAAAAACAGGCCTCATCTGTGATTTCTGACATTGTATGTGAAAGGAAAAGCTACTTGATTTCTGCTGCTCTCTGAAAATCAAACAAAGCTGAGAGCTTACTGGGAAACACTCCTCTGAATGATTCAGGGAAATTCAAAAGTGCAGAGGATAAACAATACGACGTTCACCATACAACAAATAGCAACTCTATTCTTTTAGTTCTTACAAACTTCCCTCCCAGCTCTGAAATTAAATTGAATAATTGTCATAAATTCTTTTTTCAGCATATTCATATGTGTTTTGCAGTTCCTGATTTTTTTTATTGCTTCTACAGTGCCAATTTGCAGCCTTAAACTCAGAACCATACTTATCATTGTAATGGAAATAAATTGTTTAAAATACTGCATGTGTATTTCTATGTCAATCCTAATCAGGTAAACTCTAAAAATCTGGCTCCCCACACACACTACTAGACATTTACATGGAGAAACCTTATGAACACCAGCGCGCTGACACACACAGGTGTG
>JAOYFF010000041.1:13598889-13640626 GCA_025773925.1 Cryptomyrus ogoouensis | reverse complement strand
GTGATTAGTACAGATGTTGTATGTTGTCTTTCTCTTTTCAGCAGACATGGAAGCAGATTATCTGTTTTGTTTTTTTTTCTTTTCTCCTTTTTTTCTCTCTCCCTCTCGCTCTTTCCCCCTTCTTCTCCTTTATTTCCCCCCATCTCCTTCTTTTGAGGAAGTAAATAAAAATATAAAATAAATAAATAGATAATATAAATAAATAAATAAATAAATAAATAAGAATAAAGTACTCCTCCGCAGAGGGGGGGTGGAGGAGGGGATATTAATATATATATATATATATTGAAGAAAACAGATTCAATAATGTCTTGCATTTCCATATTTTGGGTGATCAATGAATATTTTAAACATGAAATTAATGTACTGTAAAAGACAGTATATGGTCTTCTATCCATTCATCTACCTTCAAACTGTCTATCCTGGACAGTATTATGGGAGAACCAGTCCCAGAGAGCACAGGCCACAAGGCAGGCACACACACTGGTTGGGAGTATTTGTCCAATGAAACCTACTGTTATTTCTTTGAAAGTATTTCATTTTTGCATTTCAGAGGAAGCCATCAAAGCTTAAGCTATGCTCAGAAACTGAGCTACAACTAGTCTGCATTTCATTGCCTCAGTTGGCAACCAATCCCAAATATGACAGTAATACAAAAAAAATAAAAAATTACGACCGTTGTGTGCATTTAGACCAAATTTCGTATGCCTAACAACATACCCACTAGAGAGAGAGATCACCTGTTATGACCTGCTCCTCCGATCCTCCTGTGTGCCACGCCCCCCTCGTTACCTCATGTTAATTCCCGATTGTAATCACCTGTTGCCTGTTATTTTCGGCTTGTCCTGTGTATTTAGTCCGCGTCTGAGTCCGTTTTCCCCAGATCTGTCATTGATGTTAGTTCGTCGTTGCTCCGTGTGTTCCCCAGTTCCCCGCAATAAACCCTTGTGTCTGGATATTTGCCTGTCTGCCTGACGGACCGCGATCACAACACACTGGAGTAGAATGTACGAAATGTCTGCTTCATTAAGGATAAAAGGAATTTAGCATGGAAGACTAAACTAAAGTCATAAAACAATTGTGGTCACACCTAGGCTACCGTGATTTTCACTTAGCGACCATTTTGATGGTGATTCCACCACTGGGCTCCTCAGCAAGGCTCTTGACATCCATTTGCTCCAGGGACTAACTGACCCTGCTTCCTCAATTATATGTCACTTAGGATAAAAGCATCTACTGAAAAAGTAAAGGTAATGTAAATCATTTTAAATATGCCAGACCTAATACTGATTTTACTATAGCATCTGGCAGTGCTCAGATACTTATTGTAATGTATAACCATACAAGTACAGTTGAGTTTCACAGCTTGGTACAGTGAAAACGGTTATAATATGCAGCTAAAAAATACCAAAATGTCACAATAACTGCTCAAAACAGATATAATGCCCAAATTGTCTATGAAGCTAGTACTGCAATATGCAATAAACATCCTGAATGGCAGGCGGAATAAACTGCTTCTTAATTAGACCTGCAACATCAACAGAGATACCTTTACAGTTCTCTTGTGTGGTTCCCTGATGGTGGAAAGAGCTCCCTGTCCACTTAAGAAAAATGCCTGCCTGTTTCATGAATTCTTCCTCTAACCTAATGCCTCTTTAATGTTCCTATGTTGCACTGTTGGGCCTTGAATAGTCTTGTAGCTGGGAATTCATTGGAAGCTCAGTCTAGCTTCACTTATACTTAATTGACTCCTCAACAGCATGTATGTTTGTAATGTGCTATATGTCTCATTTGTACATCACTGATTTCCACGATTTCCATTTGTAGTTGACTGGAGTTTTTAGATAGTTGAGAAATATTCTATAAATATATATCAGAGTGACTGAAGTAAGTTATCACTAATCTGCAATGAAATGTTACTTTCAAATTCAGACTGAAAGTCATAGTTGTATGTTACATTGTCCGTAGTGTCAGTGACAAAAATCAAGGTGAACCCAGAGGAATTACCACAACTCCTGAACTGGGGTGCGTTTCCCAAAAACTCTTGTTAGCAACTTACAAAGTTGGAACCATTCAGTTGCATAGTTCCAACTATGCAAGTAACTTTGCTTTTGAGAGACACGCCCCTGTATGGAAAAGTAAATGTGTAATAATGCAATATATTTTTGAATAAGAGCATGACTAAATGATGAGAAATATATATTTGCCAAAGATCTGTCTGTCTATCAGCAGTGTGAATAACACAAGTTCAGATTCTGAACTGGGTCTGCATGTAAAAGAAATGGATGTAAATACATGTAAATGGTTCCATGGTCAACTGTAAAAACAGGGCAGTGTTGGACTCAGCAAGGGACTGAGGCAGCACATCTGCTTCACCTCCTCTTTCAATGAATATTATGGATCCAGGCCCTAGTAAAGAGTGGCCCTTTATTTCAAGATCCTTTAATTGCTGATGTATTGCTCAGGGCTGGCCCTGTATGCTACTCCATCTGCTTGGGTGACTTGAGAGTTGTGTTTCATGAAATGTACAATGTTGATTAGGCTGTACAATAATAATTGTGCTTGGTGTTATATAGAGTATATGTGTGGGTGTTCAAATAAGATTTTCTTCATCTACATCAAAAGGTATAATTTCAATTTTTCAAAGGCAAATGTTCATCACTGGCTTTGTTTTTTCAACAAGTACTGTTGAATTGTTACACCCCTTCTTAATATATAACACAGGATTCTGTACACAGACGCTCCTCAACTTACGAATGAGTTACGTTCCGAATGGCTGTTCGTAACTTGAAATATTTGTAAGTCGTTATTCAACTTCATTTTAAGGGTATTAGCGAGTACAAAGAACTGGGATGCTGGGAGTACGCACGCTACGTGGGAGTAGCGGCCAGAAGACGTACTAAGTGGAATTGGCACACAGAAAAAAAATTGTTGTTGCGGACAGGAAATGGGAGCCCAAGGAACACAATTTCGACTTGCAGTCCTCTTCGTTCGTACGTCTGAAAGTTTGTAAGTTGAAAGTTCATAAGTATTATTGCACATAAAAAACTTCTGTGATTTACTGTTAACTGTAACAAAGTGCTGAAGGATGCTGATCTATAGATAACCAGATGTCTTTTGGAAAGAAAACCAATATTGTGTTGGGCACAGAGCAGCAGCTACAGGAAGTACCAACCAATCAAAGCACAACAGCTTAATGGCCTTAGTTTCAAGATTATTGGAATTCTTTATAGACATTTTCCAGGGAAAATTACTGGGACATTTTGGGGGACTTTATTTGAGGATAATGCTGTCCAGTATATATGAGTGTAATATTCCAACAGAAGACTGTACTGGGTAAATGTAATGAATATTTGCACAAAAGGATCTTTTGATGAACCATTCAACCAGAATTCAACTGGAAATGTGTGAATTTCCACATGATGATAAACTTACCAAATATTTTGAAAAAGTCACACTTTTAATTTTCCCTTTTCTGAATTAAGCAATTTAATGTACCCGGCAAAGGAAAAAAAAAAAAAAGAATTGTACTTGGCTGCAAATGAAGATTTGGTAGTTTATCAGTAGTTTTTATTGTGAAGCACTCATGATACAGTTTGATGCCAGTTAACTAAAAACGGCTATCTGAGAAACAAGACACTGGCACACAAACATGCCAACAGATTAAAGCCAACCCCACAGACCCAGAAACTACACGGAGACCCATGCTCAGTACTCAGTAAGATTCTGAAGGAGCAAGGTCACATAGACTCAGTTCCACAATTTAGTGAAGTGCAGGATTAAAGAACTGCTTGAAAACCCCTTATGCATGGGTGATGCATTGCAGTGTCTACTGCAGAATGAAATAATAATGAAACCAAAATATTCCAAAATCCCCATTTATAATGCGATTTTTGTGTATACAAATGGTATAATTTAACTGAAAAATTGTGCATTCTAAGAGATTACCAACATTAATACAGTAATAATGTGCATTGTACATTATTATATAGTACTGTATTTTTTCTCAAATGAAAGGAATTCTGACATTTTAGCCAAATTTTCAAGAGCCAAGAATGGAAAGAATGGAATACCGTGCCTCGAGGGTTGATGGGGCAATGAAAATCGTGCTTTTTCTACCCCTCAATGGAACAATGAAAAAAACATAGTTACACTCACTGTATTTGGAAAATGCCAGTGTTATCTCACCTGAAATATGAAGTTCTTTTTTTTTTTTTTGATCTTGTCATGGACCACTCCGGAGATGCCCCATCTTTGTCCCTACAGCCACGTCCCTCCAGGAGATCCTGCTCACAGAACACGCCTGTTTGGGGAAGTTGTATCCTTCAAGCTCAGTGATTACACCAGTGGCTCCACTTTGGGGCCCTGCCCCTCCCAGCTGTTTCCTTTCTTCCCACTGTTAGCCTTCTATTTCTGGAGGCCTGGCTTGCCAGCCAGATGTTAGATCTTCATATTTCATCCTCAGTTCATGCATTTGTTCACGTGCATCTCTCTCCTCCTAAACCCTGAGCCCTTCCTAGCCTGCTTATTCCCGTTGCTGATCGCCTGACCCATGCCTGGACGACCGCCACCGACTCTCACCTCAGCCCTCCAAGACCCGATGCTGACTGCCAAACCTTATCGTTGTCCATGTAATGGGTGCACCCAGCTTTTCATGTCTCTTTGCTTAAGCCCCACATGACTGCTCTCTGGCCTCTCCTGTGCTGCTCCCCCAGATGGAGGTGAGGAATTCACTGTTGTTGTTTGTCCATTGCAGGACGCGGGGGCTCCAGTACCTGGTAGACTGGGAGGGGACCATTCTTGGATGCTGACCTGTTTTATGTTTGATCCTTCTCTTATCACCAATTTCCGTCATGATCACCCAGGGCTCCTGATGGGAGGGGGGAGTACTGTTGTGGATGGCTCCAGGGATGCCCTGTCTTCATCTCAATAGCCATGCCCCTCTGGGAGATTACGCCAATAGGTCATGCCTGTTCAAGGAAGACCAATCCTAGAAGCTCCGTGAATACATCGGTGGGTCCAGTTTGGGACCAGACCTCTCCCAGCTGTTTCCTTTCTTCCCACTGTTAGTCGCCTCTTTCTGGGAGTCTGGCTTGCTGGCCAGATGCAAGATCTTCATGGTTCATCCTGATTTCGAGCATTTATTCCTCTGCATCTCTCTGTCTTTCCATGTACCGACCTTTGCTTCGTCTCCTAGACCCCGAGCCCTGCCTAGCCTGCTTATTCCTGTCACCGATCGCCCAACCCATGTATGGACAACCGGCACCAAGTATAGTCTTAGCCCTCTGACAACTTATGCCATTCGCCTGACCTCATCGACCGTCAATCGATCCCTGCTTCTGCCTTCTGTCTTGGGTTCCCGTGACAACCCCATGTTAGCGTGGATTATTTTTGGAAGTACTGGTCATCTGAAAACAAAAACCCAGTTACCTGTACTGGTCTGTGCCAGTGTCTGTCTTTTGGATCTCTCACAGATCTGGACCCCAAAGTTTTGTCTAACAAAGAATAAACACACCATTCCTTAAAGTTAGTTCCAGGAGATTTGGGAAAAAAAAGAAAAGCATCCAGGGAATAAAAAGTTTTTGCCTAGTTATCTCCAACTATATTTGATGTTTATTAAAAATACATTTAATATCAGTAGAAAATCCTGTATTCAAAGACATTACACATGTGGGTTCAGTAATGCACATAAGGTATTATGATTAATGCCATTTTTGGGACATCTTAGGATAAAATTCTTTCACACTTTTAATTTAGGCTAAGTTAGTTACATTTATCTATAGAAGTAGTTTCCGGTTCCTTATTTCCCTCTCACAGAACCAAATATTCATATTTTGCTTTAACAGTTTTCCAAAGAAATTCAAACCCCACATCTTCATCTTTCTTGGGTTTTCGAAGCACTGACTAAAAAAACATAAAAATGGCAACAATGATGATGGCCTCCAGTTAATTTATTATTTTTATCTAAATAAAGCTACCTCACAGTTTTGAAAATGCTACAGAAGTAAAGCTAAGGACCATGATGAATTGAAGAAAAAAGATGATATGCTTTGAAGATGTTTAAAGGGAGCTTAAAAAAGCCAAAAGTAATCAAAGTGGTTTCTTCAAAGAGGTCTACCATATCTTCAAAGAGGTCTACCATGGCTTTTTTCCCTTTAAAATCAGAAATTTAGTTCTGAGAAGAAATTATTCATTTGAAATGAAGCACTTAATTCTTGACTTGGCAGATGGCTTTCTATGATATCACCTAAAAGGTCAAAGTCAAGCAACCAAATAAAGGTCAGTAGAAATAAAAATGTCAAAACCTCTACATAACAACATGTTGGAAATCATTTTAGCAGCTTTTAGCGTTTCTATAATATTATGTGCATGATTATGTTACACAATATTTTCTGTTCAAATAGATGCAGTTACAAGTCATAAGTAAATTATACATATTTAATGGATGCTTTATCCAAAGTCACACACTGTAAATTTTGAGAAAGCAGACTCAGTCAGTCTGAGGCAAAATTGGGGGTTAGGGGCCTTGCTGAAGGATCCAGTGGATAAACCACTATATCAAGCACCAAATCTGAACCTGGGACCTTCTGATCACAAGCCGCTGAGCCACAGTAAAGTAGTTTAATCATTTAAATGTCCGTTTAAAGTATTTAAAAATGGAGATTAGCAATTTTACTTTTGGTTTATTATAATTATAATGTCAAACAAGACTTCCAAGTTTTTAGCTCTCTGTGTGTCACAGTATTGCAATGCATATAACCACCTTATATGTATTCATATAAGAACACTGTCATTTATAAATATTTTGGAAGATGCTTAAAGCTATCATTATTAGTAATTTTCAGAGAAATTACTTGATGGGGATTAATTTTAATACAAATAACATAAGTAAAAATGCCAGAGAAAAAAAAAAATTGGAAATAACTGGGTATAATTATGGAAAGGCAATACATGTTTATTAAACAGAAGTTTAAACAAAAAGTGTACTACAACTTACTTAAACAAACTCAAGATAAGGTATTCCAGTGGTACTGCAAAAAGGTTTGCTCCATTATATGCAACATATTCACTAAGAATACCCACTCCCCAAATACACTGTTTCAGTGATTCTAATAGGTGATCGTTTATTTTCATACCGATACATTAATATTGGCTGTAAGAAGGGGGATTAAGTGACATTTACTGTGTTGCGTGCGTGTTGTGTTGTGTGCGTGTTGTCCGCCACAGTACCTGAGTATGGCAGCCGTCAGAGCGACCAGACCAATAATAGGTGTACCCACCTACAGAGATCTGGCCACTCCCTGAGCGTACCTCAGAGATTGCTGCCACTGAAATGCGGAGTTTACGAATTTCCTCCTGCAGCAGAGGAAAATGGTCATCATACTGGAGAGACAAGGCATCTCTTATACCTACCCGGATGGGCCACTTCAGATTAGGACCCGAGTACTGCCGTGCAGCAGGCAATGCCTCAGCTCCAGACCAGATCCTACCCCCAACAGGCCTGACCCCACTGGCTCTCTGGCAGCTTTTCTCTGGCTCCTGAGGTTCCCCTATCCCCTTCATCATGCGTGCAGCCTTCCCGTGGGTGGCTACAGCAGAGCTACTCCCGCAGAAATGAGGAAAGAGTCTCGTCTGCTATGTTGTGTGAAGTTTTTATGGTGGCTGGAATGCCAATCCCGCCACCAACCTCCAAATTTTCCCCTGCAAGTTGGAGGACTACTTGCAGGACCAGATGCAGTTTAACGTCATACCTAAGACAGACATCATACATAGGACAGAAATTCATAAAATAAAATTGGATATTAGCTTGGTATGCTGGGTGTCCAAGCCTGTCCAGAACACATCCAATTTTTGCACACCACAAAACCCCTGTATAAGGTCCAATTCCTCATCAGTGTTTTCAACCTCATTTCACAGATGTTCAATGTCTACTGAAAGGATTCTTTGCTTTTAATCACTTATACCTGAAATACACACACACACATTCAGATTCACAACCAGAATAATGATGCCTTAACTGTAGGGTTTTACTCCAGAAAATGTGGCATTTTAATTACTAATGATTTAATTTGATTAACAGGTACAGGACAATTGTTTAATTAATGTAAATACTCTAAAATACCTCTTTTGCTGAGTTTCTTCAAATCTAACCTTGTAGGGAGATGGTTTCAGATTGGATGACTATAGGGCTCATTAAATTCAGCTGTATTATGAAAGGACTGCTGCAAGTGAACAGTTCCAGAGCAGTGTGTGCCCTTTCAAAGTGGGACAGCACTGCAAAAGATTGATGGCCACATAAAGAGCAGTAGGTCTGTTTGTAATAAGCAGCAGTGGGCTGTTATAAATCAGATGTGTTTAAGAGATTAATTTTACATTTACACCCATTTCAAAATTGGATATGCACTTAGCTAATTATTTGCAATAGCCAATAAAGATAATACTAAATTAAATACAACTACAATGAAAGCACAAGATATAAAGAAAATATAGTTATAATTAATGTGTGAGTGATTTACACTATATGGACAAAAGTATTGGGACACAACTCTCAATCACTGAATTCAAGTGTTTGTTCAGACCCATTGCCACAGCTGTATAAAATCAAGCATCTAGTCCTGCAGTCAGGAAGGAATGTGTCATTCTAAAGAGCTCAGTGAATTCAAATACGATACTTGGAATGTCACCTGTGCAATAAGTTAGTTTGTAAAATTTCTTCCCTGATAGATATTCCGTTGTCAATTGTGACTGGTATTATTACAAAGTGGAAGCATTTAGGAACAACAAACTCAGCCACAAAGTGGCAGACCACGTCAAATAACAGAGCGGGGTTTGCGAGTGCTGAGGTGCACAGTGCATAGAAGTCACCAATGCCCTGACTCAGTAACTACAGAGTGCCAAACTTCAACTGGTATTACCTCTTGCATAAAACTGTGTGCAGGGAGCTTCATGGAATGGGCTTCCATGGCTGATTAGTTGCATGCAAGTCTCACATCAGCAAGCGCAATGCCCAGAGTCAGATGGAGTAGCGTAAAGCACGCTGCCACTGGACTCTGGAATAGTGGAAACGTGTTCTGTGGAGTGACGAATCACGCTTCTCTGTCTGGCAATCTGATGGACGAGTCTGGGTTTGGGAGATGCCAGGAGAAGGTTACCTGCCTGACTGTAATGTGCCACATGTAAAGTTTGGTGGAAGGGGATAATGGTGTGGAGTTGTTTATCAAAGGTTGGGCTTGGACAATTGGTTCCAATGAAGGGAAGTTTTAATGCTTCAGCATACCAAGACATGGACAATTCTATGCTTCCAACTTTGTGGGAACAGTTTGGGGAAGACCCTTTTCTGTTCCAGCATGACTGTGCCCGAGTGCACAAAGCAAAGTCCATAAAGACATGGTTAGGTGAGTCTGGTGTGGAATAACTTGACTGGCCCACACAGAGCCCTGACCTCAACCCCTTTGAACACCTTAAAGATGAAGTAGAACAGAGATTGTGAGCCAGACCTTCGCATCACAAAATAGATGGAATCATGAGAAAAGAAAATTATGTGGACATATTGAAGCAACATCTGAAGACATCAGCCAGGAAGTTGAAGCTTGGGCGCAAATGGGTCTTCGAAATGGACAATGACCCCAAGCATACCTCCAACTTAGTGACAAAGTGGCTTAAGGACAACAAAGTCAAGGTATTGGAGTGGCCATCACAAAGCCCTGATCTCAATCTTATAGAAAATTTGTGTGTGGCACTGAAAAGGTGAGTGAGAGCAAGAAGACCTACAAACCTGACCCAGTTACACCAGTTCTGTCAAGAGGACTGGGCCAAAATTCCAGCAAACTATTGTAGAAAGCTTGTGGAAGGATACCCAAAACGTTTGGCCCAAGTGAAACCGTTTCGGGCAATTCTACCAAATACTAAGGAAGTGTATGTACATTTTTGACTGATGAAAGTAATAAAAAAATTCTCTCTCTCTTTATTCTGACATTTAACAAATGCAAAAAATATGTTAATATTTATTGATCTAAAACAGAAAAAGTTTACTCTGATTTAATGTTTGGCAGTAAAGAAGAAAAAAGTTTTTGTGTTTTTTTCTGAAGTGTATATAAATATCTGGTATACAGCTGTATATGGCTTCAAATAACGAGTCTAAATTCTCAGTGCTTAAGTATAAAGCAGCAAACAACTTCCAATGTTAAGTTACAGGGCATGGCAGTCATATTACCAATTATAGGCACCATCCATCCATGTTCAGCTTATCCTGAATAGCAGGGATTTCCTACAGCCCTTTGATAAGCCTGGGCCAGCAGGGGGTGCTGGTTGTAAACACTGTCGAATAGGTGGAGGATGGATTGGAATGAGAAGGTCACCGGATGACCTTAGCATTGCTGTCCTTCGCCTGGGCTATCCACTGAAGAATAGAACAGTGATATTTATTTAAGCATAAAAATGAGGTCTAAAAAAAACTTGCCGGAAAAATCCTAGTTTATTTTTTGAAGGTAAATCACCCCACCCCCCAACCCCCCCCCCCCCCCCCAGTGTTCTCTGGCCTGGTGGAATACTGGCCGCGAACAGGTATCGGGTTGGGAACCCCGGCTGTAAAGGATTAGGGGCTGTGGGCAGGTGGGAGGCCATAAGGTAGGGGACGCTAGGAAATACAGCGTTGCAGCCCAATTGACAATAAGTACAACGTAACACCCAACAGCATCACAATTAATGCTATTAAATAGTTCAAACATTGCACACATATTCAATCATAATATCTTATGATTCCCAGAAATTCATAATCACATATAAAACATTCCAGTATACTATGCAGTATAATGTACAGGGAAATTGTGCTCAAATGTTTTTATATGAAATTCAAAATGGCTACAATTTTATTAACCCTGCCTACAGCTGAAGGCAATATAAAAACTTGACATTACTATACTGAATAAAGATAACATTTTGTATTGCATTAATTCATAAAAGATTAAAGCATTCTGTTAAAATGGGATTTGGAATGTTTAAAGTGAGGTCAGTGAATTCACACAAATTTTGAAATGAAGTAACAAAAGTAGTCATTATTCTTTCTGAGAAACTAAGCTCTATTGTAATTTGAAAGCGAAAGGGATTGAGTACTCTTGTGATTGTACCTCTGCAATATACATTCATAAGTGAACGAAACCATCTGTGGAAAAGCTGTATCAATCTGTAAAGGATTATTTACTTTTAAACATTTAAGCATAAAAAAACTCAACTGCAAATGCCAAATGCTTCAAAATATCAAGGATGAAGGCTTTAATGAAAGATTATCCCTGAAACATTTTACTGTATATGATTTACAAATAATGTTTTTAAACTGATGGGAAATTGTTGCTTTGGCTTGGCGCAGTATGTTAGAATTGAAAATGCTATGCATTCTTGTGTTCAGTCAATCCCATTCTACTAAATCACGTATTTTCATCATGTATACTTACTGTCACACTAGCTCTGCATGTTTCGTACTTTGTCCTTCTGCATTACGTGTGTCCAGTGTTCTTCACACTCTGTGACCCTTGGCATGGACAGACTGGTTATTTCATACGGTACCATAAGGTTAGTTAGGTCTAAGCAAAGTCAGCGTTTTCTGGGAAAAGTGTCCTTGGCTCTCCTTGTTCTGTTTTACATGATTCTCGTTCAGCATTTCAGGCAGAACAGCTGCTATTTTAGAGTTTACATCATATAGCGATTCATCTTTTGATGTTCTATAAGAAAGTCATGCAATAAGAGAAATCGGGATCCAAATAGATTATCGGTTTTACTTATTGGCCAGGTGCAAAAGGTATTTGAAACTAATTTCAAGTTGATACGGTTCCAATTTTTCCAAACAGAATTTATTGTCCACATTTTTTTGTACAAATATATCCAGTCATCAATAATAAACACAATTAGAAATGTTATGCCTGCACTGTTGTTTTGGTCATATTGAACAAGGTGTGTGTGATTATTGGTTGGGGTCTCAGTCTATTTGGACTGAACAAATTATGATCTATGCTTGGAGAAGGAAGACCAATGATAAAGGACTTGACTACACTCTTAATTTATGCATCCATGGTGAATGATCACCAGCCCCAGGCCGTGAAATCCCTTAAGTATCGAAAGCTACCCTTGATTAGCTTTATTAATAATTTAACTATTTAAGTGTGTTGCAAAAAAAGAAAAAAAAGAACTGTGACATTTTCAGATAAATACTTGAAATACTGCATTGCTGTGTCTAACCTGTAAGTGTCCAGTATTTTAGATGACAGATACCAGGTGACATGTACCAGCTATGTTTGCTTCAAAACAGTCACTGTCATCTAGATACATCAAGACCCCTGTTTAGTGAGAACACTGTATCATATGGAATTATGATGCTCATCTAATTTTAGAATTGGGCATTTTGTAGAATTACTTTATTTTCCAGAAACATTGAAATTCTGAATGGCACGGACCCTTTATATCCTTCAGATACATCCAGTGAAAGAAAACTTTGTTAAATGCACATAAAACAAAATATGTTGTCACAAAAGCACCTTTGGGACCCCCCCCACCCCCACAGACGTCCTGCACTGGTTGCCTCAAGGGGGCCCTGCACCAGTCGTCCGACTAAATGGATTGAGAGACAAACCTAGGCTCTGTCTCTAATCAACCACAGCTTCGAATACAAAGGATGCTCCACAACAGAGAGAAGAGGTACAGCATAAGAGCCATCAACCATCAGTGTGCTGGATGACCTAAGGACAGCCAACCCCAAAAAGTGTGACCTGGGGCTACAAGAAGCACAGTTCCTAGGATATTGCATCAGTAATTGGGGGTGGTGGGGTAGCATTAGCAGTGTATCCCTAATTTTCAACCCCTGTGTCCATGCTGTTGAACCTTACAAGGAAAAGGTAGCCAGAGAAAGTGATCTGAACACTCAAGGTGGAAACAGTGTTCCAGGTCCTGTAGAGTGCCCTCACAGTGGAGCCAGTTCTACATCTCCCATATTATAACCACACCTTTATCATTTATAATAATGCCCAGAATGTTGCCGGTGAGAAGCATCTGGTGCTGTACCTGAGCCACAAATTAACACCTCCAGAAATAAGGTATGCTTCCATGGAGATGGAAGCCCTGGCGTTTAAGTGGGCAGTGACCAAGCTTTGGGACTCACTGACAGGTTGATAGTTTGTGCTGATCACCAACCATGGGCTCCTTCCAGGAGGTGTCATGTAGCTCAGTAGGCCCGGTCTTAGCAGAACAATCACATGTCACATCACAAGGCCCTTTATCCCCCAGCTCCCTGGGTACTGCAAGAATGCTGCCCCTTCGCTGTTACCCCTAAGCTTGCTCTCACCTGAGGCTCTGGTATATATGGAAAGGGGCAAAATATAGGGTAAAAGAAATAAAATCCCAGGGATTAATAAAATATCACTATTCTATTCTAGAGTGGATGGCCAAGGTGAAGGACAGCAATTCTAAGGTCAACTGGTGACCTTATCATTGCAAGTGCAGCACAGGCTGGGCTGTGGATAAGCCAACACTGATTGTCTCCCTTCGCCATACCTTCTGGGGGGGGGTGGGGGGGGATTACAACGATAACTCCAGGACTCCCGCTTGTTAACAACTGGGGCAGCCTGAGAGGAGCCCCTGCACTAGTTCTGGCACTAAAGTGATTAATATAACCCAGTGTTTCCCAATCCGGTCCTTGTGGACCCACAGACAGTCCGAATTTTTGCTCCCTCCTAGCTCCCGGTGGGAGGGAGCAAAAATGTGGACTGTCTGGCAGGGAGCTCAGAGGGAACAAAAATATGGACCGACTGTAGGTCCCAGAGGACTGGATTGGGAAACACTGATATAGCATATTTGCTGTTTTGCATGTTGAGGTTCTATTTTTACTCCCACTGAGTGCAATCAAACAGGACCAATGCTGAAACTGAATAGCACTGTTGGGAAGACCTATAAGCCTTATAACATTAAAATTGCATTTGGACATATAGAAATAAAAAATCACAACGTAGATACTGGGTATATATGTATATAATAGTCCTATCAAAACAGGATTGTTTTTATTATAGATACTGAGATGGTGCAATCAGGTTTCGAAGTAATGCAACAATACAAATATATACGGATGTAAACAGGCATACTGGTACCTACAGCTGGCATCCAGCTAGCTGTAGAATTTAAATTGAAGATGAAATATGTATCAAAACCATGTGCACCAGCACCATTACTGACCTCAGAAGATGAATTAGCGTATTTGAAAGTGCCTGTTATCAATTTGGTGCACATGTGGATGGCAAACAGCTGCCATTTTCAATTTGGCGCAGAGAAAGAAACCACAAACATTACCTGCCTCAGCCCCGCTGCACATATAGCAATATTGGCTGACACATTTTCTGCTCTGTGAATCAGTGAATTGCTTCTATTTATGAGCAGAACTAATATAGCAGTGGATTTGACACAAAGTACAGAGACTGAAATCCCCCATCCCGAACTTTATAAAACGCAGGAAATAAAAATAGTGCCTTCCGCCCTGAATGATTTGCTGGGTTTTTGTATATTTCCTTCTATTGTAAGGGTTGAATCTTAAGTCTTTGCCTTGCAGTTCATTTCATGATGTGCCTTCAGCTGGTATTCAGTCTATGACTTAGAAATAGCTCCTTTATTTGAGAATTTGCATGCATTATGCAAAAAAGGAGAATTTTATTGTGAATGTGTTGTGAACTCCTTACCTGTAACATGTACAAAGGAGATTTCCTGAAAACATACACACATCAGGATAACAGCGTGTCTTTCGTTTCTTTAAATAGGACGCAGAATTAAATCAGAGTTATTTTCCTCACTGTTTTGTTTAGTGTTGCAGCTTTTTGGAGTATTTCCCGGACATACAAATGATCAAATGTTACATTTATATAGCACTTTTCAAGCCCCCCAAACCATGTTACAGAACTCATGGGCAGTGACTTAAACCACCGCTGTGTGGCCCCCACCTGGATGATGAGACAGCAGCCATTCTGCACCAGTACGCTCATCACACAGTAGCTGAGGTGGTGATGGGGCAAGAGAGAATTCACCAGTTAGACATAGGAGATGATTAGGAGGCCAGATTTGAAAGCGGCCACAGTTGCCAGTTTTAGCCGGGGCATCAAGGTACCACCCCTACACTTTTGAAAGATGCCCAGGGATCTTTTATGAACCCAGAGAGTCACATCCTCAGATTTACACCACATTTGGCACATTGTTTACAGCACAGTATCTCCATCACTGCACTGGGGTCCACACAGACCACAGGGCAGGCTCATCAGTTTGCCACATCAACACCTTGTGTTTCATGGAGATGTGGCTAAACGAGAATATTCTGCACAGAATACCAGCTTTCCTAATCGGTCTCCCATTCAAGCACTGGCCAGGCCCAAACCTACTTGGCTTCAGATGGATTACCTACTCTGAACTGCAGGTGGTATGGCTGCACACGTTCAATGCATGAGTAATCAACTAGGAGTAGAACTTTAAGGACCTTATTTACTGTTACAGGAGTAAAACGAAGTATTCTAAGAGCAAGCAAAGAAAGGACAGCTTTTCAAGTAGTGTGCCCAGTGTTCAACCAAACAAATGTTCACCTGTGCCAGACTGGCATAATGAACTGTGACGTGGTCACCAGGAGGGAGCAGATGGGAGTGACCTTGATGGCTGGAAACCACAGGTTTTATCAGCATCATCTTAGCCAGCTTATTCTACTTTTCATTTGGTTTCCAACTTTGAATATTGTCAGTTTAGGTATCCATGATACTCTTAAAGCTCATGAATTTAGCAATTCCAGCACATGGATTTTTGATGTCTGTACCATTTAAACAGTGCTATGTATGAAGCATGCATACATTTTTAGGACTGGAATTTAACAGAATGTTAGAATGAATTCTAATCAATATAAAACAGCATTGTAAGGCCATATGACCCTAGTATAAATGTTGTTCAGAGGATATCCAAAGAAAAATGGAACGTTATATATCAAATTAATGAACAAGGGGTAAAAGTGTCCTCATTCTCTAAGTTTTCCTGACAAGTTACACAATGTATGAGTTCTATGCTATCAATACTTCATCCAAGACAAAAATCTACATATCATGAGTATTACTACATACATATTACTACATATAACACAAATACACATATTCATATCATTGTGGAATATGTGGGAGGCAACTGAAATTTAAACATTTTGTGTAGTTTTGGAAGACACTGAAAATATACCATGGCTATTTCACATGAATACACTTTTTTGGGTACGTCAGCAGAAGTCTGTTATATTTATGTTTTTTTCTTATCGTCAGACTCGGTTGCTTATTGGCAAATTTCCTGAGCTGAAGGAAACTGTGACAAAGAAGACAGCACAGCTTTATCTTTTACTTTTTCAGCCTGAGGCCTAAACAGTGTGTCATCAAGAATGATGTTGCATAGGGTGCTCAGGTAAATGAAACCCGGTTCAAACAGGTAAACACATACTTAATGGGGGTACTGGTTCATAGATTTTTTTAAGCGTGTCTGAGAAAGGCAGCAAAAACATGTCAACCCTTCAGCTTGAAGAGCAGACCTGCTTTTCTTGAGTGAATTCGAAAGACTAACTTTACAGGAAACCAAACATTTTACAGTTTACCAGCTATCTACTAGCTTCAGTGTTTCATCCCCATTCAGTTTTGCGGACTCACAATTTTATTGCCAATCGGATGTTTTTAAACTCAGTATCATTTCTGGTGGGACAGTGAATAGAACCGTGTAACAGAGTTGGGAGAAAGCAAAGGGGGCTGTATATACGGGACTGCATGGAGCTGATACAAGTTTAACAAAGACAATGAAGGAAGGAAAAGCAAAGTGAGCCATTTTGCCATTAGCAAGGAGAACAGGATTGTAATCTCTCAGGATTATAGCACTTAGCCTGAATTTACCAAGTAAGAAGTGTCTGATATTTTATAATATATTTGATATTTGATAACAAATTGCTCACATTTATTCTAGTTAGTCAAATTTTTACATTACCTTTTTTTACATTTACATTATGAGTTCTCCATGTTAAAACAAAAAAGGAGAATGTTCCTATTGGGAGAGATGTGGTATAAAGTACTTGTACTTTATTTCACACATTTCCTTAAAAAATAGTAATGATACTGGAACCATCATAGACTGAGAGAGAGGGTGCATTTTTAACTGCTTCAGAAAGTAAATCCTCTGCTGGTTCTGTCTTTGTGAAAGAGGTGATGTTGAGCTGCCATTTCAGGTCAGGAGAAATTATGGTTCCTAGGAAGATTTAATGGTAATGACAGTTTGGCAATATATGGTTATGGGTGGGATACAGGGTGGGGGATTTCGCTTGAAGTCCACCACCATTTCAACAGTTTCTTGGGCATTGAGCTTTAGGTTGTTTAAGCAACACCATGATGTCAACTGCTTGATCTTCTCTCTGTAAGCTAACTCATCGCTGTTTTGAATCAGTCTGATCAGGGTTATGTCATCTGGAAACTTAATCAGTTTTACACAGGGGTCCCCTGATGTGCAGTTGTTTGTGTACAGAGAGAAGAGCAAAGGAGAAAGCACACAGCCCTATGGAGCTCCAGTGCTGATGGTCTGTAGTTCTGAGATGTTTGTCCATTCTCACACGTTGTCTTCTGTTTGTGAGGAAGCTTTTGATCCACATGCATAGTGGATCAGGCACAGACAGTTATGAGATTTTGTCTGCATTAGTTCTGGGAGATTAGTATTAAATGCAGAGCTAAAGTACACAAACAGAATCCTAACATATGTCTCAGGGCAGTCCAGGTGTTGGAGCATGAAATGAGGTCCAATGTTAACTGCATTGTCCACAGACCTGTTGGTTCTGTAGGCAAACTGTAGTGGGTCAAGCAATGAATCCATAATGGTTTTAAGGTATGACAGCACAAGTATCTCAAATGCCTTCATAACCACATGTTGTAATGGTAAAGGTCAGGTTCTCCACTAAGTGGTGGTGGCATTTTTGGTTTGTAAAGTTAATGCCAAATCTCATGTGAGCAGCGGGATTAAGAGAGAAGCGGTATTCTTTTCCTCCTCTAGAGAAAGAGTTCAGTCTCCACGTATCTGAGCAAGTTCTCAGGTTAATAAAGTTCGCTGCCCGGTTATACCTTATATAGTGAAGTTACTACACCACAGATGTGAGAACCAGTGGTCTGTAGTCATGTTGGATAGAGACTTTCTTGGTTTCTTTGGAACAGGTATTATTGTGGATGGAGCTGGAACAACACAAAGATCACAAAGATCCAGTGACTGTTTGAAGATATCTATGAAGACAGGTGACAGTTGATCTGCACAGTGCTTCATAATGGCTGGGGAGACAGAATCCGGACCAAGATCTTTTCTTGTATTCTGACTTCTGAAGATTTTGTTTACAGCTCTCTCATTGATTCTCATAGAGGGGTGGCTGGATGTATGGGGGACTGAGCTGGGGGGAATGTGAGAGAGGTGTGAAGGAAGCCAGGTGTGAAGAAGGCCAGTGAAAAGAATGAGCTATGAAGGTGAGGGCTGTATGATGCGTGAATATGGCTTTTCAAACCTACAGTAGAAGTCATTAAGTGTATTGGCCAGTTGATGGTCATGTAGTAGCTGGGTGGGATTTTTCTGTTTGTAGTTGGTTATTGACTGCATTCCCTTCCAGACTGTAGATGGCTTGTTGGTTGAGAACTGGTTTTCCAGCTTTTTGGCATATTCCACCTTGGCAGCTTTGATCGCCTTCTCCAGTTTGCACTTGGCAGTTTTGAACAGATTTTTGTCACCACACCTATAGGCTTCATCTTTTGTTTTAAGAAGCTGCCTGAGTTTAGCTGTACACCATGGTTTGTCATTGTTATACCTGACAACAGTCCTCACAGAAGCTTATGTATGATGTTACGGTGTCCATGTATTCATCCAAGCTGTTAGTGGCATTTTTGAAAATGTTCCAGTCTGTGGAGTCAAGGCATCCTCTTAATTGCTGTACAACTCAACTTCTCCAGCATTTCACTGTAATAACAAGAGGTTTAGCAGTTTTCAGATTTTGTCTGTATGCTGGAATGAGATGAATTTTTACATGGTCAGAGGTTCCTAGTGCAGCATGAGGAATGGAGCGATATCCATTTTTATATGCAGTGGTTGAGATTTGTATTTTCCCTTGTGGCACATGTGATGTGCTGACTGTATTTGGGAAGTTCTAGGCTCAGATCTGCTTTGTTGAAGTCACCCATAATAATTTTTTGGGGTTGAGTTTGGGTTCCTCTGTTCAATACTGATTATTTATTCAACAAGCTTTTTCTGAGCATCACACAGGTAGGCATGACGTGGAACACATAGCAAAATAAAAGATGCAAATTCACAAGGGGAGTAAAAAGGCTTGCCGTTGATGAATAAAGTTTCCAGGTCTGGGATGCATGATTTCAGCAGAATTTCTCACGATACGGGTCGTGTGAAGAGGGAGGACGCTGCTGCATATCAATCTGGTACAAGAGGCTTTATTTAATGGACTGTACTCCAGGAAGATGTGGTTCTTGGCTCGTGGTTGTAAGCCAGGCGGGGTTCGGGCGATCGTCGCTGGTAATCCAGGGGGCAAGGCAGGCTCAGGTCCAGGGACAGGCGGGTAATCAGATGATCTTCGTTGGCAACTCAGAAGGCATCGTCGTCGGGAAAACAGAACAGAGTGAGGGTAACAGGCAGGCAGAGGTCTAGACAGGTGGGGGAAATATAAGACAGAACTACTCGAACTCGCAAAAGTATGCTTAAGATCTAAGATCTAATAAGTAGGATCTTCCATTTACTCGATGGGCTTCAGCTTTCACGCCCGGCTCGTCCGATCTTCGTGTGTGCCACACCCCCCTCATTACCTTGTGTTAATTCCCGATTGTAATCACCTGTTACCTGTTATGTTCAACCTGTTCTGTGTATTTAGTCTGCATCTGAGTCAGTATTCCCCAGATCTGTCATTAACGTGAGTTTGCTGCGTGCTCCCCTTCATCCTGTCCGCTCCGAATAAAACCCCATTTTCTAGTATTCACAGCTCTCTCGCCTGATTCCCCGCTCGCCCGACACGGATCCTAACAGGCGGTGTACCGTAACCGGTTCCCGGAGCTGGCAGGGAGTGAGCAGTCCAGCTGCTGCTACACTCCCTTCTCGGGAAACCCCAAGGATGTGACAGGAAAGCTCTGCGTGATGTCAAAGGCGCTTCCTCGGTGCGATCCATGACAGAACTATAACATCGTTACAATAGTTTTCGTGTATATAAAAACAAATTCTGCCTCCTGTTCGTGGTTCGACAGTTCCGTGTCACGGTTGGCTCTGTAGATTTGGAAAACTGGTAGATGCAGTATGCTGTCCAGCATATTCTCGTTTATCCACATCTCCATGAAACACAAGGCAGATGTAACCATTGTATCTCTCTTCCTTGTTGTCATGTGTGAGGGTATTGTCAACTGATTGTATTGTATAGTCATTTTGCCACAGGAAAAGAACTGTTGTACAAATCATCATTGGATGTCTGACTGCTATGGCAAGGAAATTTGTGATAAGTGCATGTAAACTTCTGATCACAACTGTATGAGATCATCTCATTCATGAATGACTATACAACAGAGGGGGCATTAGCAAGTCTGTAGGGCATGACCAGATATCTGTAATTTATACAGATTTTCTTCTTATTGGCATTTTGTCATGCACTTTCTTGTAATCAAGAATGAAATACCATTCCTTCTAGACCAACAGTGGAAATAAATTAAAAGTAAAAACTAAGGGATCATTAAAGTAACAACATACACCATACACATAATACACATAAAACTCATATCCATGGTGATCTATAGTGCCTTTGGAGGGAGTAGCAGCCTGAAAAATCTTTTAAGTAGCGTATCTTTATGGTGTGTTGTAGGATATAGCAGCATGTATCTTTGTTATATATATAGAATTGCAAATGCCAGTGCAAGTGCAAGTGAAAGATTGCACTGGTGGACAGAAGTGTCTGGTTCAGTGGAGGTTAGTGGTTCAGTGGGGTGGGCAGCAAAAGTGTCCATTGCCCTCACAGTCAGGGGAATGAAGGTTGTTGGCATGTTCGAGGGGTAGGCTTGTAGCCTGCAATGGTCTGGAAACCTTGGCATAAGCAGCATGTCTCTTTATTGTCTAAAGTGACTGAGATTCTGCCCTTACTTCCTCTTTGCCTCCTTGATTCCTTTGGACAGATTCTTTTTGGCCAGCCTGTACGCTGCAGTGTTTCTGGACCTGAGAACAGCATTACAGATCTTTAACAGTGTGAGGACTTCTCCAGTCAGCCTGGGTTTCTGGTTGGTGCGGGTCTTGATAATTTATGCAGCAGTTACATCCTCTAACATTTATGCCGTGTTCCATTTACCTCAGAAGTCAGAACTCAGGACTGGTAATGACCTCACACATGAGTTGAACACGTTCCAGTTAACCAAGTTGGAAAAACAAGACGGACGTGACCAAGAAAACCTTTGTCTTGTTCGCTCGTTCAGAATACAAATGACTTCTGAGCCAATATGAACTGAATCTTAAAAACACAGAAAAAGAAAGACCGCAGAAGGTATGTTTGTTTTTATTTATTTTTAGCATTTTTCATTGTGTCAGAAACGGCTTTTTGTGTTTTGTGTCTTTTAATCATTTATTTCGTAGTCATTAATGTTGCACAAAGGGTGAAAACTCTTCGGAATAGTTATCTATAAATGCAATATTTCCAATTCAACTTATAATATTAGCCTGTAAAATTGGATTTGTGTAATATAGGTTTTAATATATGCTCTTAATATTAAAAATAATATTTGGAAGTTTCGCTCTGCCTCGGGGCAACAGGAATTAATTTTAATAGAAATAATACAGTGATAGTGGATATGAGTGTAATATTTAATTACAGATAATCTTTACTTAAATACAGTTTTCTCATAGGACGCTGATGTCAACTGCACTGTAGATAACATAGTGAGTCATCATCCTGAAGACTGGAACAGAGTGGGAGGTCATGCTGAACATGGATGACTACACTTTTGCATGCCATTTGAGTCACCAGGACACAGTTTGAATATCTCCTAATGAACATAGTCAATGTCTACCATCAGTCCCTGTGACAAAATGTGCTGATGTTCCTGTGGTACATGGCCAACCAAAACAGTTTTAGGGAGATATCAGACAAGTATAACGTGTCACAGTCATCAGCACACAGGATCATCCTAGAAGTGCTCAACATCATTTGCACAATGGGATCTCCTGGCCAAATGCTTGTGAGAAAGGAGCATTTGTTGTTGCTTTCCTCTGCCTCTGTGGGCTCAGTGGTGTCATCAGTGCGACTGATGGCTGCCATACCAGGATATAGAGGCCACACATAAGAGAATGGGACATGAACTACAGGGAATTGTAGACAAGAATGGGAGATTCAATTACTTTTTGCTGGACCACCAGACAAGGTCAATGATGCCAGGATGTTGAGGCCCTCAAACTTCTACACATCATTGCAGGAAAAGATGGGTGAGCACAGCTTGCTGGGAGACAATGCCTACATTGGATAGTTGTTCCCATTTTTCATCTCCCCAAAATGGTGACAATGGGGCTCTTACTGAAGAAGATCAGCTGCAGAACAGATCAGCCAAGGGAGGGTGGTTGTTGAGCAAACCTTCAGAAGAATGAAATGCAAGTGGAGACGTCTTCAAGATCTGCAGAATACTTGACTTGATGCTGTGGCAATGATCATAATGGCGGCCTGCTTCCTACACAGTATGTGCATTGGTGCTTCAGAGATCTGACAGGATCACCCATGAAAATGAGTAGATTATTCTATATCTGTAGTGCTTAGAATTTAAGAAAACACTATGCTATGATATTCGGATCTTCATGAAATTGTAATAGCAATGAGAAGTATTGTACTGTTGTTTCCACAATAGGCTGATTTGCTGATTATTTTCTTAATCTGTTGCAATTGTAATAATTGGTTGTGCATTGTGTGTGTCAGTAAAGATGTCTTTTCTTCAACTAACTGTTTCACCTTGTATTCATAGTCCTCAGTGAAGTGTTGGGGGGTGGGGAGTCTCACTGAACATCCAGACAATAATTTATTCTCACAAGACACAATTAGACAATGTCTAATAAAGTGGCTTTTGTGCAAAACATGCAATGTACAAAGAGAAAACTAACAAATCTGACGTCAAAACTTCTCCACAAATTAGAGACTCGGTGCCAGAAGACTCATTAGTCTCTCAAAAGCCTGCTGGGCAGATCTCAGCTGTGCCAGAGTCTCCTCATGGCACCGCTGACTGGCCTCTTCCAAGTCCCTCAGGTAATCCTTCACCTCATCATCCACCTTTTGCCGTTTACACAGAGGCGTCAGTGTGGCAGTCAGTGGTGTCACTGGGGTCGTGTTGGGCTGGACAGTGGATGCAGTGTCAGCATTTGCTATGGCACCATTGCATTGAGCTGCTGTTGCCTCAGGCCCATGCATGTCTAGTCTCTCTGCCATCCCAACAACATCATCGTGTTACACTCCCAGAATGTTATCTCGGAGTAAAACTGAAAGTGCATGGCTCCCTTCCCTGTACTTCTGTTATTGTCTTTCACCTTTTTGTATGCATCTACAAGAGTACCTTTTCAGGGCAAAAAGATCTCTTAAAATGGCTGCCCAATTGTTCTGCCACATCCTTCCATAATTGCTTTTTGTTGGCCTTTCTATACTTCGGCCGTGAATTGAGGTCCCTTAGGGTTTTCAGGAGACCTTCACCTTCTGCTCGCATGTGCAGCCACATCTGGTCAATTAGGAACAGGGCCTACTCACAGCAAAAACCCTCGTTTTCTGCCATGGGCATGGGTGATGGTGGTTTTGATAGACTTGATGCAGAATCCACGTTCTCCTAGCAGCTGTCTAAAGCACACAATGGAAAAGGTTATCATGCACAACATTATTAACCCTTTAAACTCTATAATTATAACAGGTCGCCTGGACATATTTGGTTGTTTTAGCTGTAAAAGTGTCATAAAACCTGCTGTGAGTATGTGCCTTTGTCCCATTTTTTCGCCTAAAATGTCAGATAAAATCACTATTCATCCAAACACTAACTATACATCAATAGGAAACAGGCAAGGAACAAGGCAACAACACATATAGGAAACACACAGCAAACAGCAACTTGCATTGACATACTCAATGACTAATGACTAGAACATGGGCAGGCACATAAACACATAAATGATAAGGCTGAACAACAGAAAGGTGTGGGCAGTTAAACACTAAGGACAAGGAACACTATACAGGGTGAGGGCAATCAACAAATACCCAAAGGTTCAAACATCAGGGAAGATTAGAAATAAGGGTACAAAACATAACTTCATACAGGGATAAACAGCAAAACAAGGAATTGTACAGAAATACCAATACATAGGAATAATCCAAGAACCTTAAATGTTAGAATTACTAACATGGTTGAAAGGGAAAGGGATGAAATGGAAGCTTTTATGATACAGCTGCCCGCTCAGTCCATTAAGCCACACAGAGGCTAGGGGAACAGGAGAACACACAAGGAGGTAAGAACAATAGGATGACCAGTGATATCTGTTGGCCAACCAGGGAACTGGCATACACAAGGGGGCAGGACAGGGACCGATCCTGACAGTACTCCCACCAGAAGCGCAAACACTGGGCAGGTGAGGGTACCACCAGGGGGCAAAGACAGGAGAACAAAACCAATGACCAGGGACAACACAGAGCTAGACATGGGAACCAAGGAGACCTAGGGACAGGACAGACTGGAGTGGTGCATAAAACCAAAGGGGTGTTAAAGACAGATGAAGCACGAGGAGCTGGTTAATGACTGGGGAACACTACGGGAATTAATAGAGACAGGACAGGGTAAATGGAAGTACAGTAGGGCCTACAGCCACATGGGAGTGTCAAAATGAGCTTCTGGTAACTTGCAGGGTTTCTGGCAGTGGGTTCGGGGGATGCTGATGGCGTCTACGAAAAAAAGGACCACAGATGCTAGATGGGTGCTGGCGAGATGGGTACCAGCGAGATGGGTACTGGTGATGCTGCAGAGGCGAAGATGGACTCTGTAGGTGGTGTGTTTGTCTTCTTCTTTAAATGGGAGCCAGGCATGACACTCACTGGAAGTGAAGGAAGTCAACTGATCTCCTCTGGGCCGGGGACTTGGAATTCTGGGGAAGTGGTGGTCCCTTCCAGGTTGGGGACTTGGGAATCTGACAGGGCAGTAGCTCCTTCTGGATTGGAGACTTGGAACTCTGCCAAGGTGGCAACCACCTCTGGGCTGGGTGTGGAAAAATTGGGGAATCTTGCCAAGTCATGGAAATGCAGGAGACATCTCCATACTCTGTACACCTCTTGGGGGTCTGATGTGGGGGTAAGCAAGGACAATCTATCCCATACCTCCTTGAGGTATATTAATATGAACAGAAACCAATGACTAATCCAAACACCTGACTTGGGTAGAGTGGACTCTTCTGTTAGGCCATGAACTAGAGACATGAGGTCCTCAGCTGTACCAGAAACTGGAGATCTCCTTCCCTTCTTCAGAAGTCCATAAACCCAGGGAATGCTATCTTCTGGATGCCTGGGGCACTTTATGGTACGTCAAGAACCATATCTGTGGTTCCCAGAACTCATTCCTCTATTCCTGGGCCAGTGGGACTCCATGTTTCAGGCCAGAAGCAAACTCAGGGAGTCTGGCTTCATGGTCAGTGGCTCTGAACTGAGCACCACTGAGTCAGGTGAGGGTATGAGGGATGTATATCCCAGCATGAATGAGTCTGTGGAAGAGCCATGGTATTATCGGTATGATCTGGCCATTCTACAACAACTGCCTGGGCATGGCAGAAAGACGATCCAAAGTGCAGCTCTCAAAAGACGGGTTTATTTAAACAAAACTGAACTCCACAGGAAAACTGAAAACAAAGGAACCACAAGGGGTCAAAACAAGCAGGTAGACATCCAAAACTCTGGAAAAAGTTCAGTAGTATTTCATGCCATAGTATCTGAAAAATGTCTAAAATTTGATATCTGTACTATTTTTCCTTAGTGAGACATTTTCTCAAAACAGAGGACAAGCACAAAAGATATTCTGTGCTCTCAAAATGATGAAAAACATTTTTTCAACTACCATGAAGGTTTAAAATCCTGGAAAAATCACATATACATTTTTATAAATGTAGGATCAGGGGTGCATTTGGTTTTTACAGGCATGCATTTATGTGTCAACAAGTAATGAATGTGTGGGAGGTTGGATGGAACTAAATCGACAGCATGGTTTGGGATTTCAAAAGAAAGGCAGTTAATTGAACCTCCTTTTGATTAGCATGCCTCATTGAGGAGGTATCTTGTTTATTCAGGAAAAGATAGTATTATTTGTTATACATTTAAATATACTTGGCTAAAAACAATGTGAAGTATGTATACTATTGCCAGTACTCGACTTCAAATAATATAATACATTTTAAATTGATTTTAAACAATGAAATAAATTAAGCAGATTTTAATTACAATTTCCAATATTAAATATTTGTCAGCGAACTGAATGTCTTTGTGTTTGTGTGTGTGTGTGTGTGTGTGTGCGCGCAAACATTATGGAAACAGGGGGACGGTTGGGACATGCACCCCCTAATATTTACACCATTACATTAAAGCCACCTTCCTAATATGGTGTAGGACCCCTCCTAGTACCAAACCAACTCTGACCCGTTGAAACATGGACTCCACATGACCTCTTAATGCATCCTGTGGTATAGTAGTACTTTATTGATCTTGAAGGAAATTCCAAGAGAGCTAGAGCAACATACATAAAAGTGACATCCAACTGTACATATACAATAGAAAAATACACCATACTATACAAGACAAAGACATACAGTACAATACTAAATTGCAATCTGCAGTGCGCAACATTTAAAAAAAAACAATATCAATATGAAAAATTGAAGGGGGTCTGAATACTTTCCGTACCCACTGTACTTATTGTAGTGTTTGATGACCACTGGGAGAAAAGACCTCAGATAGCGCTCACTGCAGCTCTGTGTTTGAGTCTGTGTTTGAGTCTTTGGATTCTGCCTTTACTAAAATTTAAATTCTGCAACTGGATTTTGTGTAGCCTGAATTTAATTTCAGAAGACCTCACCATGGCAACAGATCCAGCACAGTGTGATACCTTCCATAAAGCTGCTCAAGGGGTGTTTCTGGGATCCCATGATGCACAGCAGTATCCAGTCCTTGGATTAAGTCCTGGAATTTCCGTGAACTGGTTTTCCTCAAACTCCAGCGGTGCCTACTCACCCGTACCACGGACATGTCCACTAGATATTTCATTAAAGTAACAGAGTTCTCAGATAAGAATCAATAACAAAAACAAGAACAAAACAAGACACCAATAAAATTTGCTTGAGTTAATGAATAATTAATTATTAAGGCTACACGGTATGAATATGGTAATAGCCATATCAACACTGTTTAATGTTTTTGATTCTTGACTTGAATTTAAGTGAAAACAAATATCCATCCATCCATTTCCTGAAATTGCTTATCATATTTAGGATCATAGGGGGTCTGGAGCCTGTCCTGGAGGGTACGGGCACAAGGCAGGGAACAACCCAGGATGGGTTGCGAACCCGTTGCAGGGCACACTCACACAAGCACACCTATGGACAATTTGGTAACTCCAAATGACCTCAGTATCTTTTTGGATTGTGGGGGTAAACTGGAGTACCAGGAGGAAACCCCACAATGACACACAAGCAAACAAACAAACAAATCTCCCAAAAAAGTAAAAATAAAATAGGCCAAAAAAAACATTAAAATGTTGAATAAATATGAAATCTTACGTGTAGATATATATACACATACATACATACTTATATATGTGAGAAAATCAGTCATTTAGAACAGGGTGAAACCACGGTCGCTGTGCCTTTCAGGATCGGCTCAATAGTAAATCTACTAAAGGAGCAAACAGACTGAAAGAGTGGAAGAGTAAGTGACTGCAGATCAGCTGAACGAGCAGACAAGCAGGAAGAGAGAAGCACAATGGATCAGTAAATCCAGCAGGCAGACAAGCCAGAGAGAGAGGCAGCAGATCAGCTGGAACACAGACAGGGAGAAAGGGAAAAGTGCAAGGCTGCAGTTCAGTGAGCTACAGTTCAACTGAACCAGCTGATAGACAAGAAGAAAAAGAGATCACCAGGTTAGAAAGGTATATCCTGTTTTCTTCAGTGAGAAGCATATATGCAGAAACCAGACTTGGATATGATTAAGTGAGATCCTTTTTTCTGCTGCAGGTGTAATGACGGAGAAAGGGGCACCAACACCAGAAGATATAACTGCTGTTTACACACAGCCTCAACAACCCCATCCACAGTTTGCTGAGACACAGAAAGTAGCAGAGTTCTCAGATTTCAAGACAGTTGGCTTTAACTGTGTGAAAGCAGGTTAAGATAAAAATTCCCCATACACTGGAAAAGCTGATCCAGCATTAATTTCAGATATTTTCAGAAACTGGAGTAAAGCCATTGACAGATTTGCATCTAATGAAAAGAGTGCAGTCCACCACTACTCAGTGACAGTTACAGTAGGTACTGCGATGGAGTGACCTGTTGATGTCCTGTTATCTACAGCAAGAGAAAAGCAGCAAGACGAGATTGTTAGGTCATTGAAATACTTGGGCTGACAAGGGTTAGCTATTACAGATTTTACAGAGGGGGAGGGTAACAACTGTTTATAAAAAACAAAGCAGTACATAACCTCATCCTTGAGAGATGGTTTTGGAGAACCAAAAAAGAGTACTTAAGTCTATGAAGTCTTGCTTCTGTTGAGTAACAAAACTATTTGTAGCATAGCAGATACTGTACCTGTTGTGCCGTTTTCCATACTCATGCAAGAAACTCAGAACATCACAGGACAGAAACAAGAATTGATACGCTTGCATTATGGGGAGCATGACCTGGTTCCACCCAAGGTATATGTGGGCCTGGCAGATTGTTGTAGGTGCCCTACAATGCCTTCACTTTTCTGAGTCCCTTTTGGAGGGCACACTTACGATGGTGCTGCCAATGTCAGACATGCTCAATGGGCCACAAGCCATTAAGGAGCCGCAGCCACTTGCTGTACATGCGTATTATGGTACATTGATTTTATCACCCAAAAACATGCACTGCTTCTATTGTCATTGAGGGTCACCTGGATTAGGTGCATCGGCAAGTTCTTCTGTTTGAACAGTCAGGGAAATTTCTAGATTTCAAGATTTGGATTTGGATTATTATTTAGCCAGATTGAATTTAAAACAGGAGTGAAGATGTATATCTAACATTGCTTGTTAATAAATATAAGTATTTACCTGTATGTGTGTGCATTCTTGTTAACTGAGGAAATTTTTGGTATGTTCACATGTTCTCTTTGCATCTGAATACATGGAAACAGTTAAACTCATGAGCACCTGTCTTATGTTTTATCAGTGTGTGAAATTGAATTTAGTGATTAATTGTCATTGTTGACACACCACAGCAAACAACAGCAAAATGTGTTCTCTGCATTTAACCCATATGTGACATAGCAGGGGGCAGCTAATTCAGGACCTGGGGAGCAGTGCTTGGAGGCAGTACGTTGCTCAGGATACCTCAGTGGTACCTTGCTGGTCAGGGATTTGAACCTGCAATCTTTCAATTACAAATGCACTTCCCTAACCATTAAGCCACCACTGCCCTAGGTGACCTAAAAGTTTGTACACCTTAAACCAATTTACGGAAATCAAAAACCTTAGTAAAGTCCACAATGTCAAAGGCTCTAGAAGACACTGCTTTTGAATATCAGAATGGCTCAATATCTTAAATCCAGATTTGTTTTACTGGCATGCCGTTGTTACTTTTGCTGCAGTGAAGTGCAGTAAAAATTAACAAAAAATATAATCAGGGTTGGCCAATGATAAAATTCCCTAGAAAAAGACCATTCTCTTGCAGTGCGTAACTTGGAAACCATGCGGTGCCTAACTTGCTTCAAATATTATGTAAGGTTTCTGTAAAATTAATAGGTACATTTACCCTTGGTTGCTGTTGCTATTTTTATTTTTGTTTTCTATGAATGATTCACTGTTAAATAATATATATGTTTAGGAGAATTATTTGTTCACAGCAGTGTTCACAATCATATAATGTAAAGCCATTATACTGTAAGTACAATTATGTAAGAGAAATATGATTACAAGCATTGGACTTCAGTTGTATTTACTAAAATGTAATATCACTAAATTGTAGCTGACCCTTTAAAGTTGACATGAAAACGCTGTAAGCAACGTGGTTTAATTATAATCACTTAAACAATTAAATGGTTTAGCTCTAGTTTGATTGTCATTGTTACTATTTTGCTGATATCATGCCACTCCACGGGCATGTCCAGGATAGACTTTGGAGTTGGTAACTAATTTGTTTGTTTGTTTTTTCCTCCTCCTGACACTGACAAGTAACAAGGACAGAAAATAGGAATAATCTGCTTTGGGCCTTTGGCAGTAGGTGGTTTCTTGTTAATGAGCTTTATTTATTTCCAGTGACAGTTTAGATAATAGAACTAAATCAGCCAATTAGGACATAAGCACAGAGTGAGATGTTGCTACAGCCCTGAGAAACTACGTGATGTCATGCCAATCACCACCAGGACCTGCTTTTTCATATTTCCTATTTTTTTCCTCTATTCTGGAACTGAAATTCTGAAAATCACATTCTACATTCTTCAGTCTTGATGATTAATGTTTCACATGGCTGACACTGCTTTTAACCTTTCAAATGGTGTCATTACAACCGTGAAAATAAATTATTCCTCAATTATAAGTAGAGGCGTGTTTGCCACTATGATCTAGCTGAGCACCTTGGTCAATGGGATGATAAATAAAACAAATTGAGGAAACCTACCTGTAGTCCAATAATAATTCTGAGTCATAGTCACATACCCATTGAACTAGTGATTCTACTTGTGAAGTAGTATGTTATGTCCTGCCCACAGTCCTTACAGGTGACCTAAAGTGTTGTGTTTATTTAAATCCACCTGTTCCTTGTTTGGTTGGAACAATAGGTGTTTTTTTCTCCTACCGCCCCCAATATACCTGCTGATCCTAATGCCAGGATTATTGTCCACAACGCCCCCATCAAAGTTAACATTTTAAAGATGTATTTCTTCTCTTACTGATCAGGTTTGTTTTGTTTGTTTTGTACTCTGTTTTGTGTTCACCTTGTTCCTGCCCACCACTGTTTTTGGAGTGATTCTCAAAAGGTGCTAATACAAAAATCAACAAGTAGCTTTGTGTTATCCATGATCGTGACTGCTAGTCTAATTACTCCGTTAACCCCTACATTCACCCTGAAAAACAAAAACTTCGATAAGCTCTATACAGCACCTTGTAAGTAGCAACGTTGCTGAGAAGTTTGAAATGATTTTTTTCCAAAAAATAATGAGTAGCTAAAGGAGCTAGATTTAGCGCACTCCCCTTTACGTCGAGTACCTCTCTCATTTTAGTTTCCTTTTTCTGCTGGTTTTGTTTACTTCTTTTGTTGTGTGCCTTGCTACTTTGCACACTGAATGGCAATTAACTTTCTTTCAACTGCAAATCTAGTAGACGGCAGTTCCCAAATACCCATGACAGTAAATTATAAGAAAGATTTTCGTTTTAAATGCCTTTTCTTTTTGTATGAAAACTAGTCTTTTTTGTATGCTAAAAGTTTGGTGTTATACAAAATGTACGCCAGAATTATTTGTAGCTGAAAGACATATGCACGCCAGATTATACAAAAATTTCACTGAATGGTGATTTTTGTTTAATTAAAGTTTTTAATTTTTGTACATATTTTATAAGCATCAGCACTTTTTCTGATATGTGTCAGAGCTAAATTAATTTTATGCAACCCTTTATCTGTTATGAAGGATAAGGTCATTTTTGTAAAAGAAATAAGAATATCCCTGTTAAATGGCCATAGTCAACATTAATAAACACTATGGATCAATGGATAGAACCTGCAAATCACGTAACATCAATTAATCATGGATATTGTGTGAACAACTGCTGTGAGAGACCTGTTGATATTATTTTCTGAGCGCAGATATGCTCCCCCTGTAAGTCGGTTGGGTGTATCAGAGAACATATGCCCCTCTAAAACCTGACAGTGCACTCAGCATGTGAATAACAATCCAGTGCATTCATTCCATGCTTCATTACATGAAATAACAATGGATCTCCATGTAGAAACACCTGGAAAAAAGCAGGATTATATTTAAATATTATCACCATTAAGGCTTCAGACCTGTGGCAACATGGATAAGTATTATACAAGATGGATAGATGGTTACTGGCCTCTCAAATGTTTCTTGCAATATTTTTTGAGTGATTTAGCCTATTGGTATGAAACAGCAAAACAAAACATTGCAGGCACAACAAGCATTACACAGCCACAGACAATCAAATTAATTTGAATTCAAAGCATGCTGAATTTAATGATAAGCTTTACACGGAATATGCTATAATTATTCAAGACCTTTTCCCCTCTTTGAATATTGATGGGGGAAGTAGAGTGGGGATGAAAACTTAATGATGAGGATGCAGCTTGTGGTGGAAAACTAGCAGTGGTGCCTCATTTTCCACGTCTCTCCACTCTTGATTAGGTCAGACACGGAAAAGGATTTCCCCTGCCATTATGGCAAACGCATTCATAATCCTCCACTTCAAAACAGATCATCTGGATGCCTGGCAGGAACAATAAATTAAAGGTGTACATCAGTATGGGGTCTTTCACCAAAGGTTTGTCAGATCCAAATGTGTTTTTACTCAGCTACTTCTCAGACATTGCGTAATTAAATGGTTATAAATTTGGCAAAATGAATTTACAGTGAAAATCAGTGGTGTGTATCAGCATACATTAGCATATTAGGTTAATGACTGACTTATGAACTTGTTCCATGTACAGATTTACTGCCGTCACGTTATCCAACCATTTTCTATATTTGCATGTGCTATGCAGGGTTGCATTGTTCCAGAGCTTATCCCAGAAGGTATGGGCACAAGACAAGGAATACAGGCGCACATGTATGCGCACGCACGCACACACACACACACACACCACTGGGGAACTGAAGAAGCCGGAGGAAACCCCATGATGACACAAGGAGAACATATAAACTTCACACAGAATGTTGTGTGGCAGAGGTCTGAGGGAACATTGAATATAATCATTCTAATATAGAGGAATGCAAACAGCCATAGGATTTTGCATTAAAAACAATTTACAATTAAACTTAAGGATGCCTAATAAATACGTAACATGCATTTTGAATCTGAAAATTGTTCAATTTCAGTAACATATGGCATCAAAATATCATGACTACCATAATATACTCTCATCCTTTTAAGCTGAGGAAAGTCTTTGTTTTCTGTTTTATGACATTTTTCTCTGCTGCTTCTAAAGGTACGACTGATTGACTGATTTCTCAACTTCCTTTTTTACCTAAAATTCTGGAGAAGGTCATTCTGGTGTAACTTCAGGACTTCCTTCATCACAACTATATACATGAGGTCTATCAATCAGGGTTTAAGCCTTTAATCACAGTATGGACTCAGCCTTATTGAAGGTTTACAATGACGTTCTTCTAACTGCTGACTCTGGTATCTCAACAGGTAGTGGTTCTTCTTGATCTAACAGCGGTGTTTTATACTATTGATCCTGGTGTCCTCTTATCACGGTTAGAGAACTTTGCTGGCATCAAAGCTTATGCTCAGAAGTGTGTCCATTCCTAACTTAATGGACTTTTGTTGGTGAAGGCCATGTGTCCTGTTGCCCAACTTAAATACAGTGTCCCAAGGGGTTGATTTTGGGCCCACTGTTGTTCTCTATTTATATGCTTCACCTTTGGTCTGTTTTTAGGAAGTTTAATGTCAGTTGCCACTGTTATGCCGATGACACCCAACTCTATATACCTGTGTGTAATACATCTGTTGATTTGATTTTATTGTGAATATAGGAGGTGAAAATGTGACTGCTTCCATCTTGTTAAATTTGAGCCAGAACAAAACAGAGGTTGTTCTCTTTGTTCCTAATACCCTTGATAAGGAATTTCACTCGCACCTGAGCCCTCTGGCCCAATATTATAAACTTTCGACAAAATATTTAGGGTTCATAATGGATTCTGAACTGAAATTGGACAGACAAAGTTGTGTTTTTCCACATAACGAAGATCAAACCATTTTTAAGTTAAAAATTTGATCTTAAGGTGATTTGTTTGACCATTTAACATTGAATATCCATCTGCCTTTTGTTTCATTCTGATTTTATTGTTTTTTTATTTCAATTTGTTTTTATAGTTGTCTTTCTTTTACTTGATCTATCTTTCATTGTGCAGCAATATGGCCTGTCAACGTGTTTGACTTTGATAATGTGCTATACAAAACAACTTGATTGATTGATTGATTGAAATTTGATCAGTCACTGCCCATTTTAAACCAATAGAAACTAATGTGGTACAGAAATGGTTTAACCCCATTCCTGCTTGACAATGTACAACAAACCAGCCCCTGTGAGCTTCAGAGCCTTGGTTCTCCCATCATTCTCTATCATTTTAAAGAAGTCAATCCTGTTTCATTCCATACTGCACATGACATTTCAAAATCTTCACAAATTACAGAAAGTACTAAACTAACCCCATTGTAAAGATAAGAAATGAAGAAATGTATAAGGCAAAAACAACTGTACGTCACAATGACACATGCATCGGAAAAAATCATAAGCACACAACGACGAATTGACGAATTGAAATTTTTCAGGCCTGTTCCATATGAGGTCCTCTCATTTTGAAAGATAGGGGATGGATTAATGGTGACATAAATAAGCCATGAAACATAAGATTGGAGTTTGCTGCCAATACAAATAGCTGATTAAGCAAAAGTAGAAAATTATGTGTGGAAATACCTATTTTAATAATGACACAATGCAGACATCAATGCACCTGCTTTTGATTGCTGTTAGAAGCACCAGAAATTATTACAGTACTGCTGGAAACTGCAGCAGGCGAAGACATGGATTTTGATAATAGCCTATGATAAAGTTTTTTTTTAATCTTTGCACCAATATATGTCATGCTAAATAAAGGTTTTATGATACAAATAAGGCCTCTAAAGAACAATTAAGTTTTTGAAGGCAATTAAATCTTAAATCTAATATATTCAATGAAATACAAAGTCCAAGGGGGCATAGGTCAAATGGTTATATAGTTGGGCAAGGCCAAGGAGTATTATAGCAATGAAATGGATGTTGATCTGTCCATTAATGCAAAAAACTGGGTTAAACCAGGCTCCAGAAGCATACAGGTGTTACTCAAAAATAAAGGAAAAAGGAACATATCACTGACATGTTTTAAAACATAAAGCAACAGAAAAAGATGAAAGCTTACGTTAATTGAGCCTGCAAATGAGTATACACAGTATAATCCTTGCTCCACGTTTGAAGTCACAGTACAGAGGATGTATACTGAATATAAAATGCTGTAATCAACTAGTCTATTACACATGTAATGTAAACATCTAAAAAAAAATGGATAAAATCTAAAAAATAAAAATCATATTTATCTAGCAATACTTCAGCATTTCAAAAGTATTTTATCAAACATATTGCTGAGTAAGAATATATCTGGTATAAAAAGGCAGCTCCAGTAAAGTTCTTTCATACCTTTTTACCTCATCAGACACTCTGACAATGGAGGATAGATTTGCATTGATGTGGGAGTCGTCAACCACCGTAGTCAATCAAGCGTCTTAACAATCATGTAGCTGTCTCCAGTATCCAATGCATCCATCTCATTACCATGTAGATTACCCACAAAAATAGTACTGCAGCCATGTATTACACTTACGTCAGTCATGTGGTACTTCTGTTTTTTTGGTAGTTTGGCATGGAATTTTGTTGGTATTTCACTCTGCAACAAACTGTTTTAGTTTTACTCTTTATCCTTATGATCAAGTTTCCAGAACACATATTTTATCGGGCAGGAGGACAGTCCCCTGAAATGCTGCAATTTATTTATGGTTGTTGCTATACAGTAATGATTTCTGCCACCTCACACCCCCTAGCCAAACATCCAGGGTAGGTGATATAAGCAGCTGCCTAGGGCGTCACCTTCTGAGGGGGCGTTGACTTGCCAGCCAGTTTCACTTTGCCTTGGACAGGGGGTGTCGGCAGTGATGCTCGCCTAGGGCACCTCATTGGCTAGGAGCCCCGCAGATGTCACTGCCAAATTTCACTTTATAAATCCTCAGTTTCAGTTTGTATAATGTGGATACCTTAATTACTCTCACTGAAAAGTGAACAAGAGACACCATTAAGTTCACTTTCAAAAGTACATCCTGTACTCATTTCACAACGGTCAACAAGATCAACCTGCACATTAGAAATAAATAGGGTGTTAATCACTTTTATTTTTGAATAAAATTACCTTGTTACTTGCGACTTCGTTCACGATGCTTCTGAGATGTAAGAAGTAAGCTGCAAGTATATCGATATTTATTTTCACCTATGTTGCAAAACGCTTATTTATTAAATTGAGTAGACAGAGTTGATCCTTTAACAACCCCATCCACTATGATTCTATGAATTAAACAGTGCAGTCTGCCCGGTGAATTGTAATGTGACAGAAACTGCCAGAAGAGCTGGCTAATGTGCTCAATCACTTAACACCAAGGAAAAAAATCTCCTTCGGATCAACTTAAGTGTAATTCAAAATGTCAAAGACCTTTAGTGTATTGCCAGACATTGGTTTATTAAGAAAAGTACATGGATTTTATTTGTAGAACTTTTAGTGATAAAAGTAATTTCTTCCATTTAAAACTCCACATAGCGTCCACTTTGCATTGAACAATGTGTGACTAAAACCATTTTATTGTTAAAATAGGTTTTGTAAAGGTGGAAAGTTACACTAACATTCTCTTTGGATCCTAGTTCCATTTATTACTAATATTTCCTGCAACCTTTGGTGCATGATCTCACTGCACAGCTGTTAATTAGCAGTAAGCAGATGGGCTGAGTCACTGAGAGCAGCGGGCACCCTCGTAGTCTCTTCAGTAGCAGGACTTCACACACAGGTGTGAGGCACATCCAAAAAGCCGTCCCCATATAAAGCCTAGCCAAAGAAACAGTGAGCTATAATTTCGTCACAAGCTTCTAAAAAAGATGCAAATAACTGAGATCCTGCTGCATCTCACACCGGAACCTTCTTGTGGTGTGTACTTTGCTTCTTTACAGAATGGGAATCACAAGATCCTAGGCTACATGTCCATCTTAATCAGAAAATGAGTCCTTGTTTATCTCGGTGCTAACTGCTATGAGCTAATGATTGCTATTTCAGCACATGGACACACTTTTATCACAATGTGTTGGAAGTGTTTTTGTCTGTCTTCCTAAGATTAATGACATATTAGTGTTCTTTTGATAACTCATACTTTCTGTCATTCACCACCCTCCTTTCAGCTGGTGATTATATACTTTTTTCATAATCATTTTATCATAAACATTTCAAATAATTTTCACACTGATTTATTCCCCGATATGAAATAAGAGAAAATAACATCACAAAATAATTAAAAAAATAAAATAAAATTTGAGTAGATTTTATAACATTTCTAAGACTCTGGGATTAAAACCCTTTTATTTTTCATGTCAATGCTCCAGTGATAGATAAACAACTAATGACACAAATACCACAAAGATAAAAAGTTGTTGCTAGGAAGACTTTGACACTTCAGGTGCTTCCTGACAATCTCCTGCCAGACTGAATAAAGTATATGCCAAAAAGGTTCTCAGTGGTAACATGAATATATTTCTATACAGAACTATCTGCAATCATTGTTAAACATGAATACATGAAAGAGAATGTGGATGATTTCTAGAGGAGTATCTGGAGGAATGAACTGAAAGCCATCTGAAACAATGAGAAAACAAGTTCCCCTCCTGGGATGTACATCTCGGGGAAGAGTAAACAGAATATAAAAACATGACATATTGTATTATTAGCACCTGTATACCAGGAGGCTGTCAATACCGTTTGACGAGGGACATAATTTATATGGTGTGCATCCACATGATATTCTGCTTCTGTATATCCAAAGGTAGTTTTTGTTACTCTGGTTGGAATCAACATGCATGTATATTGTAGATGTACACTTACCATGTATGGCTCAGTCCTCCCCGATTTCCTCCAAAGTTATTTTGTCATAGGTCTCCCTCTTTGGGCACAACACTCATCCCTACTCAGGAGGGGTGAAGATTAGCACATACATCATCCAGTTCAGGTATTGTCAGCCTCCTGCCTCACTTTACTTTAGAAGCTGCAGGCTTTATTGAGTGATGTGCAATACTTGGATGAGAGGGCTACACTCTCGATTCCACCTGCAGACCTGTGGGCATCTGGCGGACAGTGGGCTTCACTGCAGGGTGGATGAGGGGGGCAAGCCATCTAGCCCACCTGAAGGAATGCAGGCCAATTTGTGTTCCCTAGTTTTCTTCACCACAGATGGCTAGCATGGCACTGAACCCAGATCACTACCGTAGGACGTACAGTGTTGTCATCACCTATCCTTCAGTCCAAGGGGGACATCCAGCGGTCGCCTCCCTACCCTGCTCTGGAGGTGAGCACCCTGACTCCATCGCCTCTCCCTGCGCCTGAGAAGGACATCCAGCGGTCAACTCCTCTGCCTGCTTCTGAGGGGGCCATCTTGATGTCAGCACCACCAGTTCCTGTACCCGAGACAAACAGCTGGCTGCCGGCCCCTACATTGCCAGCTACATTGGCTGATGACTCATTCCTGGCTTCTTAACCCAACGTGAGGATAGTCTACCAGCTACACAGTCCATGTCTGGGACAGCAGTGCTAGCAGTGGACCTTTGATAAGCAAGTACTGGGTTTACATACAACCTGACTTCTTCTTCAAATAAAAATGTTATAATTATTCCAGGCACCTTTTACTTCAGCATATTAACAACCTGGCACTTTTTCTTCTCGAAACATTTTCTATAAACACAAAGGTCAGATCAATGTATAATAACACGTATAAAGGTCATTATCTCAAGCACTTTTATATACATTTTAAATTTGATCTTACATTCGCTATCCAAATGGAAAATCAATGCTTAACTAAACAGATGTTGTCTTTATAAAAATATGTCTTTCTGTGCAAATGTTTCGGCAGAATTTGTGGCCTACACAGCCTTGCTGGTTATCATTTACAAGATTTTAATGGACTGTGGCCTAATATATAAATGTACATATATAAACAAAAAAAAACACAAAACATACTATTATTTATATTAAACAAGTATCTGTGTCAGCAACATTTTTCAAAAGAAACATTTCTTATTTATGGGGAAAAAAGTTGTGTATATGCCTGCATATACATCTATTGAGTATTTTGAATATGCTCTTCCCTGAGGTTTTCTGTATGCATTAAGAGATTTCTTTTATTGTTATGTAAATAGCAGTGACATAGTACTACTTGATATCCACTGCACACTATATGAAGAAACATGATTTAGCCTGTAAGATGTTCAAAAATAGCAAGATTTATTCCACAAGAAATGCCCAAAGGTAGGTGTGGCATCACCAAACATTGGGGAAGGGCCCTTTTCATTCCCTTAATATAATAACAGCATATTTTCCACTCTCAAAATGTAATAACACTCATTCTACTTGTCTGGAGGAATTGTGAAACAGGAGCTTTGGAGTCCAATAATAAGATGAGGATTTGGAGTTTGTACTTGCCATGACCTTCTTTCCAGAGCACAGATTCATTTCCTTTCAGAATATATTTTTTACACATATCAATATCCATTTTTATAGTGGATGAGAAGAGAATTGAAAAATAATGACATACGTGTACTATTGAGAAATACATGGGAATATGAGTTGATTCGAGGGCATGCATTTACTCTCTGAATTTCAGCCCATTATATATATAACTGAAATTCCTCATAAAAATTGAATTGAAATCAAACAAGGAAGATTAACATGGCAGAAATTGAGTAAGATATTGGGTAATGGCTGTTGAGAGTCTGTCACTGAAGTAGAGATGATGAGGCTAAAGGAATGTGACCAAAGAAATTGCACGTTTTCATTCCAACGGTGACATAGCGATGTTTCTCTCCAGTCTGCACAAGCTGAAGTCGTTTGTTAATTTCTGGTACTATATACAGTTGAGAAAAAATTAGAACACCTTATGTCCTAATAGCTAGTATTTCCCCTTCTGGCTGAAATGACCTCAATGTGACGTTTTCTATAACCATCTGTCAATCTCTGACATTGACTGGCTGAACGTTTTTCCCACTCTCCAATGCAGGGGGAGCCCTGCAGAATCTCCAGACCTCCCTCCTTCGTCGTCATTCGCCGGCTGCATCTTGGCCCCGCCTCCTCGACTGGACCCCGCCCACATCTCCTCCAATGCGCCGCGCGTCACTTCCTGGTTCCTGAGCAGAAAAACCGGACAGCAAGTTACTTCGGGAGCTCTGCTCACTGTTTGGATTATCTTTGGTTTGCTTATCTGTGTATGACGGTTTTGGTTTTTGGATTTTGATTTCTCGCTTTTTCCCCTTCGGTACTTTCGCTTTGGTTTGTTTTGGTTTCCTGGTTTATTTGATCTTCCGCTTGTTTTTGGACTACTCTCTTTGCCTTCTCCCTTTGGTACCTTTGCCTGTGTTTTGTATGCTTGCTGTGTGTGTTTGTACCAGGTGTGTGTAAGGAGTGACTGCCTTTTTGTTTTGCGAGACGTGGTTTATTGTATGTTTGGTTAGGGAGTCAGAATCTGGTGTTGTATTTTGTTTTCCTTGTGTTGCACTTAGATTAGTTTCGGGACGTTTTCGTTAGCGGTGTTTTGTTTGTTGTTTTGGCCTTGTCACTCCCGAAGTCGGTTACACCTGGTGTTTGTGAAAGTCTTTGTGGGGGGAAAAAAAAACAAAAAAAGGTCCCTCCTGTGTCCCGTGTTCCCTTTTCCCATTCCCTGGTTGTCTCGTCTCCCCCTCTCCCTTTCCCTTACCTTTCTGGCGATCCCCAACCCTAAACTGGGGATCGTAACAAATAAGGAAAAAAAAAAGTTTTTTTTTTTTTTTTACAATACTTGTTTGTCATGTGATGAGAAAGGGCATATTAAGCCATTTCCAGTTGTTCTGGTTGTATTTATGCTAGTTTTGCCATAATTTTTTAAGGTTTTATAATATGCTTCTTGGATTATATTAAACTGTTGCTATTTTTATTTTTGCTTGATTTATAGACCTATCTGTGTGCAATCAACATTCAGTTAAAAATAAACGATTCGCTCAATAGCTAATTGACAAATATTTTTGCCAAGTTTTCAATATTAACTTTGCTTAGCCTGAAGTACCATCTGAAGCAGCTGTAAAGTTTTAATTTACCCCAGCTTAGATGGCCTTTTTCTTTGTTCTGTCATGTCGGCACACTAACAAGTACTAACTACAAGAAGTCTAAAGAACAGGTAAGGGAACAAAGCAAGACCAGGAACAGAACTATATACTGAAACAGGCACAGAACAAGCTCATAAACACGGGAACAAAATACAACAATTACAAATAAATGGAAGAAGTTGGCCTTGAACACATGACGCAGTACAGTTAGCCTAGACGGCCTTGAACACATGACGCAGTACAGTTAGCCTAGACGGCCTTGAACACATGACGCAGTACAGTTAGCCTAGACGGC
>JAOYFF010000041.1:13554568-13568132 GCA_025773925.1 Cryptomyrus ogoouensis | reverse complement strand
TGTGGCTAGATGGCCTGGCTCAACCCATGATTCGTTCATTCTCAGAAACAGTAGTGTTGGAAACAAACTTGAAAATGAGGTTTTTCCCATTTTATAATTTGGCCCAATACTGTAAGCTTTGTTTGATTTAACTATTTGACAACTCCTTAGGGGACAGTGGGTACCCACTGAAGTCGTGGCTTCTCACGCCGCTGACAAACCCACAGAATGAACAGGAGCAGCGTTATAATGCTGCCCCCCATTCTCGGGCTCGGCCAGTGGTGGACACTGTAGGGCAGCTTAAAGGCTGCTGGTGCTGCCTGGACAAGACCAGTGGGGTGCTGCTATGCATGCAGTGCGCAAAAAGTGTGTCGCATTGTACACGCATGTAGCGTGCTGTCACGATCGGTGGTGCAGGTGAGCGGGCAAGTAGATGCGCTGACCCAGACTGGCAGGTAAACTTGACTTTATTGCACAAGGACCGGACAAGACGAAGATAGACAGCCAACGACAGCAACGTCAATGACAGAACTGGGGAATACTGACTTAGACACGGACTAAATACAAGAGACAGGCTAAGGGTAACGAATCACAGGTGAGAACAATCAAGGAATCACACGAGGTAACGAGGTGGGCGTGGCACACATCGCGATCGAATGGAGCGGATCGTGACATAACCCCCCCCCCCCAAAGGTGCGCACTCCGGGTGCGCCCCAAAGGGAGGCGACGAAGGAGACCAAACCGGGGAAACAGGACCTGGAAAACAAGAACAAAACCATTAACGAGACCAGGGAAACAGGACCGAGACACAGAACAGGAACAAAGACCAACCGAAAGACAGGACGCGACAAAGAACAAGAAACGCGGAAAGACAAACCAGGAAGGGAGACACGGGGGGCACAGCAGGAACACCCACAAGCGACACAAAGGGGCCAGGGGCGAACAGAGGCGGAACAGAGGGACGAGGGGCAGAGACAGGCGGGACGAAAGGAAAGGGAGGAGGAAGGAGCGGAGCCCGAGGGAGCACAGGCAGGCGACGGGTGGCCGGCTGGAGGGGCTGCAGGCAAGAGGGAGAAGGGAGCTGGAGGGAACCATACAGGGGCCGAGGGGACGGGACGAGGGAGAGACGGAGGGGGCACGAAGGGAGCAGGAGGGAACAGCAGCGAAGGCGGGCAGGAGGGGGAAGCCGTAGCTGGCGACGGCACCGTCCGACAGCCCGCTGAAGCAGGTGGGCCCGGAGGCGACCGACAAGGCGCCGGAGGCGGGACCGAGGACCGGCACCGTGGGGGGACCCGGAGGCGACCGCCGACCCCGAGCCGGAGGCGCAGCCGGCGACCCCGGAGCCCCAACCAAGGCGGACGAGGGCGAGCAAGGGGGCAGGGCGGGTGGGAACCGGGCCCTACGCCTGTGGCCCCGTCCCTTATGGGACACTGACAGGTGGGGTCCAACAGGCCGTTGTTCCCGGCCAGGCAGGGGAACGGGAGTCCAGAGGGAGGTCCCCGAGGGGTCCAACTCCGGCTCCTCCTCCTCAGAGGAGAAAGGAGCGAGGGTCCCATTGTCCGGGACCTCCTCGGGGACTTGGCCCGGTGCTGAGGGGTCAGGAGTCCTTTCTCCTTGGGAGGCGGCCGGTGGTGCCACCTCATCCACGGACGAGCAGGGCAGGACGGGTAGGTCCGGAGAGTCGGGCTGGACAGACGAGCAAGGCTGGTCGGGCGAAGTGGCGGCCTCAGGCAGGGCCGTGGGCAGAGCAGCGGCCTCAGGCAGGGCCGCAGGTACAGCGGACGTGCGGCCACCAGGGGGCGCCTCGGCAGGCACCTCAGTCATGTGGCCCACAGGAAAACCACACTAGTGGAAATCAACACAACTAGAACAGAACATAACCAAGGTAGGGTCAGAAAACCAGAAACAAGACAAACACAAGGATAAACAATACCAAACTCTAAGGATAAAACAGTAATAAGTAACCAACAAGTGAGGCTCGCCTCTGGTCAGCTGCAAACCCACAACCACCAAGGAATTATGGCTGATCACTTAAGCCATGCGGTGACCCAGGGAGCTGGGACACATGCTAGGAGCTAAGGGTTACATGTCAGAGGGAACAGGATGGCTACCAAGACAGGGATCAATGGGCACCTACCCTGACATATATCCAACTCAAAATTCAACAGTCAAAAAGGAAAAATTAAAACGAAATCACATTGCATACAATTCAGGCATAACAATGTTCAAAGGTCAGTGCTCAGTTCAATTCAATTAAATTCATTTTACCCTCCAAGTACACATAAGAAAATAAAAGTTCCATATACTCATCCTTCACAGTTGCTTGCCATCCTGCTACTGAACTCTGTTTGGGCGAATCCTCAATCGTCAGAGCACACACAGGAATATCTGTTCCAAAATCTTTGAAAGGAATCAATGTGGTGGAGAAAAAAACCTTGCCTACATGACAGGGCAATTAAACAATTAATCATAAAATCCGTTCGTACAGTGGGCCAGACAGGTCAACGTAATTCAAAAGCCGCAACACAAATACAAAAGCCGCAACACAAACTCAAAAGCCACAACAAAAATACAAAAGCTACAACACAAATACAAAAGCCACAACACGAATGCAAAAGCTGCAAGAAAAATACAAAAGCCACAACACAAATGCAAAAGCCGCAAGAAAAATACAAAAGCCACAACACAAATACAAAAGCCAAATACAAAAACTCATTTATGGTTCAGTTTTAACACTAGAACTGCTGAGCTTTTTATTTTCTGGTGAAAAATACCTAGCCTGCGCAGATTTTTTCATAGCCATCAGCTCTGTTGTCCTCCTGCTTTTGTTGTGCAAACACACTAATCACCTGTTTTCATTTGCATTTACTCAGACTGGTAGCTCAAATCCAAGGCAGCCCAAAACCTATGTGTGTGACATGGAAACCTTCACAAAAGCCTGCCATATCTATACAAAATATTCCTTACACTGACTGACCTGCAAATATGAAAGACACACATTCACTGTCACAGCCCGATCGTATCGATCCTCCTGTGCCACGCCCCCCTCATTAACCTCATGTGGATTCCCAGTGTTTAACAGCTGTTTCAAGTTGTCCTTATTAGTTTGGTGTATTAAAGTCCACGTCAGAGTTTGTTTCCCTAGTTCTGTCATTGTAGTGTTGTGTATTGTTTGGATTGTTATGCCCCTTCGTTCACCATTTAAACCCTTTTATTTTACCCCACTCCTGATTTCCTTCGCCTGTTTCCCTGGTCCGTGTGCCGCGACTCATGACAGAATGACAGAACTCGCAAAGAAGACGAAGGAAGAGGAATACCTCAACGCCACCGATGAGACAATTTACTGGCTGGCTCAACCCGAAGTCCGGGACGATCCTGTGCTTCAGGCTTTTGCCCACCGGAGCAGGGACGTCCTAGAGGAGATGTCCCTGCCCGGAGACGCGCATACAGCGGAGGAGGTACATGAGAACCTGCGGCGACTGAGGCGTGGGGTAGCAGAGGCGAAAATGAAGCGGGTGGCCACTGACTGTGGGATACCTTATGGTCATCTGTCTGAGCTGCCAGAGGTGCCTGAAACGTTGCCGAAAGCAGCAAGCTGGAAGAAGCGGAGAAAACGGAGACAGGAAGACGTGCAGGAAGTCTCCCTGGGGGCTGTCTCACTCTCTGCTGTCTGCCCTGCTGCGTGCTCCCGGTGCTTAATCCGGCGGTGTTCGCGCCTGCTACCGCTTGCCCCAATTATTCGCCCACTGCTTCGCTGCCCTCATCGGCAGCATGCCCCTTTTCTGGGCCAGGTCCATTTGGGACACTATCCTGCGGGTTCCCCGGTTTCAGAAGCGGACGGTGCCTGATACTGGCGCACAAACCCCGACTCCGCCCCAAGTGGTTCTCGTGCCGACTGTTTCCGTAGCGCCCCCAGTGGTTCCTGTGCCGGTTGTTTCCGCAGCACCCCCTGTGGTTCCTTTGCCTCCTGCTCCAGCTCTGCCCCCTGTGGATCCTTTGCCTCCTGCTCCAGCGCCGTCCTCCGAGGTTCCAGCTGCGTCGCCGCCCTCTGAGGTTCCAGCTGCGTCGCCGGCCGCTGGGGCAACACCAACCACTGCGGCTGCTCTGCCCGAGCTCCCGGCTCCGCCTGAAGCGGCTCCACCCGAGCTCCCGGCTCCACCCGAGCTCCCGGCTCCACCCGCAGTGGCCTCGCCCGCAATCCAGGTTCCTGCTCTGCCCCTGGATCCCTTCCCCCCAGGACATCCCTGATCCCCCAGACACTACTCCCGTGCCCCCAGTCCCTGAGGAGGTCCCTATCTATCACACCATCACCCCTCCTCCCTTAGTGGACATGGAGGAGGAACTTGAATGGGATCCCTCAGGGATAACCCTGACCTCCTCATTGACTCTTCCATCACCCCAACGTGGCAGGTCCCAGCCGGGTCCCCGCCTCTCAGTCTCCCGTAAAGGGAGGGGACACCTGCACCGGGGTCGGGTCCCACCCACCCTGCCCCCTGGCTCACCTTCGGTTCCCCTGGCTCCAGCTCGGCTGTCGCCATCTGTCCCCCTGGCTTCGGCTCGGCAGTCGCCTCCAGTTCCGCCTGCGGCACCTTGTTGGCTGGCTGTAGTCCCACCTCCGGTGCTTCATCTGTCACCTGCGGGTCCCCCTTCGGTGGTCGCCTATGCCTTGGCCGACAGCAGCTGCGCCTTCGACTGCCGCGGCTGCTGCTCCCTCCTCCCCTTCGCCTGTGTCCCCTTCCTCTTTCTCCTTGCCCTGTCCGTCAGTCCCTCCGCCTTCCTCCTTGCTGCCTGCGCCGTTCCCTCCTGCTCCCTCCTCGCACTCGCTGAGAGTCCCTCCGGCTCCAGCCTCGCAGTCGCCTCCTGCCCCTGCGGCTTACGCCCCTCGCCTGCCAGGGTTCCCTTCGGCTCCCCATTTCCCCCTGCCTTCGCCTCCGAGCCCTCTGCCTTTGTGCCCCCTGTGTTTGCTCCCCGTCCCTCTGTACCTTTGTTCCCTTTGTACCTCCTGTGGGTGTTTCCCCTAGTGTTGTCCCGTCGTTGTCCCCCTCCTTGGGTTCTGTGTTCCTGTTTTTGGTGCCCCTGTGTCTGTGTGCATTCCCTGTGGTTTGTTGTTTGTTGTCTGAGTTGTTCTCTGCGTGTCTATCTTGTTCCCTGTGCCCTGTTGATTGTTTGTTTGTTTGTTTGTTTGTTTGTTTGCTTTTGTTTTCCAGGTCCTGTGTCCCATTGTAGTGTCATGTGTTGTTTGGATTGTTATGCCCCTTCACCTATTAAACCCTTTTATTTTACCCCACTCCTGATTTAAGGTAATTTGTGAACGCGAGGTTGACAAAATCAGGTTGACTCAATCGGGGCTAATCAGTACTACGACGCCAGTTAAGAAGTTGATTTGTTATATCGGTGTTAGTTGCATTGGAGTTTGTGCGCGTTCACATAAATGGAGCACGTGCGGCAGCGCAAGGCACCGTTTGACTCATGGCGCGATCTCCATGTTTCACAGTGGAAGACCGCATGTTAATTATGCAGGGTTATGAGGAGTTTAAATCAATGCTGTAAAGAAAGTCAAATACCACTGCAGCCAACAAAAGCAGGCAAGCTTGTTGGCAACGTATTGCAGACAGAGAAAATGCATACGTACATTTTCATGGTCATAAAACATGGTCTAAAATATCTCACGACCAAGTATTAGACAATGAAGTATTACAGATGCGACACAGTTCAGAAGTGAGCCTATTATTTGCTGTTAAGTAATGAATTGCTCCCTAAAGTTCCATTACTGTGATGTTACTCATAATGTAAACCTAATGTTAACAATAACTTAACTGATCCGATTTCAAATGCAATAGTACTGGAAAGCGTACGTGGCAGCAAGTCAAGATGAAATATAAAAACATGTCAAGTGGTAGAGCTATGTATTTATATTTCTACTCATTATGAAAGATTTGTTGTGTCTAGCCTCCACTTAATAGCGTGTTTCTATGTTTTACAGCTAATAATAAAAAGGTGTCTGTTCATATGATACTTAATAGAAGGTGAGCCATTGTTTAACAAACAATTAAATGATTTACCACAGGACAAAACAGAACCATATGTGTAGTGAGAAAACGACTAGGAACCTGTCACCGCGGTTAAGTTAGCCTCATATTACATATTCAGTTTTCTGGCTTTAATAACTTTACGGAAGTAAGGTGGGGCATTTTTAATGTCAGAATTGTGATGTCCAGTACACAGACATCGATGCACACTGATTATTTTTCCACTTCAAAACATTTCGTGATTTGTGCCAAATCGTGTTAATAGCTAATATAATAGGTCCTTTCAGCTGTAATGACATGGTGGTTTAGTATTTTGGGCTCATGGCGACTCTTGCACACCCCTTTGTTTCCCAGATTGCTTTACATACGAATTTTAATTAATTTTTGAATGTTCGAATGTATCTGTATACTGTGCAGTCGACAATACATGAATGGGTTAATAACTTTAAAACTAGACAAGACAGGCACATCTAGTGAAGTGTGCTTTGATCAGTGGACAACAGGGAACAATGCACACCCCTTGGGTTTTCAGAATTACTTTCTCTGTAACAGTTATTAATTAATATATTGCATGCATATTATATGCCATTGCTCCATTTCATACATATTAACAGAGAGAGCCCCTCACGATTCACGCGCCAATGTCGTACGGATCATCCAGGTACACCAGCATTGTCTTCGTAGAAATTGTAGTTGGAGGGGTGGTGCTCATATAGGGCTGGCTTACGCAGAAACCTCGACTTAACTGTGGTGTTGGCACCCGAATAACCAGGCCAGAGAATAGAACAAAATGCTGTTACAACAAAATGCTGTTTACTTAAGAAACAGTACAGCAATATATCACGGTAGCTCAGCAAGGATCTCTTTCGTTATTCGTCTGTAGTCACTATATTCATCATTCTTCTTCTCTCTATCGCTTCTCAACAGTATTAACTTTTCGAAACAGCCACCTAGTGTTCTAAAGTTGCAATAGCAATCAGTTAACACAACATCTCTTCTCTCTGTAAAAGAATACACTCTCTATAAGAGATGAATACTAATATGAAAACAAAATGTAATAAGTAAATCTAATGAAATGAAATGTAGTTCTGCCAAATACAAACTCTTGTGGTACCACTCACTGCATCAGACATCATGAATAAAATATCTTTACATAAGGTGCATTAACATGTAACTGTAATGTCATGGTAAACAGTGAATTGCCTATACTTAAACTTGACTATTGTCTAGTCAATAACCTGAAATACTTCGAACCTTGTAAACAGTCTTAGCTATAATAATCAAGTTACTACAATTATCTCAGCTTCCTTTTGGTCAACTATGACATGACATAGTCCTTATGCCACTTGGGCTTGTGTTTAACACATGGCTGTTTGTGAGAGGGGAAATGACTAACACCTGTGTGTATCAGTCGAGATGTGTCACAGTCTTGTTCAGCCACAGGAGGAATCTGGGCAAGATAAGAGGCATTCCAAGTTTTCCCATCACTCAGCAAGAAAGAGTTTGGACCTATTCTCTTCCTGACGGTTGTAGGGGAAGTAAATCTGGGATGAGTTTTAGGGACGTGATAAGGCTTCCTTATCCTCAGTCTCTCTCCTGGTCGAAAATAAGGCATTCGTGCGCCACGTTTAGCATCAGCGTAATGCTGCATGGTATTCTGATGTCTCTGAACTGCATGACGAGCAGAAACATCCAGTAGAGACATGGCAGACGGCAGGAGAAGAATATCCAATTTGGTGCGCATTTTCCTGCCATAAAGGATTTCATATGGTGAGGTGGAAGTTGCAGCATGTGGCGTTGCACGATACACCTGGAGCCAGTTCATAACAGTCTCATTCCATGGTTGTGACCGTTGAATGGCAGTTTTAATGCAGCTTCTCAGGGCACGATGGAATCTCTCGACAGCTCCGTTAGCAGCCGGATAGTAGACTGATGTTCTGCTATGGGAGATACCGTGGGTGTGTAGAAATGAGGCAAAAGCTGCAGAAGTGAACTGTGGACCATTGTCTGTGACAATGTTCTCTGGGTTACCATGATGACAGAAAACTGATGTCAGAAAGTGAATAACATCCTCAGTAGTGGCAGTATGTGAAAAGGCAACCTCAGGCCACTTTGAATAATAGTCTATCAACGTGATAGCGTACCTGCAAGCAGAAACTGCAGTGTCAAATGGTCCAACAATATCAAGGCCAAGTTTCTTCCATGGCCCATCAGGCAGTGGAACTGGTTGCAAAGGAGCAGGGTGAGTAGAAGCTGTTTTATCATTAACCTGGCAGAGTACACATGAAGCAATGCAAGACTGTACTTGTGAGTCCATCTTTGGCCACCAGTAGAGGTCGCACAGACATTGCTTTGTGCGGACAATCCCTTGATGACTCTCATGTGCAAGCATGATCAGTGTGTGTCGTAAGGAGAGTGGCACAATGAGTCTTGAGCCTCTGAGGATGTAGTTATCCTTGACTGAGAGCTCATCTCTGATCTTGTAGTATAGGGCCAGTACACCACTTACTGATTTAACGGATGGAGGCCAACCACTTTCAATTTGTGAACACAGGGCTGACAGTTCAGGACAAGAAGAACAAGCAGAGTTGAAGTCAGCCATTGGAAGGGAGCTCAGGACAGCAGAAATATGTGCCACCATCTCAGGTTCTGCATCTGAAATAGATTCAGAAGGCACAGGCAAGGGAAGGCGTGAGAGACAATCAGCCGTATAGTTCTGGGAGCCTGGTCGATAGGCAATATCATAGTCAAAACAGAGCAGGCGTGCAGACCAGCGGGCAACCCGCATTCCAGCCCGACTGATTCCCTTTGTGCTGAGGAGTGTTGTCAATGCCTGGTGATCTGTGCGGAGAGTAAAACGACATCCTCACAGGTATGTTCTCCATTTTTCTGTAGCCCACACACAAGCAAGTGCTTCTTTTTCAACAGTCGAGTATTTCCTCTTTGTTTCAGTCAGTGTGCGGGAAGCAAAAGCCACTGGCTTCTCTGTGCCATCAGGCTGTACTTGTGCAAAGACAGCTCCAAGTCCATAGTCACTTGCATCTGTGGAAATCACCGGTCGCAGAGAAGGGTCAAAAAGAGCAAGCGCAGGACTGTTCACAAGAAGTTGCTTGACTTCCTCAAAGCTGCTTTGTGCTGCAGGAGACCATGTAAATGTGTCTTTTTCACTGACACAGGCACGCATAGGAGCCACAACCGTCACAAAGTTAGGCAGAAACTTTGAATACCAGGACACTAGGCCCAGAAATGATCTCAGGGCAACAGCATCAGATGGGGGAGGGGCTTTCAGGACGGCATTAATGTGTTCTTGGTCAGGAAGAATGCCATCTGCAGTAATGACATGACCTAGGAAGTGTAGGGAGGTCTTCCTGAAGTGACATTTATTCTCATTGAGAACCAATCCAGCCTCCTTCAGCTTTTGGAGGACAGTGTTGAGGTTCTGGTCATGCTCAACAGGAGTGTTGCCATAAATGATAAGGTCATCCAAATAATTTTGAACACCTGGAAGACCGTTGAGGATGTCAGCCATCATTTTCTGAAAGGCTGAGGGAGCCGACACGAGGCCATAAAGAACTCTGCAGAATCGGAACAGACCATCATGTGTGATGAATGACGTAAGGTCTCTGCTATCTTCATGAAGAGGCAACTGGTAGTATGCATTAGCCAGATCGATTGTAGAAAACATCTTTGCACCTTGTAAATTTGCAAGCAGTTCATCCACATGAGGTAGGGGGTAGCAGTCTGTGACCACAGCTTTGTTCGGTTCATGGAGATCTGTACACATCCGTATTCCACCAGTTTTTTGTCCTGTGACTACAATAGGCGAAACCCAGGGTGATGCGTCAATTTTCTCAATCACGCCAGCTTTCAGTAAGCGGTCAAGTTCAGCTGAGACAGAAGCTCTTACAGCAAAAGGCAGGCATCATCATTTCTGGCGTACTGGTTTAACAGTGGGGTCGATTTTCACCTTATGCACAAAGTTTTGTGCACAACCAATGTCTGGAGTAGCAGGGATGCAGGAAGCAGGTGAAACAGTCACACAGCTAACGGCAGGAGCAGTAGGGATACAGGGAGCAGATGCAAAGTTTGTGGTAAACACGGGGGGAAAGACAGTGTTACCTTCAATGCAGATGCTTAAGGCTTTCATAAGATCTCTTCCTAAAAGAGAGGTGCCCTTCTTCACCACGTAGAATGTGACTGGGGCAGTGAGAGCTCCTCTACTCACTTTGACTTGTAGGCAGCCAAGCACAGGAATTCTCTTCCTGTTGTAGGTCATTAGCTGACTAAGAGGTGGAAGCAGTGGTGTGTCATTGAAGTACTGAACATAGATGTGGTGTGGCAAAATAGATACTGCTGATCCTGTGTCAACAACCAGTTCATGCTCTTTGGTAAGAGAAGCAGGTGTACTGATATTGATTTTGCACTTAAGGGTGTGTGGTGACTGGCAAGTGTTGTTTAAGTATAGCACAGTCAGTTTAGGTAGCTGAATCTCACGTACATCACTTGTCTTGGATGAGTGACAAACACGAGCAAAATGTCCAACTTTATGACAAGACTTGCAAGTTGCTTTGGCTGCAGGGCACTGAGAAGAATTAGCCAGATGTTTTTCAGAACCACACCTGAAACAGCTGCGGGAAGATGTAGTGGTGGCATGGGATGGCTTATTTGGACGAGTGTGCTGTGTGTATTCCTTTTTAGTGAATCGTGAACGGGGCTGTACAGCTTGCACTGGGACACTGTCATTTGCTGCTATTGTTTTGGCTTGTCGAACAGCAGATTCTACTTGTGATGCGATTGTTAAGGTTTTGTTCAGTGTCAGATCTGGTTCAAGCAGGAGCCTCTCTCATATTTGAGTTACTCACATGCTCAATCAGCTGATCACGGATCATCTCATCTGTTTTATCATCAAATCCGCATTTTGAAGCAAGATCACGCAGCACGGCCGCATACTGTATAATAGTCTCATGAGGTGCTTGTCTTCGCTGTCTGAAGGTATGTCGTTCCACAACAACATTTACTTTGGGTGTGTAGTGTTTCTCTAAAGCAGCGACAGCACAGTCAAAGGAGTTACCTGTATCTGGTAGCGAGTAGAAATTCTGTTGTCCCTCGGCTCCGAGACAGTGGAGTAGTGTAGCTCTCCTACGAGCTTCAGGCCAAGCGTTTCCTGTTGCATTAATTACCAGTAGATAGTTCTTGAAAATCTGCATCCACATCGGGGGCTCTCCCGGGCACGGCAAAAACATCGGAGGTGCAGGCACGTTTCCAGCCATGGTGAGTCAGCAAAAATGAAGAGGTGAAAACTCAAAACTCGTCGCCAAAATGTAGTGTTGGCACCCAAATAACCAGGCCAGAGAATAGAACAAAATGCTGTTTACTTAACAAACAGTACAGCAAAATATCATGGTAGCTCAGCAAAGATCTTCTTTCTGTATTTGTCTGTAGTCACTATATTCATCATTCTTCTTCTCTCTTTCTCTTCTCAACAGTATTAACTTTTCGACACTGTCACCTAGTGTCCTAAAGTTGCAATAGCAATCAGTTAACACAACATTAACCAAGAACAAAAACTGCTCGGAGCAGTTTTGAGACTTAGCGTAAATTGCCATGGCAGCATGCCTCGACTAAAACCTACCCACCTTTCGTAGTACGGGTTAATCGCGAAGTTACACCACACGTCATCAAGTTACTCACAAAGTTACCCTGATAAGCCAGTAAACCCGCTTCGTAGTACAGGCCACTGGTCCGTGTGCCGTGACTCATGACATTCACAAAATATATGGAAACACAAGTCTGTTTTATTTATAAAAAACAGAGTGAAAATAGAATGAAAAGTTGCTAATACAATGACATGAATAGAATGAAAACATGCTAACATCAGTTTCCAATGTATGTTTGTACACAAATGTCATAAGCTGAGTGAAGTCATGGTCCATGGTTGATAACATGCTCATTCTGCCTTTTGTCTCAGTGGTTACTCTCCCACACAGTCTGTCTGTCTGTCTGTTTCAAAGTCTGTGTTTGCAGCGTTTGCAGACCCAGTGACCATCATCCCTGCATTTGGCGCAGTTGGATTTGTGACACTTTACCCAGGTAAACCTGCTGCGATTTCTGTTGCAGCTCTCTTGTACCTGGCACTGAGTTGTCTGTACAGGTCCTGGTACAGCAGCAGCAAATTCTGCAGCAGCGTTCCTCTCTGCAGGGCTGCCAACTCTCACGCATCTGGCGTGACACTCACGCTTTCAGACTCTCACGCTCGCGCAAGAAATCTTACGGCAAATTTATATTATTACATTATAAACCTAAAATTAGCTGCATCAAAAGCATTGGGGTAGTTTGCAAACCCTACAGACCATTTACAAGGTAATAAAACTGTCACATAGGTGTAAATGCGTGTGCGGACTTGTCTGAAATCGAAAATCTCACGTCAGCCGGCTGACCAAAGTTGACAGGCCCTGTCTCTGTCTCCTTTGCCTTTTGTTGCATGAATTGGCAATGGAGTTCCTTAGTTAGAAGACTCAGAAACAATCTTCTTTTGCCTTTCCACCCTGTGCATGCCTTGTACAGAACGTAGGCATTCACCACCACCAGGTCCAGCATGTTGTAAAATACAGCTACTGGGCACCTGTGTGTTGCTGCTCGTACGGAATACATGCACGCCATTTGGTCCAACACATCTACACCACCCTGTAAAAGCAGAGAGAGAGAGAGACATGAGTATATGTGCTTTTTTTCTACCCGATATAGGCCTGTATAGTACATATCAGAAAACATTGTAGCACTGGTGTAAAATTATATACACATTCACATACCTTCATGTGCTTGTAGTCTGTTATCATGTTGGGTTTCCTCTTTCTGCTGTCCCCGATTGCCATGTCTCGGTGCAAGGAACTTTTCTTTTCTTTTTTTTCGGTGTGTAGATCATGAAGGAGACACTGCCACTTCTAAACACTGACGTGGAGAATTTGTCTCACTCTGCAGTGTCCTTTGCCAATGGCCGCTGCAATCTCTGACATCTGGACATGCTTCACTAAGAACTGTGCTGAGAGTTTCACTCCAGGAGAACACATGACCATAGAAGAACAGCTGTTCCTGACCAAGGTTTGTTGTCCATTCACGCAGTATATTGCATCCAAGCTGGATAAATTTGGGATCAAGTTCTGGATGGCGACGGATTTGGAGACCAAATACGTATGCAATGCGTCCCCTTACTTCGGAAAGGACGCCAGTCGTCAGAAGGGGGAGAGGCTGGCAGAGAATGTGGTCATGAGTCTACTGGAGCCATTTATGGATGACGGGAGAAACTAACGAATCTCTTCACCTCACTATCACTGTCACACAGACTTCTTCAGCGCAACATGACTACTGGGCACGGTGAATAAAGTTTGCCGTGAACTTCCTCCATTGGCAAAGGACACTGCAGAGCGAGAGGAATTCTCCACTCCAATTCCAATCAGTAGCAAATGGTACTGGTTCACAGTCCAGGGGCTAGCATTTCACACCATATGCGAATATGACAGTACTTTATATAGGCGTGTGCGTGTGTGTATGTGTGTATA
>JAOYFF010000041.1:13523605-13545527 GCA_025773925.1 Cryptomyrus ogoouensis | reverse complement strand
GAAGTTCGTCGGTACGCGGGTAGTTAGTTCACTTGGTTTTGTTTATTGTTTTGGCCGGTGTCACTCCTGAAGCTCACATTTTCCCCAAATATACACAGTGTTATCATCATCATCGCCTTGGGTGTTAATTATTCCCTCACCTCCTTCTCCTCTACCTCCCGACTCCCTGTTCCCCGTTTCCCGAACCTTATCGCTGTTTATGCCCCGTCCCTAGACCTGGACGTAACAGAGCTAAACAGACTTTTTGTGCTTTTACCATTACCACTTAGCTTATAGCAGCAGCGACTAAGGATTCCTGGACTAGTTCAAAGTTATTGTGATACATTAGACTAAGGGAAAATAAGCAACAACTTGTTTTTTTTCCCCGAGATGTAAGCAGTAACCCAATGTGATAGATGAAATCCAGTGTTTCCCATCTCTGGAAAGCTGGTTGGAATTACAGGAGCTCCAGCATGAGGCATAGTTGGATCGAGCAGTGTTCAAGCACTGCCATGGGCCAACGGACCAGACAAAGACATGACCACTGGAGACCTGTCCTTATATGGGAGAGGCACAGGCTTTCCTGTCCAATGTTCATGCTCTTGAAAGTGATCTCCCTGTCAGCTTTGACTTTCAGTGCCATCAGCCATGGAAGTTGTGCCTGATTCTCCTATTTCTTTATCTCAAGTTCCAGCTCTTTCAGATGGATCACCAAAAGTGTATCATCTGTGGATGAACAGCAACCATCAGGCTCCATGTGTATCCCTCATTGAAGTCCTTTTGTCGGCCTCTGCTGCTGTGGAAGTCCACAGTGGTGGTGGCACAAAACCTGCGAAGTCTTCTAGCTCCGGTAAGATATCCTGATTAACCAGCTGATCCTGAAGGATCTACCTTTTTGTGGCAAAATGTGCAACTGAAACAGTAAAGAAATACACACCTACCAACAGCTCATCCTTTTGGCATTGATCAAATTGTTCCTGTGTAGGGCAAAGGGCGAACTCAGCCCTTTCTGAAATCATACACTATCCCTGCCTACAAGAATCTGCTGGATAAACATTAAAGAAATGTACAAGCCCACAAATTCTGTCACAATCTAGTCTAGGGTTGAGCTGTAACACAATAGGTGGATGGTGAAATAAATGAAAATGGCCAACAAGAGGCCATATTGAGGGAGTGTTACAGTGACAGCAAATGGCAACTGTACACAAATGATTTTAGGTGATGATTCATTAAGCAAAATTGTAATGAAATAAACAATCTGAAAGTCCAGAACCTGAACATTACAGCCAAAACAGAAAGAAAGAGCAAAAACCAGAAACACAATCCAAAGTCAATATCGAAAAGCAAAAGCAAAACAGAGAATAATAATTGCAACAAATGAGCTGGGTTAATTTCAGATGGTGAGTTTTGAAGCTGGCATAATTGGGGACCTTACAGGTGGCTACCACTTGGAGACCAATGATAACAATGAGGCTAAAGTTGAGATAAAAGGTAACAGGTTCCATTTGCTAGAGTACTCAGAACAGGCTGGTGAATCTGGGGCCCAGTTTTGGAGGCAAATGTTCCAGGTAGTTAACCAGACCCACTGACTTCGTCGTAGAGTGGGTCCTGGGCATTGACGAAGGTCAGCTTACTTTTTTTGCCTCCATGACTGTTATTTCACGGTCCGATGAACACACCTCCACACCCCGTGACTCTTGATACCAGTCTTCTAAAGATGGGACAGAAATGGGTTCTGAGTCCCAGGGTAACAATGGGAATTGATAACCCAGAACACACTGGAAAGGAGACAGATCTGTGTCTGGCTGGGAATGTGCATTCCAGGCATACTCGACCCAAACGGGCCCAGTGAACCAGGAGGTCAGAGCACAGTGCAGAAGCTCCTTGATGGTATGAGGTGGAGGCCAGTCTTGGACGGTGTTTACCATTTCTTCATCCATGCCTACCCCTCCGATGTGGGTCTTATATCCAAAGAACTGAATTATGGTTTGGTGAAACTTACATTTTTCCTCTTTTACCAACAGGTGATTCTTCTGAAAGCACTGCCAAACCTTTCAAACATGTTAACGATGTTCGTTAAGAGACAAAGAGTAAATCAGAATATTGTTTATACTGTATACCCAATTACAAAACATTTAAGCTTGATGATTTGCTTCGCCGCATCGAACCATAAAGCTATGGCAGCATAAGTAGGTGGGAGAGGCAGGTGGGAACATAGGCATGGGGAGTCCCTGAAATGTCAGCACTCCAATTCTACAGGGGAGTGTGACGCTAGAGTGACAGCACTGACAGTCCAGTTCATCCAAAGCCAATGGCACCGATCCCCACCCAGCTCTACACCTCACACTATAGGTCTAACTGAAAGTGAGCAGTTAGCTAGAACTAGAACTAGAGTCCCTATAGGTTAGACTAAACAAGTGTGTTTTTAGCCTAGACTTGAACATTGAGAGTGAACCTGAATCCCGCACATACAGTGGAAGACTATTCCACAGCTCAGGAGCTCAATAGGTGAATACTCTGCAGCCTGTCGTAAGTCTTTCTACCCTAAGTACTAAGAGATATCCTGCTCTTGCGATTGAACAAATCAAAGAGGGTTGTATAAGGTCAACATATTACTAAGGTATTCTGGTGCAAGGCCATTCAGTGCTTTATAAGTTAATAGCAGTATTTTGTAGTCAGTCCAAGACTTAACTGGGAGCCAATGAAGGGAGCAAAGAACAGGGCTAATATGATCATTTTTTTAGTGTTTGCAATAACTCTGGCTGCTGTGTTTTGTAGTAGCTGAAGTTTATGTAAGGATACAGAAGGGCAACCATAAAGGACAGCATTACAGTTGTCCAGTCTGGAAGAATAAAAGCATGTATTAGTGTCTCCACATCATGAAAGGAGAGGAACTTCTGAAGCTTGGCTATGTTAAGTAACTGATAGAAAGAAGTTCTTGTAATACTTTTAATGTGAGCATCGAAAAATAAATCTGAATCAACCAGCACACCAAGATCTCTGACCACTGTGTTAGGTTGGGTAGGGAGACCAACGAGGTTGAGGTTGTCAAACTTCTCAAGCAGCCTTGGGACTAATTAACAGTACAAACACTCCTCTACTTATGAATGAGATACATTTCAAATAGGCGTTCATAACTTGAAATGTTCGTAAGTCTTCCTTCAACATCATTTTAAGGGTATACGCAAATACAAAGAACTAGGGTGCTGGGAGTACGCACGCTACGCTGCTGTGCGGCGGGAGTAGCGGCCAGAAGTTGTACTAGGCAGAATTGGCACGCAGAAAAAAACAATGATGTTGCAGACAGGAAATGGAAGCCCAATTAACACAATTTGGACTTACAGTCCTCTTCGTTCGTAAGTCTGAAAGTTCGTAAGTTGAAAGTTCATAAGCAGAGGAGCATGTGTACTTCTGTTTTTTCTGTGTTTAACATAAGGAAATTATTTGCCATTCAGCACTGGATATCTAGCACACAGTCTTCAAACCGAGAGAGCTGTGATGCATCATCCGGCTTAACAGATATATATAACTGTGTATCATCAGCATAACAATGAAGACCAACACCATGATTTCTGATAATGTCACCAAGAGGTAGCATACATGAAGTATGCATACTATATATATATATATATATATATATATATATATATACATACACACACACACACACACACACACACAAACACACAAACACAGTAGCAGCCCCAGGACTGATCCCTGTGTGGACACCATACTTGACTTTGGTGATCTTGGAAGATTCATTGTTCACGTGGACAAATTGATAGCGACCAGTTAAATAGGAGCGAAACCAAGACAGGGCTGTTTCCTTAATGCCAAGCACAGATTATAGCCGGTCCAAGAGGATATTATGATCCACAGTATCAAATGTTGCAGTTAAGTCTAGTTGAACCAACAAAGATATACAGCTACGGTCAGAAGCTACAAGCAAATCATTCACTACTTTTACCATAGCTGTTTCTGTGCTATGGTTTGGTCTATAACCAGACACATTATTCTTTTTTAGGAAAGAAGAAGGTGGCAACAGGGACACTTTTCCAAGCCATTTGGGCTGCCCTAAAGGAGGATTCTTTGGCTTTCCCTGATACAGAGCAGTGGGAGAACATAAAAAGGGATTTCTGGCATTTGTGGAACTATCCAAAATGCCTAGGCGCAATAGAGGGGAAACATGCATGCACCATGCAACACTGGGAGTGATTTTTTTAATTACAAAGGATACTTTAGTTTTATCCTGATGGCCGTGTATGATGCCAAATAGAGATCTATTGTTGTGGATATACAGTTCCTTGCCAAAGTATTCATCTCCCTTGGTGTTTGTCATATTTTGTCACATTACAAGCTGGTATTAAAATGGATTTATTTTATAACCCAACCTTAATCTATACTTCTCCACAACTTTGTCTCTGACCTGTTTGGAGTGCTTCTTGGTCTTCATGTTGCTTGCTTAGTAGTGTTGCAGAGTCAGGCTTCATTCAGTACCGATTGATTTATACAGACATCATGTGACAGAACATGTGACAATTTGATTGCACACAGGTAGATCTTAAACAACTAATATTTGGTTGGAGCAACTCTTATTTAGTGGTTTCAAAGCAAAAGGGTGAATACCTATGCACAAGATTTCTGTTTTGTCATCTTAATTTGTGTCACAACAAAAAATATTTTGTACCTTTAAAGTGGTAGGCATATTCTGTAAATCGAAATGTGGTAACCCCCCCCAATAATCTATTTCAATTGCAGCTTGTAATGTGACAAAACAGGACAAACACCATGGGGGATGAATATTTTTGCAGCACCTTAGGAGCACATGGGTGGAGCAGTGACGAAGGAGTATTTGTCAGAAGCAAAATTGGATCACAGCCTATTCAAGGGAACCTGTATCTGTTGCCTCCATCTACTCTGTCCGACAGTGAAGTCCTGAGTCCCCATGTGTTCATAGCAGATGAAGCATTCCCCTTGAAGGTGAACCTTCACACACACGCAAATAATTTTCTTTGTTGTTTGTGTTTGTCTTTTCAATTGAAATATGCAGTAATTTAATCACCCATTAATTTCATGTTTTATTAACAGGAACTGATCTCACTCCTGAACAGCACTCCAGGGCCAGACAGGTTGTAGAAAATGCTTCTGGAATTTTTCCCACTAGGTGGAGAATTTTTGGAAAGGGCTTGGAGTGACAAAGCACATCACCAAAACATGCATTGCTCTGCACAACTACTTCTGTGCTGGTGACAGTATGGAGCCTGATGGAGTACAATATGTTTCCAGTATCCTGGTGAAGAACAGGGATGTCCCAGGATAGTAGAGATACATGGTTGGGGGAGATTCCAACTAGAGGTCAACTGATACGAGTTTTTCAATAGCCGATGCCAATAATTAGGAGTCAGGGTCAGCCAATGGCCGATATATGCTGCTTGACGTTTTCCCCTCTATTTGCATGATAAAATATCACACTAATAATAACAAACAATACACAAAATTTCTCAACTTAGCATTTATTGAATACTGACTTGGCAAATTTAAATATAAAAAATAACAAAAACACAATACAACTTATAAACAACTTAAACTAATAAACAAAAAAATAGCAGCATCAGAATCTCTTTAGCAGCAAACTCCTTCTTCAGCTCCCAAGCTCACCAGCCTGCTGCAGATATCACACCTGGCTTTTCCTGGTGTTGGCTTGGTGAAATGCTGCCATACGGGATCAGATTTTTGTTCAGCCATCAGACAGCAATTACTAAAGCAGAAGAAAAATGCAAGGTCAGCATTCTTATTATAGTGCCTTCATCTTCAATTCATTGTACAATTCCAGTATTCCATGAACATTGAAACAATTACACTGTAATGCATTTTGAAAGAAAAAAAAACACTATTAACTAAGTGCATCATGGTATGATGAGTAGTGTACAAGGCCTAAAACCTTTCACTAACATGTCTATCTTTGTCGAATTACACAGCCTTGTATGCAAGGACAGCATAAGCCCCTAGTGATTGTCAACATCAGAATGAATGGTGAATGGTAACCACGCTTTCGAACAAACAGTTTTCTCCGCCATGCATTGTTCTTAGCAGCTCTGTGTCTCCGAGGACGGCGCTGTCTGTGATCGGGGCAGAGTAACGCAACTCTCACACACGCTGCAGTGTTTGAGAGCTGCCTGCTCCCCCCCCCAGAGTGAAACTCTCTAACACAAGAAAAAAAAACAGAACTGATAACATCGGGCTGATATGGCAATAATTAAAATGTTAACAATTAAAATGATTTTTAACGATTAAAAAAACGTCTGTGAGCCCAACAAGCTCACAAAACAAACTCTGTCAGATTCAATGATCCTTAACGTTACCTGTAAGCTACAGTTGGTTGGAGGCTCATTATCATTACGCCAGTTCCCGACAGCGTAATTCGTGTTCTCTTTCAAAAGTGCTCGTGTTTTCTTTTAAAGCAACATTTCATAGTAAACCAGTTAAATAAATAGGTCATTGAAAGATCAGAATTTAAGCCTTACCGTTTTCTTCCAGGACTCTTCCAAAACTTCTGGCTGGGGTCCTGCACAAGGCAGCATGGGTTACGTGTTCCAGGCAACAATAACACTGGGCTGCCCGCAGACGTGCCTGTCTGTAAATCAGCGTAGTGCACTCGGATATTGGTCGATGCCGATACATTACAAAAATGCTAAATATCGGCCCGATATACCGGCCGGCCAATATATCGGTCGACCTCTAATTCTAACCTAACAAATCCAGGATGCCTCTATGCCAGCCGGGCTGAAAGGACTGGGATTCTCGTCTATGACCGTCTCAAGCAATATTTTCACACTGCTTCAGAGAAAGTGCCTTTCCAGATGCTGTGCTCCAGCAAGGCATAATCAACTAAGTCTATGTTTCTTCTGTTTTCTATACAATACTTTATTAAAGAAACAATTTCTAAGGGTGTGTTTGAAATGCAAACACCATATGCCAACAATCATAAATGTTTAGCATATTTATGTAAACAAACATATGAAACAATGGGCATAAAAAACACTGCTCGAAAAAAATTAAAGAAACACTTTTTAATCAGAGTATACCATCAAGTCAATTAAACTTCTGGGATATTGATCTGGTCAGTTGAGTAGCAGAGGGGGTTGTTATTCAGTTTCAGCTATACTTTGGTGGTAATGAAATTAACAACAGGTGGACTAGAGGAGCAAAAATGAGACGACCCCCAAAACAGGAATAGTTTAACGGGTGGAGGACACTGACATTTTTCCCTCCTCATCTCTTCTGACTGTTTTTTCACTAGTTTTGCATTTGGCTACGGTCAGTGTCACTACTGGTAGCATGAGGCGATACCTGGACCCTACAGAAGTTGTTTCAATGCATGCCATTGCCAGAAGGTTTGCTGTGTATCCCGGCATAGTCTCAAGGGCATGGAGGAGATTCCAGGAGACAGGCAGTTACTCTAGGAGAGCTGTACAGGGCCGTAGAAGGTCCTTAACCCATCAGCAGGACCGGCATCTTCTCCTTTGTGCAAGGAGGAACAGGATGAGCACTGCCAGCGCCCTACAAAATGACCTCCAGCAGGCCACTGGTCTCTGATCAAAGCAGTCAGAAACAGACTTCATGAGGGTGGCCTGAGGGCCCGAACATCCTCTAGTGGGCCCTGTACTCACTGGCCGGCACCGGCTTGATTGGCATTTGCCATTGACTATAAGAATTGGCAGGTCCGCCACTGGTTCACCCTGAACACATTTGACAGACGTGAAAGGGTCTGAAGAAGCCGTGGAGAACGTTATGCTGCCTGAAACATTGTTCAGCATGACCGGTTGGGTGATGGGTCAGTGATGGTCTGGGGAGGCATATCTATGGAGTGACGCACAGACCTCTACAGGCTAGACAAAGGCACCTTGACTGCCATTAGGTATCGAGATGAAATCCTTGGACCCAAATTACTGTCTTGGGTCCAAGGTGGTCCTGGGTTCCTCCTGGTGCAAGACAATGCCCAGCCTCATGTGCCGAGAGTATGCAGGCAGTTCCTGGAGGATGAAGAAATTGATACCATTGGCTGGCCCCCACGCTCACCTGAACTATTTCCAATAGAACACTCTGACGCCACCAGATTACACTGCAGACTGTCCAGAAGCTCAGTGATGCCCTGGTCCAGATCAGGGAGGAGATCCCCCAGGACACCATCCGTCGTCTCGTTGGAAGCATGCCCCAATATTGCCAGGCATGCATATAAGCACACAGGGGCCGTACAAACTACTGAGTACAATTTTGAGTTGCTGAAATGAAATGTTGGCAAAATGGACTAGCCTGCCGCATCATTTTTTCATTTTTATTTACAGGATGTCTTTGAATTTACCCATCTGTAGGTTGATCATTTTCATTTCCATCAAATGATGTGGCATCTGTTGCTTCCTAACACATGACCCAGTCCATATCAGTATAGATATCCAGCATTATATTTTTTCCCATTGAGATCTCATGTGTTTTCAAAGTGTTTCTTTAATTTTTTTGAGCAGTGCATATTAGGACCTTTAACAATAAACTGTAAAATGAAGTGCAACACTTTGTCGGTTTTGTAAACCTACTCGTATGCCTACGAGTTGCTTTATGACTTTAACCAGTCTCCTTCTGTCGGTTCTTATGTTCCTATTGAAGCTTGTCTTGACGCTCTGAAGATTCTCTCATCCTAATCCACTTCATAAATATTCCAGGAAACAGCTTTGTAAAATTTTAACTGTTTACTTAGAGTCTTTGAAACAATTACAAACATAAAAGAGTTTATCCACAAAAAATATATCAAAAATTCGAGAGCTATCTTACCAGGAAATCAAAAAACTATTTTGCTCCGATTTAATCTCTCTCTCTCTCCTACTTATCATAATAAAAGCACCCCAATAGTGTCCATCAGAACTACATTAAAAGTCCTGTTTTTAAACATTACAAGGTAGATCAAATAAATCTTAACATTTTTAAATCCTATGTGTCCTATGTAAGTAATAAATGCTGTATACATGTTTGGCGTTGGCTGACTTTCTTCTTGTAATTTGGTTAAAGTCTGGAAAATAGCAGCGTCAACATGGCGAACATTGTCTCACTTTCCCTTCTTTGTTGGTTCTGGTGATGTTGAAGATTGGCTACATTCAGAAGGACTTGGTGAAGGCTGTGTGAGTTGGATGATGTTTTGCAGCTGTGCAAGACACTTAATGATTTTGGGGCAAAACACATGCATCTATCTCAAACCTGCTTCCATTTTGTCCTGCACGTCACCCCACCCACTTACAAAGAGCCGGCGATGTGATACCAGGTGTTCAGACAGGCATGTTCATTACTATGGGTAGGGGTCGTCACATCATAAAGATGAAGATAATTTCTGACCTGCTTTATCTGCTCTTCCTCGAAGCCTTCAGCTATCTTGATAAATTCTGCCTAGTGAACCACGGTGCTGATGTCACGTACCAAAGCTTGAACACCCCAATTTTTTGTGGTACTCGCACATGTGTCACATTAAATCCCCGTGTAGCTGCACAAATGCCGTGTGGAATCAACAAAGAAAATGCATAGCAGCCATGATGCATACGTGTATACAATGTGAGCTTTGAGTATTAATCAGCCCTAAGGCATGATGAGATACTCAAACGGCCCCCTGTTGGTGATAAAGAACGTCTTTTATTCTTCCCCTGCTCAGATATGGATAAGATTGTAGGCACCATGGAGATCAAATTTCGTGAATATTGGTGCCTCGCTGAGTTGCCCAAAAGCTGAAGGATAAGGGTAAGGGCCTTCTACATTTTCAGGTGGTGGAATTTAATGTATGATAATCTATGCATGGCTGGAGACCTCCATCCTTCTTTTTAACAAAGAAGAACCCCAAAGTGATGGGTTGACAGCTGGATATTGCCTTGTGCTAAGGCTTATTTTATATATGACTCCATTGTTTCTTCGCCTGGTCAGGACAACGCGAATCACCGCCCTCTGACCGGTACGCCTTTGTCTTGCTGAAGACATTACAGAAGCCTTGGTATGTTGTCAGAACTTGGGTGCTGTCCTTTAGAAAGGGGCTCTTTATCGAGGACAATTAGCATGGCAAGGAAATACAAGTTTGAGACATCAAGAAAACCTGGCTGTGATTTCCCCCACAGGCCAGTTAATGTGGAGGTTATGGAGCTGCAGCCAGGGATGTGCTCAGGATCAATGGGGGAGCTGTGTGGAATCCAGGGCATATCAGAGCATGGGCCCAACAATCAGCATTCCCAAACCTCATTGTCGAGCATGATGGATAGCTGCACATAGCCGTCGAACATCTGGGCTTCTCCTCAGCTTGGAGCTCGGGGTTCAGGGCATGCCAATAAAGAACTTGGAGGCAGTAGGACAGCCAGTCCACCCCAGCGGCAATGGTCCAGAATTCAAGGGCAAAGTCTATAGCATTCCAGTTCCCCTGTCAGAGATTGAGAAGTCGATCACTCAGACTCCGCCCCACCACTGGGTCAACAAAGAAATCCCTGAATGCCCGTCCGGAGGAGATTGACGATTGCAATATTGGGCCGTCTTCAGTCTAATGGGCAGTCGCCGGCTCAAATACTTTCCCCATCAGTAGGGAAATGATGAAGTGGACCCGATATAAGTCATCCAGATACATCTCCAGATAATGTTCTACATAGAGTCCGCACTGCATTAGAAGCTCCCTAAACTAATTAATAATAGTAATGAAATGGTTACATACATGTAAAAGCGTTTGCATGTGTGTGTAGACTTGTCTTGAATTGAAAATCTTACTCCAGCCGGCTGACCGAAGTTGGCAGCCCTGCATTTTATTTGAAAGGAACTGTAAAATGCACTGTTTTCAGCTGAAGCAGTTTGTTGCTCTGACAATTTTAAAACAAGTATGAGAAAACATTACCTATGACACATTTTATGTCTTTTCGAAGTAAAACCACCCATACCCATCTTAAAGAATACTTAATATAAAATAAAAGATTTTTAAAAATTACATAAAGGGACATGCTACTCCTCTCAAAACGCAAAAAAGTAACCGCGATATAATACCTGTCTGGCCCACACGAGCGGGACGTAGCAGCAGCAGGCAATCTACAGTGATAAGCTCCGCTTCTTAAGTGAAGTATTGTTGCCATGTTTTGGAGCCTTACTAAGCACTCATTTGTCTTTTGTCTTCCCCGCCTATCCTGCCTCCTGCGTCCTGCCTGCTTGACTCACCTGCCCTGCCTGCCCTGTCCTGCGCTCCCGACCCGACTCCATCGCTCCTCCTTCCCCTTCGTCGTCTAGTCCCATGCCTGCCCTTAGGACTGACCTCTCCTGCTTCCAACTTCCTGCACCCGACCCGACTACGATTGTGGCTCTTGGAATTGGCTTTGTTTATACCCGGTACTCGAATAAAACTCCTGCACTACGGGGTCTGCCTCCTGCCTGCTTTCCCGACGTCACAATACTGTCATCGTCCAAAAAGTGAAAAATACCGTGATAATTATTTGAGGTCATATCACCCACCCCTAGCTAAAACAACAATAACATAATATCTGTAACAGTAGATATCTATAACGGTAACAGCTGCCTGAGTAGTGTACTGGTCTCTGCAACTTTGTTTATTACTGTCTCAGTATTTATCAACATAAGGATTTCCTTCTCTGTGCACATTAGCATGAAGGCCTCCAAGTGCTCCTGAGTCAGTGAGCTTCCTAACCTGTTCTTAACAAATTCAAGGGTAGAGAAGCTTTTCTCACAGGCAACCTGAGTGATTGAAAGTGTCAAAATATCTTTTCGTATACAACACAATACGTTTGTGCCTGAAATATGTTGTACAGAAACATGTGACTTATTAGTCTTTTAATTTCACTAATACACCTCTGTGTAATTTACCTCTGAATCTCAAATGTAAATCTCATCAATTTCTGAATATGTGAATTTCATATGGAATCTATCTATCACTTGTGTGTGTATATGAGTACCGTATATTAAGTAACTTTAATTCATATATAATACTCCTCAGCCATCTTGGCATTCTCACTGACTGTCAGTAGTCCCTCATTCTTGCTAGAACACTGACTGACAGGGGACTGCTGGTCAGAAACTAAAAAATGGTCAAATGGTCATTTTACTGCATAATCAGATCGTGCTTTATATTTTTTTATATATATTTCTTTTCTTCAAATTACATTTGCGAACATATTGATTCGTCATGATAATCTATATAAATACACTGATGTTTGAATTGGTTTAATATTCTGCAAAGTCATAAAGTATGTACATTATTTCAAGTGATGGCTTAGGTTTTTAGGTAGCAGCAAAATAAGGCACCTAAATCTGAGTTGCAATATGGTCTGGTACATACCGATCGTATAGCAAGAGGTTCCATGCTGGCACTGGGTTTTGGTACCCAGGGTGTCTGGATTCAACCTGATACCCTGCTGGATATATGCAGGGGCAGGCTTGTTGTTTCTGTGAACGCCCCCCCCCCCCAGTGTAGTGACTGTTTATGGTCAACAGAGGGGCTACAAATCTCAGGGGGTCCATCCAAAACTGAGGTTTGAATGGGGGTAAACACTACCGCTGGGTACATTCCAGATGTGAGATACTGTTTGCAAAGAAACAGAAGAGGCATACAATACTAGACCATAAGGTTGTTTTGATTAATATGTTTGCTTGTTTGTTTGTGATGTTAAGGCAACAGGCAGAATCACTCCCCTAGATTGTGACCATCTACTGAAGGATTTCCCAGTAAGGTAGTGAATGGTGAACGGTGTTGCTGGATTTGGAAAGTGTCAGTGGCGTAAAACTGAAGTGATGCTTATTTACTGTTCCGATGATGTACATTATGATTTTCTATGTGCTAATATCTACTGGCATGTTTAAGATAATCGCTGTGTTATGTTAGCATCAAACACTAGTGGAATTAGCATTCACTTGTGTAAATTTGCATTATGAATCCATTCCGTTCAGCTGTTATATAATGTTTTTAAATAGGAGGTAGTTTTTAAATAAAGTAGTTTATGACAATGGATTGTAAAAATAATAGCTGTGATACAATAGAGACTAGTTTCTGATCCTATTACAGTTCAATAATTCAATGATTCAGCCCAAGGTTCATTTTCAAGCTGTTGTATGTTTCATAAATGCGCACTTGAGGTCAGCAAATTAAATATCTGCTTAACACCACATCCTAGATAAAGCTTAACAAAGTTTGGTGACTTTTAACTGAAGATCTCTTAATGATCTGTATACACACTCATTTGTTTTTTTTTCTTCACTAAAAACTCCCAAGAGCAAATAACCCATTCAAGTTGAAATTAAATCTATCATTTCATGACATATAATGAGTAAGATTGCTGCCTGTTCTGCAGAATTGCTGTTTCATAGAATACTCTACAGGCGAAAAACATTATATATCACATGTTGATGTGTATTGAATCTAAAGACAAAATACCAGTTTTTGTTTTCACTGAAACAGTAAATATCTCAATATATAACAGTAGAAATCTTAAATCAGCCCTGTAGCTGTCATAAACTTTATTCCTGCTATGAAAATCTGGGCACTGTACAACAGCCCAGTCAAATTATAGCTACAAGCCTGTCTTGAGTCACAGCCAAAAGCACATCTTTAAAACTATTTTAATTATCGAAATATATGCATTAGAAATTAACAATTTGTGGTAAAACATCTTGTGTTTGAAATCATTTTTTAATAATAGGCAGGTTAAATAAATTTTCTTTCCTTTTCAACATAAGGATGTTTTTTTGTAGAATTATTAATGTGTTTGAAAGTGAACTGAAGTGTATCAAGAAGAAAATGCATGCTATTGATAGTGAAATTGAATAAATGATGATATTGAAAAAGGCATAACTTTGTTATGTTTTAGAAGCCCAACAAGGGAGGTTTCAGAATCAAACATGCAGACAGTGTCACTGACAGTTGAATAAAGACAAATTGCAGCCCAAAGGCATATTTTGACAGTTCAATAAATACAGGGAAGGTGTTTGTAGCAGCTGTTATATCTTAGATTCTTTGCAAGGGGGGCAGACCATGGGCAATTTGCATTTCTGGCTGACAGTTATGTACTAAACAAATCATTGACATTGTTTTTTTTCTGTCTCCTTTGATCTATTATTTAAAAAAAGGTGGTCATAGTGTAGTTCTTTAGAAGCCTTTTGTTTTATAAACATATAAATATATATTCGTAGCACAGCAGATTCAGTGGCTATTTGAAGCCTTTAAAGGAGACTTGTTAGGATCACCTGATTTGTGTTTTTTAAGTGCTGATGTTATATGCATCATTTTCGAGCAAGACGAATATGGAAGATTTTTTGTGGACAAGACCAAGTCAATTTGCAAATTGGTCTAATAATAACTAATAGCACTTACATTCACCCATACATACCCATCTTTGTAATCCTCCACCTCTGACTTGACTTGACACTGGCCACTCCATCATCTCTATACCATATGACACATGGCAGTCCACATAACATGGAACGCGTGGCTTTTTGATTGACTTCACAAACACTAGATAATCCAAATGGGATCTTGAGAAAATATTAGCATGTATGATAAATTTGTGAGACTTCTCACAAAGTCTTCTGCTAAATCTGCATGCCAAAACCCCTTTCTAGCATCTTAAAAATAAATTTGCATCTAGCAGCAGAATGCTATCCGCTAAAGCAGCAGGGAGCTTTAAACAAATGATTGCTCTATTGATCTTTCTCAAGACCACACACAGTCTCAACTCAGGGGTATATTAGAAATTAATAGAAGGTTGAAATCCACTCTGCTCCTTCATTTACTTATTTAATAATTCCTTCCTTGATCATCTTGTCCGGTTCTTGATTGACAGCTTCAATAAACGAACTTCGATCTGTGAATCATCTAAACTTGGTTCATTGAGCCCTCTTAATGTTACCTCTTTGGTTCCTTGCCTGCTTTTTCCGTGTTTTCTTATGGGCTGATAATTGTGCCACTAGAAACTGAATGAACGGCGGCAGGGGTGTTGGGAACAACAGAAGCGCCTCAACAACACTGACGGTACGGCGCGCGGTGCCCCGCCACGCTCGCGTGACGCTTATCTCTGAGTAGCAGAGTACTGGCAACTTGTGAGAAGTGGTGGTACGATAAAGATTAAAATATAGCAGTGCCAGTACTGCTTAATTTTTATTACGTATATGATGACTGCGTATATGATCCCGCATTTGCGCTTGCGATACCCCGGTACGCGCCTCCTCTTTACCCCGACCTGCAGAACTGTCGTAAACGTGGAAATGAGTTGCATTGTGAACCTGCGGACGAGTACTTTTCCTCAAGGACCCGGATGTGTGTCACAATAGGTTGAAATTGAATTTGCGAACTGAAAACTTTCCAGATAGGATAAATACTGTTTATTACTAGTTATAGGAATTCAGATTCAAACTATTAAATTCAGATTCAGTTTTGTAATGGCAGCGTGTGGCTCAGTGGGCTAAGCCTGTGTTCCTCTAATCACAAGGTCACTGGTTCAAACCCAGCCTCAGCACATCTGTGGGTCTTTGTGGGTCACTGGGCACCCCAACAGGTGGCTGCCCTTCGCAGACAACTTACTCTGCAAAGAGCAAGTTGAGGGAGGTGTAAAAACAATTTCCCCATGGGGATCAATAAAGTATCAATAATTATTGTTAATGTGAATAACTGCAGATTCAAATATACAAAATTCATATTCAGTTTCTAGTGGCACAAATATTAGCCCATGTTTTCTGATCATGTGCTCTAGGAAGTATTGTTTTGCGTATTTGATTGTACTATAGCTTATAAAACTTTAGATGAGAGATTCGTGCATTACACGTAATAATTTCTGAAGTCATTCCTTACACACATTACTGTAACAAAGGCGTTCATGTTCCATAACCACTTCATCTAATACTGTGTTAGCCTGGAGCCTGTACCAGGGAGCATGAGCTATAACATCCTGGATGAATTTACATTACCTTTCAGTGGTTTTAATGATTGGTGCATCATGTCTTAAATGTGCATGCAAAGAATTCACAGAAGATTTTTTCTTAATGGTGTAGATATGAGTAACAAATCTCTTGTTTGAGAATATTTGAATACTTTATGCTTCACTATGGCATTCATTGAGTGACCTGATATTTAGAACAGTCAGATGGTCTTTGTGTATAGTTTTATGAAACCAGGCACTGTGGATTTTCTGTGCACATTCCAGAAAAAGTGCAAACAGCCTGGTCTACATTTCTAGTCCAGTGAAGACAAAATGAGGACACAGAGGCAAAAGAGATGGCCGAAACTACACTGCGAGGCAAGATAAACACACATATGCGCACACCTCTGGTCCTGCAGGACCCAGGAGCAATGGCACAGAAGGAATTCTTGCAGACTGATAGGGGAGGCTTCCCAAGTAAAGGCTGAAGCATACAGCAGTCGCCATTAATGTTCCGGAAAGGGCTGGACACCAACAGCATGAGCCTGTTTCTGAGAATAACAAGGAAAATGTGAAAAACATTTCATTATCACTAAGTGGGTTACATTCCCCTGAATTAGAGCAAAAGTAATTTAGTTTTTTCTCCATAAGAATTATCAAAGGACACATTGCAAAAGAGCTAGAATGCCAATCGAAACATAATACCAGGGTCTTTATTTAGGAAGCATTTCATTATACTTTAAATGTGAAAAGAATTAACAGCTTTGGTTTGTATTATATCGGTTAAATCTTGATCACATTTGTTCATCAAGTTTTGCTGTATAAAGGCTCAGCACCATAGTTATAGGCATTTGTGCATTAAAGGAAGCATTTAATTCAGCGCATCTGATGGATACTTTAAAATTGGAAAGCCATGTGTGAAAATCTACATGCGAATAGGAAAAAGTGAGACAGCTGTTAATTAGAAATGGGCTTTTAAGTAAAACCTGAAAACCATATTTAATGAATGGTCCTTGGTGAGATCACTTTTGCTCCAAGATAGCTTAGCCTACATATAGCAAAATCCTAAAATAGAAAGCAAAAGGTCTGCCAACATCCTTCTGTGTTCTGAGGATAAATACAACAACAACTGTATTTATGTGTTTTAAATATTGTTTGAACAATGCAAACATTGTTTTATGTACGTAATAACTGCAATGCAATCTGTCACTGCCTTTAGGTGTACCTATATTCATCATAGTAAAATGTGTCTTTTTGCTTTATTAATGCTAGAATTCAGCCATGGATGCAGTACATCTGGTCAATATTGGTATGTGTGTTTACTTTTATTAGCTGTGGTCTCCAGGGATTTTGAACTGTGGATTTCTTATATATAATTACACTATTGGTTTTAATAAAATATACTGAAACGTAAGATGGTACAATATATAATAATATATCAGTTTATATACAGCATTTTAATGATATGTATAAAAATACAATGTTTACCTTGCTGTTTTTTTTTTATTGCAGTTACCTTGAAAAGGAATGAGAAAAAACTACACAGAACCACCATAAAGTTTAAACCCCCGTGTTAAGATGGTTCTTGACTTTCTGCATACCTGTGTGCTCCTGATTCCTGCATATGCTCTGTGGGACTAGAGGGGAGTCCAGCTGTTGATGAGTTTGTGTGTGCAGTAGGAAGGACAGGCCCAGAGTGAACAGGGTTGCTTCTTCACCACTGTCAGGCCCCACAGCCTTGTGTACTCTCCCCATCTGTCTCATGCCATCTTATCCCCCCCCCCCCACATACACACACACTCATCACACACTCCTACCCCCACCTCACCCACTCAATAATTCATAACTGGGCCTAGAGGAGACTTTCCATGGACTTGAGAAAACTCTCAGATGTCACAGTACTTCCTGTCACTGGGAATGGGCACCACTGTGTTCTCCTTATCACAGTCCAGCACATACTCTCTGAAGACCATCTTGAACAGGACATGCTATCAATACCATCCCTTTTACAATGGTTTAAACTTAGCTTTTATTCATGTTTAACCTTGTCATTGGTTGGAAAAACATGTAATATTTCAAGTATATTGATAATCTTGCGACAGCTGATTTTCCCTGTTTCAGTTGTTTCTTTGTTTTTCTTTTACAAATTTCCATCTGCCTCCCCACCTCTTATCTGGGCAGCCTGGAGCCTCAGGGAGGACAAGATAGGTAACCCCCCCTGGACAGAATGACCGTCCACCCAAGTCCCCCCCCTGAACAGAATGGCAGTCCACCAAGGTACCGCCCCCCCTAGACAGAATGACCGTCCACCAAGGTACCGCCCTTACAGAATAGACAATTTCCAGTTGCCAGTTGACCTGTTTGCATGTTTTTGGATTGTAGGAGGAAACTAAAGTATTTGTAGGAATCCTGCGCAATACCGGCAGGACCTGCATGCTCCACACACAAAGAGCAGGGTTAGAATTAAACATCCCTAGAAGCATAAGGGAACAGTGGTGTCCACTGTACTATCGTGTCACCCTGGTGAAAATATCTCATACCGTATAAATGACTATTTAGAAAATTTAAATTTAAATTTAAAATTTCCACTCCAGCTTCATTTTATCCTCTTAAATTCCATCCGGTTTCTGCATGGATTTTGTCATGCTTGTCCTGCCACCCTCCATGCACTGAACATAACACCAATGGAATGCAGCATGCTTTGGCTCAACACAGTGCCCACCAAGCATGATCCCAGACAGGATTTTAATTAAATGGGGCCACTCCACTGGATCCCGTCCCATTTTTGTCCTCATGCTGAACTACGGAAGAAATAAATAAATGAAAATCCTATTCAGCCAGGTAATACCTAAGTTACTGCCATCACTTTAGGTTGCAATGATAAGCATGTGACATGACTTTATGGTTTTCGCTAATCGATTAAAATAAAATGCTTTTCCAACCCATGCCTGACGTTAGTCCCTAGGGCGACTTCGCTGTGCTTTTCTCAAATGCTGATGCAGAGCATATGGGCTTGCTGTTCCAGCTTTATTAAGCATTTTATACAACCACCACAGCCTGCTCAACAGTGCAAATTGTTTCATTGTGAGTAAGAATGTGAACCAGACATGAATCAGTGCTGTAACACCAATATAGCCAGGGATTAACATAACGGGTATGTAAGTACATAAGAACATAAGAACATACAGGGGCTGACATGCCTGTAGCAATATTAAATTAATCTAATATTAAACAGGTTACTTTCAATGTTACAGCAAAGTGTCAATTACTTTTACTTTTGACGGGCTTTAAGTCTGATTTGATTCTCTTTGTAAGACTTTAGTCATTGTCATAGATGTACTGTATTTATTAACACTGGAAAATTACATTGTGTTTCTTCAGGGTATGTATCTGGTTTTTCATGCATGTAAAATAACCAGCTGTTATTCTATTTTCCCATTATTTCTGTCCGCAACATCCTCATTGCTCATTTCATTCTTTCAGATAACAGCACATTGTTTTAAAACATAAATTGTTCAGATATTATCTAACATCCCAAGTCAGGATTGACTGCTTCAGTTTCATATTTCACAGTCCAACCTGCCAATGCAGCGATTTCTGTGGAAGCATGTTGGTCTTAATTCAATCATATGTTAAGGAATGTCACATCCCATTTGCACAGAGCAGGCATAGCTATAAATCCCTCTTCTCATATGATCCCAATTCTTGTTATGTTCTCATTTTTTTCAGTTTCTTATGAAAGCTATTTTCAAAAGAAAATCTGATAAAACATTCATAATTGCAGCTACTGATCCAAGGAGCTTATTTAAAAAAATGGTTGTACATCTTTTCAGAAGGATTTACATACATATAAAAACTCAAATGTTCATACAAACAGTAAAAGTCAGATTTATAAAACCTTGTGTAAACCGAGGTTTTATAAATCCCAATTACCATAGGAACATTCACAGGTATGTGCCCTTTAAAACTTGCCCCATTCCCTCTGTGAAATTACCCTTAATTGGCAATGCAAATTATCCACATGTAAACATAAACACACATATACTATGTTTATAACATTGACTATCTCATTACAATGGCAGCTGTCAAGGGTGCCATTATACATTAGACAGGTGAACAGCAGGTATTTGATGTTGATGTGTTGGAAGCCGGCAAATTGTGATGGCTGGATCCGAGCATTTCCAAAACAACAGGTCTCGTGGGATGTTCCTGGTATGCAGTGGTCAGTACCTACCAAAAGTGGTCCAAAGAAAGCCAACCAGTGAACTGGCAATGGGAACCCAGGCCTCACTGATGAGAGTGGGGAGTGAAGGCTACCTATCATGCCACAAGCTCCCGTAGCACATATTGCTAAAAAGGTTAATACTGGATATGATAGAAAGGTGTCTGAATACACAGTGCATCACAGCTTCTGCGCATGGGGCTGCGTTGCCACAGACTGGTTAGAGTGTCCATGCTGACCCCTGTCCACCACCAAAAGTTCCTACATTGGGCATGTGAGCTTCAGAACTGGACCGTGGAGCAATGGAAGAAGGTGGCCTGTTCGGATAAGTCACATTTTCTCTTACATCAGATGGACAGCCAGGTACATGTGTATTGTTTATCTGGGAAAGAGATGGTACCAGGATGCATTATGGGAAGAAGGCAATCCAAAGGAGGTAGCCCAATGGCAATGTTGTGGGAAACCTGAGTTCCAGCACTTCATGTGGATGGTATTTCAACACATCCCATCTACCAAAACATTGTTGCACACCAAGTACACGCCTTGATGGCAATGGTATTCTCTGATGGCAGTGACCTCATTCAGCAGGATAATGTACCCTGCCACTCTTGTTCAGGAACGGTTAGAGGAATATGACGAAGAGTTCAAGGTGATGACTTGGCCTCATAATTCCGATCAAGCATCTGTGGAATGTGCGGGACAGATAAATCGGCAGCACTTTGATTTGGATAGTCTGCCTACAGAGGGTCATTAGAGTATTTGTAACATCTGAACAATTTAGTTGAGATTCAAAAGTTCAATCTGACTACTTATTCAACCAATATCATATGAATTGTTGAATCTCAACTAGCAAGTTGTTGAAATGTTACATCTTCCAAGGGAGTCCATGCCTTGATAAGTCAGATGTTTTGGAGGCATGAGGGGAACCTGCAGGTGGTTTTAATGTCACGACTCATCGGGGTTTGGATATATATGACCTACATTGCCGTTACTTAAAATAAAAGCACCATGCATAGTTCCAGGTCAGAATGCAACACCATTCGTTAAAACCATGTTGGCATCAGTTGCATGTTATTAGAATTAAACTGCTGTTCACAAAAGCAGCTTCACTCTCTAATGGTGCTTTTATTGCAATGCACATGCAGTCAACAGCACTGACAACATTAGAAAAGCCAGACACTGCTGTGCAAAATTGCATTGCAGTGATTGCCTGTACATCCACACTAGGGCACTGGGCAGTCTTAAAATACCCTCTTGACAGTCAGTTAATATCAGCCACAACTTGATGAATAATGGAATTCAGTGTAGGTTAGGATATCACTGATCTGTCTGCAGGTTCTCATTGGTATGTTCCTGTTGCCAAAAATCCAAGTGTTGTCAGTACTTAAGGATGGACAGAAACAGCATGATTTTGTAATGTAGGTCGTTAAAGAACTGGGGCCAATTCATCACACAATTCCATCAGAATCACTCTTGGCAGTCTAATACAGCTGATAATCTCATTGTAAAAATAAGTATTGTAATTTCTAAATATTCACTCCCCTATGGGTTGGTGCCTACTTTGACTTTTCAGTAAGCAGTATTAGATTGTACAAAATGAAAATATTAGTATATACAGCTTTGGGAAAAATTAAGAGACCACTTTATATTTTTTTTAAATCTGGATTTTTAAATCCTGGTTTAATCCTGGTTCTGCTGGCAGAAGGCTACACTGAGAGACAGGCTGATTCCAGGCTCAAAGTTTCTAAGACATCAGTACACAAGAACAAGGTGAAGCAGGAGACACTGACAAGAACCAAAAACC
>JAOYFF010000041.1:13498653-13514868 GCA_025773925.1 Cryptomyrus ogoouensis | reverse complement strand
TTCCCCCATACAAAATGAAATGTGCTAACGAAGGGAGTGGAACATAAAGATCTGTCTGTCTGTCTGTCTGTCTGTCTATCTATCTATCCATCCATCCATCCATCCGACCACTTATCCTAATCAGGGGGGGCAAAGGGGCCCCAGGAGCCTAAACACAGGAAGTGGGGTACATCCTGGGAGGATACTGTTTAAAATTACTTTGTGTTTTTTATTTTTGTAAATGTTCACTGTTTAATAACTACTTATGTTTTGTAGTAATATCGTTACTCATAGAAAGCTTAATATTCCACAGTGGGCAGGGTTTTAGATAAATGAGGCCTTTTAAGTGTCATTTGGGAATTTCCTTTTTGGAAGAGAGAAGGTAACTGTTTCACGCTAAATGGTACCGAAATCCATTTAAAGAGTAACAGTCAGTTATTATTACATGCATTATTGCTGCTCCAGTTATGCAGTTTCTCCTACATATTTGACATGCTAACTAATTTAATTTACACTTCCCAGCTCTAAAGGAACTGCTACAGTACTTGATGAAATTAGAAAGCATGCAAAGGTTATGACGCTCATTGCAAGTGCTTTTGCCAATCTAATCCACAGAGTGCCAGTGTCTATGCGGGTCTTTGGGATGACCTGTAGGTCAGCTGTTCAAACCCAGGTGTGAGGACTCTCCAGCCAATTAGTCCACTAATTTTTAATCTAATTCATGAGCTGCAGCGAAAACCCACATACAAAGCGGCCCTTTCTGGATAACATTGGCCACCCCTGTGCTGAATAAATGAGAATAATAAACAAGAAGTGCTTTTGGCTTTGTTGTTTTTCTGTTTCATTTTACCACATCTATCAATCATAAGTTAAAATAACTCCATCTAAAATAAATGCTTGAGCAGCTTTGCTAATTAATGAGTGATAATGCCTGCAGACAAGTGAGAGATCTTGAGATTACTTAGGGGCAGGTTTTTATCTCTCCTGGTGTCTGCGGAGTAACAAAACTTATTCGCAATATTTGCGATGAGACTGAGAGGGTCATGATGTTCTGTTAAAGCCTTCAATGGTAAATGGTTGGGGGGGCATGTTTATAATCTGTAGTAAGTCAATGTCAGAAAGACGTATTGTCAGGCGATTGCAGCTTAGCTCAGATAAACTCACTTTGATAGTTGTGATTTTTAGTTTTGTATTCAAATCCTGGTGCTCTTTCATAATTATGTCAAACTACATATTCGGGAATTTTTTAAATCCTGTGAGCATAGTACAGATGGGTACATTATTTGCACTTCTGTCTCTCCTCCTGATGTAATAAACGTAGCCTAACACAAGCATTATTACTATTATGTGGTAAAATGCATTCAAGGGCACGCAATTTTTCCACATTCTATCTAGGGTAATATGGAGATTCTATTCCAGGTCATACTCATCTATACATCATTTGTTAAACAACTAGAAAGAGATTTTTAAATCTGCAAGACAATCCAATTCCATAGGTATATAGACACACGATGGCCACTATATTAGGTACACTTACATAGGATCAGATACGACTTCCTATTTTCACCAGAACCGCTTTCAGGGTTGACAAGTTCTGCATTCGGTGAAGCGTTTCAGTACACCGCTGCTGTACTGAGCTCTTCTTTTTTAACTTTAATGAGTCTGACCATTTTCCTCAGACCTCTCTCATTATCCGGGTATTTCCAACCACAGAGCTGCCTCAGACTAGATGTTCATTTATCACACGGTTCTCTGTAAACTCTACACACTGCAGTGTATGACAATCCCAGGAGGCTGCTTCTGAGATGGTGGAACCACATTTGGCTCCAACAATCGCACCATGTATAACATCACTTAGATCATAAACCTTAGCCTTTCTAACACATAGTTAAACAGTAACAGAACTTTCTGATCCTGTCTGCATAGTGTATGTATTCTGTTCCTGCTACATGATTCACTCTTTGGTGGGTAGGCTGCATGTGTTAACAAGCATGTGTAACTAATAAAGTGACCACCAAAGGTTTTGGATACATGTTTGAAATTACTACACAAATTACTACACAAATTACTACAGGGTAATAGGATCCTGTTGCAGAATTATTTCCAGTGTTTTATTGTTTAGAGTAGGTGGGTGTAAAACATTTATATTATCAGTGAATAATAACAAGAATTGAATTTAATTATATTATTTTACTGGAACGCTGCACTGGAGAAGCAGCCATGGAAATGGATGGGGAAGTGAATATTATTATTTGTAATTTTTCTTTTTATCAGACCACAACCTCAAAATGATGAACATGCAACCCAAAAAACAAAATGACATTAATGAGACTATTAAATCCCACTCTCACCCTTCTCTTTATGTATTGCAAAACACAGTAATTAGTTTACCTATCAGATTTAAACTCCCAAGCACCAGTTCAGCGAATCCAGACAGAGGTGACTTTTCAGGAATCTATGTACAATGCACTTGGCAACATCCTCTGAAAGTCATAGTATTAAAGACTTCATGTCCTATAAAAAATTCATGACCTATTCCTGGAAGCTTTAGATCCATTTTGTAGAACAATAAAAGCTTCCTAATGAGTCAACCCAACTAAAATCTGCCCCTCTGATTCCCATCGACCTCTCAAGGTCACTGTGAAGGGCAAATCTGTAGACCAACAGACTGACAGACAGATAGCAAACAGAAAGACAGCCAGTTCGACAGTCTTTAGATTCTGTGTAGCTGCTGCTTCATAATGCTTCAATTTTCTTACAGGTGTTATCTAGACAATGAAATGTTTAAACACCACTGTGAGCCACTGGGCTCCACTCAGTCTGTGAGTCAATCAGCAATGACTGTCTTCACTGCAGTCAGTACTATCATTTTTTAATGTCATTACAACAATAATGACAATTTGTACAATAAAACAGGGCTTGGAAATTTACCGTCTTTTTACCATACTTTGTCAATTCACATCTTTTAATCTTTTCTACAGTTATTTTTTACCCAGAAGTTAGGAATTTGAACCAATGCTTCAGCTGCCAAAATTTTACAAATTACATGACACAGTGGGCAAATCTAGATTAAATAAGTCTTTAGGACATTTGTACATGGCTGCGATAGTGTTTCCCACAGGTGTTTTGGCATATTGAGTGCAATTACAGCTACTCAGTCAAAACTGTTTTCAGATTAATAAGTTATGGAAAATGCAGTAAGGGAAGAAAATTGCTCCATTTTAAGAAAGGGTACTAATTAAACATATTTATGCCTATGGGACAAATTTAGGAAACAAATTGCCTTTCTTGGTATGCAGTGTAACCTGCTAGCACCAGTCATAACATGCCCCTAGAAACAGCATGTTACCCAGCTGGAGTTTGCAAAAAAAATGTATATTTCACACAGGTGCATACCCATAAACTGAAAAATTAATAAAATTGAAAATTTTGCTGTGATCCCTTAATTTTTCCCAAACCTCTGTGTGTGTGTCTGTATTGGTGTCTGTGTGTATAATAATGCAATAAATAATAATGCAATAAAACCCTAATTTAACTTTTAGAAAAACCAGACAGTTGGATAGATCGTTCCCAGAAATACTGGATAAACTGCGTATGTAGTAAGTATGACTGAAACCGTTTGTGAATCGTTTAAAAAAATCAATTTAAAATATAACAAAAAGGACAGTAAGTGTTTCTTCCTGCAGTTTAAACATCCTAAATTGACATAAAAAGGTCACTGAAAATTATACCACATAAGTAGCAAGCAAAATATATGAAAAAACAAGCATGTTATATGTGTTTAGTATAAACTTACTTTGTGACATCACATAAAATGAGCTAAACATACCTTGGCCACTTTGGGTGATACGGCCTGGACCCAGCGGTGTAGTGCACCCACCAAAATCTAGCAATAATCTTACTGCCGTTTACCTCAAAAGTCATAAACCTGAAAATATACATTTAAGGTATTGTGCCCATTAAGGAGCAAGTTTAAAAGGAAGAATCAGAGACTTTGAAAGAGCGAAATTTGTTGGATTGTGCTGTAAGAGAGAATTTTTTTCAGTCTGTGAGTCTTATTTCCTCTTATCTGCTCCTGTCTTTCTGTTGTTTGCAGTGTTCCCATTATTTGAATTTTTTAATTGTTTACAATACACAATTGCATCTTCGCCCTCATAAACAACATCATTATTAACAATTCATTGCAGTCTATAGCCCGTTTGATGAGGACATTTCCATATTTCCAGAAGCCTTTGTAATACCATCACTTGGACTTTGTGTCTGAGTATTTCAATGGCCTGGTCTTATATTTAGTCATTTTGTACATATATTCTTGTACTGTCATTGTGTCAATTGACATTTATTTAATACACATTTTAATGTGCATTGAGGATTCTTTGCATTGTTCTGATGCATGTTTCTATGGACTCCTCATAACTTGAGAGTCCAGTCCAGTTACATCTTCAAATTGTTGCTGTCCAATGAAAAACATCTATCTCCAAAATTCTATTATTTCAGAAGCATGAAATAAAGCAGACGCTGCTTTACAGAATAAACCTAAAAGAATGTAATGAGACACCCTTAGTGCCATAAATAGAAACCTGTCTTTACATAGCTGTCAGCAAAAGGTTTAATGGTTTAAATTGTCTTACGTAGATTGTTGTTAGTGAGGCAAATATGTCAGTGTAAACAAGATAACATTTCACTTTATATTCACAATTAACAATGATGTTAGCTAGCTGTCTAAGTATCAGCATTAAGTTGTTAAATTTAAGCAATATAAAGTAATCCATATAAATGACCATCATGAATACAATTCTAAACTAGAACAAACAAAAATTTGAGTTGAATAAATGACTTTATAAAAAATCTTTTAATTGATAAATTAGACATTAAACTCTTTCAGTAGACAGAGGAGAATTGGTGTATTCCATCTATGATCAAAAGTTACAGTTTTCAAAAATTGGACATGGACATTGGACATGGTTTTCATCGGACAGCAACATACTGGAATTTTAATTTAAACTTTTTTCTTGTCAATGCAATGGCATTCTAGTACTTTATTGATATGGTATGTTTGACACGTTTTGGTCTTTGCAATCAACAATTTTCTTGCCTGTTTTGGTGTGCAAGTAAAATTTGGTGTGTATTTCAAGCAGTGCCTTACTGCTAACCCTGAGTGTCATCCCTCTGGTACACAAAATAAAACAGTCGAGACCTCTATTGAAGTGCAGATCAGGGCAAGCTAACACCATGTTTGTTTACTTATAACATTACCAAAGCAATACTAGGGAAAAGAACATATTTAATTGCCTTTTATCATAAGTCTCGGTTAAAAATGACTATTGTCCTGCTAATCAAGTCTATTTATGCACATAGCACGGAACGAGTCCACATTTTGCAGGAGGCAGGGACTCAGCGGTGAGAAGAGTTGTCAAATATAGGAAGAATAATTGCCTTTGATTGCTCTTACTAATAGTGCAAGCTGACTTCAGCAGCCCAGAAAATTCTGGAGATTAACTGTAAGTTCATAGGTAGTCCATTACCAGAAAAGTGAAAGTTAAAGGGCACAGTTTTCTAGGTTAATATACTGAGAAAAACAGCTTTTTACAACTAGACAGAGGTGCATTTCCTGAAGGCAATCGACCTTAGCCAATAAAGAACAAGATAACGAACGATGCAGGTAAAGAACGAGTGAGATCTGCAAGGATTTCCCAGAATCCTTTGTTATTCCAGAATTAACAAACAAACTTTAAGGACTACTCTCTTGGCTCCTCCCCAGCCTCCATGTAAGAAAACCACAGATTGTCATTAACAGGAACATCGATCCCACATACTTCAGTGGTGATATATGTTATATGATTGTGAAACCAGGCATACACAAATGTAAAAAATACAAACTAATTGGAAAATCAATAAAAACACACTAAAGCAACCAAAATGAAGACCCAAATTACGCTATTTGCTGTTGCTTCCTTGTGATAAAGGAGCAATGAAGAGCAGCGATAGGAAAAGGAAGCAACACTTCTCATAAGAAGCCTTAAGACAACTTATTGAGGAGGTGGCCAAAAATATATTTTAATAAAATAATTACTGCAGTACTTCATACTACTCACAACAAGAACATCACAGAAGCATTCAGGGGGGAATCTTAGAGCTCCCAAGGACTAGTGGCACCACAATCACATCTTCCACATGGCCAAAGCCCCCTCTGCAGCAGTGTGTGTTCTTTGGTGTCCGGTGTTACACCTCTCCTTAGCCACAGTTTGGGGATTCAACACTGGAGTCAGCAGGGATTCTCTAAGATGATGCCTGCTGTCTCCCCATAACCAGCCACCAGCAAGCCCACCATCCTTTGCCATCTGTAAAGCTGGTCCAGATATAATCATCATGCTCCCAGGCCGCTTGGCAGTAATGTCTGTAAAATGCCCTTGATGGTTGCATATCACCTGGATCTTTAGATCTAGTGCCAAGGATTTTTTTCAACAGATGCAAGTGGGATTCAAGAAGCTGAGAGTATAAATAGTTTTCAGTGTCCTATCCACTGCACCTACAATGCCAGGTATGCCTGCAATGGCTGGAAATTGTATGTGATGGTGCACACAGTGCAATAGAAATGTGATCAATACAAGCAGCCTTCCTGAGCCCATGTCCATCACTGACGGTCTACAGGAATTCACAAGTGGCGTAGAAGCAGTGGGCTGTCAGAAGCTGCTCGGTGCATTTAGGGCAAAATTCCAAGGAGGCTCATTATTTCACCGCAGGCCAGCCTGTATTTCTCCAAGAACTGTTCATTACTGAAATGGTCCATGGGGTTCATGGGTACTCTCAAAACAGCATTTAGGCAAGCAGCTTGGCTTCCCGGATGACGCTGTCTCAAATGCTGTCTTCAGTTGACTAGCACAATTCTTTATCACTGCTGGTTGTGAGGGGTGATTCACCTTCCCAATTCAAAGCATGCGACTGACCACAAAGCAAGTTTGATTGGTTAGCTCATAACCTACTAGGATTATTTAGAATTTATTAATTGTTCCCCATTCCATTCATGAAATGGAATTTTGAACTGAATTGGCCACACCTTATATGATGTTAAATTGGAATGCCAGTAAGAAGAATTCAATGCAATCACACAACACAGGAATGCCATTTAATCTAGCAAAACATAAATAATTACATAGTAGATTTAATTTCAAGGTAATTATATATGGACCTTATATATGTACTAGTGAGTGAGCTTTATATTTGCATGATTGTAAGATATAAATTGTGCATATATTTATTGTTTTTGCATTTTTAACTGTTTATGTGTGTTACCATATGTGAGGAGTCTGCAGTAGCTTCTCTTGTGAGTGACAGGGGATAGTATAGTGTTGTGATAGGGTTACTTGTATGACTACATGAAATACTCCACCACTGCACACAAAATGACAGAAGTATTTATTCTATAAAATCCTTTTATTCTGAATGACAGTAACTTTTCAGGTACGTTCTTGAACATGGCGTAATGGCTGAAGGGTAGTTTTTGCTGTTTTAAATATCTGTGTTGTGATGGAGGTATGGATGGGATTCAGTGTACCATGTTTATGTTAACATGCTGTATAATTCATATAGAAATCTTAAGCTGTATTGTTACAGCTGCATCATCACAACGTCTCGACCGGCTTGTCCGATCCTCGTGTGTGCCACGCCCCCCTCGTTACCTCGTGTTACTTCCCAATTGTAATCACCTGTTGCCTGTTACGTTCAGCCTGTCCTGTGTATTTAGTCCGCGTCTGAGTTAGTTTCCCCAGATCCGTCATTAATGTGCGTCGCTGTCTGTCCTGGTCACGGTAATAAACCATTTTGCATGTGGATTTTCGCCTTCCTGCCTCGTCTTTCCCCGCCATCGTGACACACAATGTATATATTCAAATTCGAATTGCAATTCTATACTGTGTTTTCAACCAATTTTATGAATGGAATTTGATTTTCAAAATTCCAAATGGTGCACAACTCTGTGTACTCAAATTGCATACAGGTGTAACAACAATGAGCAACTGAATTTTTATTCATTTTGCGCTAATTTCTACTCTACATTATAGTTTTATATTAAAATATTTAGCTCTAATTATATCATCATCATTACATTATCCAAAAAAGAGCATCAATGTGTCTTCACAGTCTATTTTGGGTGATCTGTGTGTCTCTGTGACCGGATTACAGGCAAAAGGTCAAATAAAGAACGACATAGAAAATAATGAGTGTGTTGGAGCACTCGTCACTTTACAAGAAACTTACAAACTACTTTAGTTATGAAGGGATTTGATAAACACTCACTAATTATCGATTGATCTTAAGTGCTAGATAACAAACTGCTTAGCATTATAAAGCTTGCAGAAAACGCACCCCAGAATAGGAAGACTTGGTATATATTTCACTGACAATGTTGCACACAAACATTTTGCATGTGGATTTTCACCTTCAAACACTGGACCAAATTCACACAAATAATAACATAGGAAACATTCTAAAGTATTCTGTCGTAAACATAAACAATGCAATGCCAGTCTTAGACAGGGAATTGCTTTAAAAAGGTTCCACTACCATAGTTATGTTCTTATGAGCTAATCTTCTGTTGAGATGGTTGCTCCCATCGGGGGTCATTTGAATAAATCCATCGCTTTTTTCTAGACAAGCGTACTCATAGCCCCTGACAAGATTATTCCCCAGTCCAATGAGTCTGTTTCTCCTTGACTTGCAACACCGGCTGTGCTTCACATTTGGAAAGAAAGTCACTACTATCATGAAATATTTACCCATTCAAGCTTTAATGATTAAACCTGCAACAGAGACAAAGCAAAACAAAAAGAAAATAATCTACAAAATACACTCATGATTGCTAGTAGGAAACAGCAAAATGAGAATTTCCCGCTTTACTACATGATTAAGTACCATTTTATGATACCAGAGTACTATGCTTGAACAAAAATATACATATTATAAACAAAGTATGTGTTGGAACAACCATTTTATTTGACTTTGATAAACAAAAGCCAAGCTGATACATTTTAAATATATCACAATATTTTTAAACGTTAACATTTCCTTTCTGGATCTAGGAGGCGCGATGCCTTCCCAGAGGCATTGCATGTGTTTTCACACTGCCTCTTGACAAGGCTTTAGTATAACTCTCATCCACCCTGACATCAGCTATCGTCTTTCATATAGGCACAGAATTTAAAAATGACTTCAAAGCCACATGCAGAAAAACAGCAAAATAATAAACAGAGTAATAAATACATAGCCAAATGTTTTTAGCCAACCTCAAGGTTACTAATTGCTTAGCTGGCTATTTTATTTGATGCCCAACTGGACTTTAATGCTTTACCACCTGCTGGTATTATATGTTTTTCACATATTTTATCCAAAAATGTATATTAGTCTTAGTTTTCTATTTCACCCATTTATCTCATTATTTTTATGGAAGTTGGTGAGGTTAAACAAGCTTCCTTTTTTCTCCTGGGAGCTGAAGATAGACCATTTTCATTACCACCCTGCTGGAAAAAGATAAAATATACAATATATTTCTCTTGTCCCATATTCTGAAGGCTCAGATATGTGCCTGTACAAAACCTCCCTGTAGCATTAATTCAATAATACTACTAAAACGTAAGGGAGAGGTCTTCTTTTACAAGTCATGGTGGGATTGAAAGAGCCCATTTAAGGGCATTTCCATAGGGCGATGCCCGGGGTATGCATACATACAATGTGTAGAGCACCAGTTGATGGATCAAAGTAAAGTGACTATCTCCTTTCAGTGCTACAGATGGGTTGTTCCTGAATGAATAAATTTTTCTGATAATCCATTTGTAAGAAATATAAGGTCACCCCAAGAAAAAGATTTTCAAACGGCTGAATATATATTATGGAAAAATCTAGTAGGATGAAAGACATTTCAGAGACAGAGCCTCATTTGCCCTCATTCAGTAACCCATCATTCGTCCCACTACTCATCCAGCAGAGGGTTGTGGGGATTTGGGGGCTATCCCATATATAATCTACAGGCAGTAGTACATACACAAGGGAGAGTATATAGATATGAGTTCGGAATTAAGGGTCCTATTAGTGCGTGACCTAAGGCTCTTGCTGGTGCTTGACCTGAGGCTCCTGCTGGTGCGGGACCTGAGGCTCCTGCTGGTGCATGACCTAAGGCTCTTGCTGGTGCTTGACCTGAGGCTCCTGCTGGTGCGGGACCTGAGGCTCCTGCTGGTGTAGCACCACCTTGATGGGAGGAGGGTAAACAGCCCATGGTTGGGCTGCGAGGCATCTTTGATGATGCTGTGAGCCCATCGCAGGCACCGTGTATGCTGCAGGTCAGCAATGGTTGGCAGCGGGATGCCGATGATGTGCTGGGCAGTTTTCACCACCTGTTGCAGGGCCTTTCTGTGAGCTACGGAGCAATTGCCATACTATACCATAACACAGTTAGTGAAGTGCAGTTCAACAGAATCTGAGGGGACAGCAAGCTTTCTTTAGCTTCCGCAGAAAGTTGCTGAGACTTTTTAACCAGACTGGAAGCACACGGCCCAGTGTGTCATCAGGACCAGCAGCCTTGCAGGCATTCACTTTGCTAAATACAGATTCTACAGAAGTTGGTAAGTTTGAGGGAATGGTTGTCTAAGGGAGGGACAGTATTGGTAGCCAGTATTTTATTGTCCTGATCAAAACGAGCATATAAGTTGTTTAGTTTGTCCGGAAGAGTGACAACACATGTTACTTAATATGAAATACAGGAAGCAAACCGTGTCCTTCTCTGACTGAATGAACTGGATATAAGCTATGTACTTCTGTGTATGTGGCTCCATAGCCATGGATTGGACTTGTTGGTATAATGCATCCCACAGATGCATACCCATCTGTCCACGTGATACAACAGAAATTGGGATTCATCAGACCGGGCAATCTTCTTTCATTGCCCCAAGGTCTGGTTACAATGCTTGTGTGCCTATCGTACCCGCTTATAACAGTGGAAATGGTTCAGCATGGGCACTCAGACTGACCTGCGGCTACGTAGCCCCATAAACAACAGGGCATGATGCCCTGTGTGTCCTAGAACAGTACTCTCTAAAACAGTACTCCCGTGATCATCATGAAAATTAAATCCCATTTTCACCACAGTAGCCCTTCTCTTGACTTACCCTCAATGGAATAGCCTTTGTTCCCATCTCACATGAATGAGTCCTGGCCACCCAGTGCACTGTCAGCAGTTCATGACTCTGACCACTCTCAGTAGGTAATTGCTACGGCTGATCATGAGCACCCTATGGAGCTTTCAGAGATGTTCTGGCCCAGTCGTGTGGCCATAGTGATTTGTCCCTTGTCAAAGTTACTTAGACATTTATCCCTGCCGATTTTTTCTGCATTCAACATGTGGACTACATTATATATAATGACCTCTTTTAGAGCCTGGATGCTGGATGGAGAGTGACGCTTAACTTGTCTCTTCAGAATTCTCCATAGGTGTTCAATTGGGTTCAGATCAGGAGACATACTTGGCCACTGAATCACTTTCACCCTGCTCTTCTTCAGAAATGTAACAGTGGCGTTAGATGTGTGTGCATCATTGTCCTGTTGGAAAAGTGCACGATGACCAAGGGCATGGAATGATGGCAGCATCTTCTCTTTCAATATAGAGCAGTACCTCTGTGAATTCATGATACCATCAGTGAAATGCAGCTCCCTGACACCAGCAGCACTCATGCAGTCACCCTAGTTGGCTTGCCACTTCTTTAGCTAACCGCAGTGAACTTGCATGGCCATTTTCTTCAGAAGACACTCCTGTCAAGGTCTTAACTTCTGTGGATGGCCTGGACGTTAGATAGTTGTAGTTCCATCTTTTTTGTATCACTTTTGCGACAGTATTTCGACTGATAAGTACAGCTTTGCTGATCTTCTTGTAGCCTTCACCTTTCTTGTGTAAAGAAATAATTTTTTTTCCTCAGGTCTTGTGACTTTTCCATGCGGTGCCATCGCCGACAGCATGGGATGGGAAGGGGTATCTCTGTTAAGTAACACCCTTTTAAAGTCAAAATGCCTGTTTAATGAATAATTAGACTCACCTGTGGTTGATTTCTTGTTAATTAGAATTTTGTAGCCTAAAATTTATGCTTGCTCCTAAGACTTTCAATGGGGTGTACTCATTTTTGCAACATGGTCTTGAATTAATTTGTTAGGACATTTACTTTTTTTGTGTGAGCAAATTAGCAGATCTTCTTTGCAATCATTGGCCCACATATGTGGGAGTATTTTGTAGTATAGTATCCCATAGTAAATGTTGATTTTGAAAGGAAATTGAAGGTTTTCTGACAAATCTGTTGGGGCCCGGTGTACTCATTTATGCTGAGCACTGTATATACACACACAAGCACATGCACACACACACACATATATATGTATATATGTTTCCCCAGTCTGGTGATTGACGTCAGTCCTGTGTGTTGCATCGTGTTCCTGGATGTATGCTCCCCAAATAAATCCTGCGTTTCCCCGACTACCTGGACTCCTGCTCCTTTTTCCCCGCTCCTTGTCTGTTGTGCGGCACAGTATGTGTGTGTGTGTGTGTGTGTGTGTGTGTATGCCAATGGAATGACTATCACTTACTGGTGAATAAATAATTCACTATGTTCAATTTTTGTATTACATATTATATTGAAATGTTTTTTTTTGTACATCACGTGTGTGTGCATGTCCATGTAATAATGCTTTCAATCAGGATTAAATTAAAATGATAGTGTTTCGCGAGGACGATCAGCACAAGGCTTTATGGTGGCCATAAACACCTGGAGAAAGCAAAACTGAGCACCTCTTGAAACCAGTCAATACTGGCTATATAAAGTTCAAATGGAAAAAGCTTCAAATGAAAAAAAGTTTTTCTCCTAGCAAAAAGGAGAAAACACTACAGCCTTACAAAACAAAAGCGTAATTAGTATCAGTATTGTGTTTATTTGATATCAATTGCCACTATAATGTGAATATACTGCATGCCATAAAATCCAAAAAAAGAGATTGTTACTGGATTATTTTTGTAGTGATACTTAGCAGCTTATTTTCATATTCAGTCAGACTGGTCTCTCTAATTTGTCTTTATTGGATCATTGTGTATACGTATAAATATTACTTAAGCGTTTTTTGTTTTTTTTCAACTTTATAGCACGTCAACCTTCTTTCTTTATAAAACAGGCAATCGTGCTTCACGTTTTGAGAAAGATAAATGCAAAATGTTTGCAAGACAATTTCAAAACGTAATCTGGTATAAGTTTATTGTAAATAAGGAAGGCTTGGAGTTTAAATCTTTTTGGTTAATTGATACATTAAGTAAGAGTTGGTTCACAATTAATTAAGAACATAATAGTATATTATTTGTGACCCCTTAAGTATAGTGTTACCCAGTTTTTCCTGTGTTTTATGTGGAGCATAGGAAACCAATGGCTGTTTTTCAAAAATGAAATTAAAAAGTAGTTATAACCTTGAATGGATATGCTGAAGGACATCAATTGGGAAATGATCACTGATGTATTAAGCAGAGATTGAATACAAGAAAGACCTCTATAGCAAAGACATCAAAACTCAGGTTATATTTATTGTGGCCAGACCCATGGAATAACCTTCAGTAATAGAAGAGGAGGGCAGGACAGCCCTGAAATCACAGCCAAAACAGAAAGGCAGCAGGAGTAGATGGCATCCCAACTGATGAAGAACTATGTAAATTATACTGACAGCCTTAGAAAATAACTCAACTGCCTACTGACTGGAAGAGATTAGCTTGTAATATATTATTAATGTATGGAGACCTGACCAAATATACAAACTTGTATAATCTCCATTATATCATGTGTCGGTAAGACAATACTAAAGATCACTCATTGCAGATTAGAGTACTACACAGAAAAAGAATTGCCTGATTTAGGAAAGGACGAGGAACAAGAGACGTCATTGCCAACACAATGAATATTTGCAAAAACCACAGAATACCAGAAGGTGGTGTGTTATCGATTAAAAGAAACCCTCACATTGTGTTGATCATATACAACTAAGGAATGTTCTCAAGAAAATGTGTGAACCATAGTATCATATTGTCCTAATGAAGAATCTGTACACTGGCCAAGAATCCATATTCATAACAGAATATAAAGACGCATGGTAATAGTGTTAGGCACGTATGCATGCTATCATCACACCTATTTAACCTGTACAGAAGATGCATAAGGAACGAAGCTGGACTAGAAGAAAACAACTGTGGTTGTTGGAAGAAACATCATACTGATGACGACACACATAGCTAATAAAAATGAAGATCTAAGGACACATAAGGGAGATGATTGAACAGTATAAAAATATGGGACTATGGCTCAATGTGAAGAAAAAGGTCATGGCCACAGGATCAGCAGATAGCTTTAGTGCTGATTGCAAAGACATGGAGGTTACAAAAGCTTTTGCCTCCCTGGAAAAAAATCAACAACGACAAAGGATCCAGCAGTCAAAAAATACATCACAGACTGGCACTTGGCACAGCTGCCGAAGAGGACTTATAAATCTTCAAGAGGATGAACTTATCTTTAAGAACAAAGAACAGAATTGTCCACAGCATAGTATTTTCTGTGACTCTTTACAGATGTGAGATCTGTACAATAAAGAGGCAGGACAAAAATGGCATTAACTCTTATGAACTCACAAAGACATAAAAATATCACAAACTGCTAGGAAAACTCATAAGTGGATTCTTGAACAAATCTTACCAGAAATTTCCACTGAAGTGTAAATGATTAGACTGAAGCTATCCTACCGTGAGCATATAATGATAGGACCCAGTGCATTGAAAAAAAGTGAAATGCTTGGAAAACTTAAAGGAAAGGATGACCAGCAATGAGATGGATGGAGTAAATGATTTCAACAATGATCTGGGAAGCTTGAAAATAGAAGACAGAATATTCTGGAAGAATGCCATCTATATGGTTGGTGGCACTAACGATAATAGTTTGGAACATGCGGCATGTGTGAATGTGTGCCATGCCCCCTGTTGAATGAAACAATGTGGAAAATGGTTTTATGGTCATATTTTGTTATAAAACACTGGCATCAGAAAATAGTTTATAAAATAGAAGTTTCTGGGAGTAACTGAGTGATTTAGTATTTTGCCAGTTATATAAGGACTAAATAAGGTACAAAAATGTTGATGCATTATGAAGCTAGTACTGAAAGTTTATTTTAGAAACAAACATTGCCTCAAGTTTTAAACTGATCAGATACCCCTGAAGTCACAGTTGAAAGAAGAAATGGGAAATGCACTGCAGTTGTCATGCTGTAGACAAAATAGAGCCATAAAAATCCATTATGTCTGCCAATATAACTCAGATCTAAACTCCAAGACTTAAAATAAATATAAAAGCAAAGCTGAAGAAATCCTACCCTATGTGTTTGTTTTCAATTAATATCTCCTGCAGAAGAGGCAGCGGATTGCGTTTATCCATAGGGATGTAATCACTCCATGGGAGAAACGTCTCCCGAGTCAGTCACAGCCTACCAGAACAATCAGCTAGATTTTCTTTTTTATTTGTGTTCAGAGATAGCTCAGGCTTCACAGGTTCCTTAGCATTGCTGCAAATTCTCCCATAAAATATAATCTCCAAGCCTCACCTATTAACATTATGAGTGCAAAAGTAAAAACAATGCATTGACCTTACAGAAAAAAAATGCAGAGATTGTGTAAATATTGAACACAAATTCTAGTGTTGGTAATGTCACATCCACTTGGCTCAGAGAAAGGAGACCACACCGAGTATCGTTAAGTAGAATGCATGGATCAAATAGGGCAATTTACAAGGAGGTTAGTAGTAAGAGGCAAAACAAAAGTACCATGCAAAATCAGTAGGTGACAAAAATGGAGTCAACCCATAAGCAACAAGCAGCACAAGGCTAATCAAAGCCCCCTCTTTTATCCTCTCAGGAGCCCTTAATCAGTCAACAGGCTACACCTGTGAGTGGAACCTCCACAACTCTACCTACAAGCAATTAGAGGGAAAACAAGAGAGAAGGAACAAACAAAATAGGAGAGGATAGTGAGGCTGTAGAGCAGGGGTCTCAAACTCCAGTCCTGGAGGGCCGGAGCCCTGTGTAGCTTAGTTCTTTCCCTGTTCCACCACAGATGATTCAGCTCAAGAGCTGTGTGGTAATTAGCACAAAGAGTTGAATCAGGTGTGTTAAATGAGGGGAAACCCAAAA
>JAOYFF010000041.1:13458124-13485647 GCA_025773925.1 Cryptomyrus ogoouensis | reverse complement strand
GAGAACTAGTGTGGCTCATCAGAAGCCGGGTAGGATAGAAAACCTACTGGATAGTAGCTCTCCAGGACCGGAGTTGGTGACCCCTGCTCTAAGTTCTGTGTTCCCAAGTCTGGTCACTGAAGTCAGTCTTCCTGTTGCATGTGCCTGACCGATACTATTCTTCTCGTTTTGACCCCTTGCTGTCCTGCTTTTTTTCCCTGCTCTTGTTTCTGAATCCCTTTGGTTCAAACCCCCCCCCCCCCAAGTCCTGCCCTTGAGTCCTTCGTTTTGTAGGTCACAACATTGTGCTCGTTTATACACTCTCAGAATTCCCCACAGATACAGGGGAGACTTAAAATAATAATAAAAAATAAATTAAAATAATGATCCAAAATACATGCCACAGTGATTACACTCCTGGGAAAGGGATGGATTGCTCATTAGGGTTATGGGGGTTTAATTTGTGCATTTTTAGTATATGATCAAGCTGAGATTAATTATAGGTAAGATTTTACAGAATGAAATAAGAGCAATGCAGTTTAAGTACTGGTCGCCAAAACATTATGTTGGAATGTAAAACCAGAGCATTCACAATTGCATCTCATGTATTTACAACTATTCTTTGATCATCAACACAAGTCTCATAGATTTTTAAAGAAAATGAATTTGAATTGATGAATATGTAGTGCAATTAAACTTATTCACAATTAATACTGGGATAAGGACAGCAAGAAAAATAATTTGTGGAATGGAACAAGTGTAGGTAGCTATGACTGGAGTGATACATATTTGGGAGGTAGTCGTGGGGTTCATGCTCGTCCCTTTAGTCTCTGAGCTCTGGACGTGTAAACTGTTTTGTTAAACCCATTTCCTCCCTTTGCCCTTTGTTCAGACTGAAAGGTGGAATAAACAGCATGATTCTGTTCCAGAGCATATGGCATAACAGCTTGGGTGAGTTCCCTCAGTGGATCGTAATGGTTTTAGATGCAATAAAGGCAAAGTTGATTCTAATGCAATGGTTTTTGATGCCATTTCCCCATAGTATAATATTTTCATTAAATCATTTAAAACAACACAAGTTCTTCCAAAGTAATATAGAGTAGCAGTAATTTTTAAGTTAAACTTTTCAATTTTAAACTTTTTTTTTTGGTTGTACAAGCCCTGAGGTAGAAATGTTGCAATAAAAGTCATAAGAACATTTACAAGGTTTCAGGGTAGTTTATTTGGTAGAGCCAAATCAAGTTTAAGAGTATGAATTTACAGGAGAGAAACACTGGTGAAAATGTAGACTGTAATATCAACCTGTTGCCCCTCCCTTTTCCATAGCTAATTATCCAATGCAGGGCGATTATCTGCCAGTTCAGCACAGGGCATACCTCCAAGTACGCAGGGTTTAGTCTCTCTAAACTCCATGTCTTTGGACAGTGGTAGAATCCAGAGTACCCAGAGGTGACCCAGAGGTCTGAGGCTAATATGCTATACATATATTTGACTTCTGTGAATGGAAAGTTAATAACCTGCATCATTTTCATATTCATTCACATATCAATCCATATTTTACTCTCACCAAAATGATAGGTAGCCTCAGATTTTTGCGTCAGTTCTTTTGAAACTCAATACACAGAGACTAATTAGCAAAAAAAGCTGCAGGAATCTATTATAAAAATATTCTCTTCACTGGTCATTCCAAATGATGTACGTGTAAAATAAGAGTTATGCCAGCTTATTTGAATAACTTTACTAGCAGTAGGTAGTTTATTAATGTTCACCTTCCTGGCTGCTATAAAACCTGATATATTCCAGGGGCGTCATGTGATGGACGTCCACCATGAGAAATGAAGGAATGGTGGAATATTTTACTCCACGGAACTGCACAATGACTGAGAATGGACAGGAAGCCATTTGATTGAAGGCTACTTTGCTGTGTAGGCGTTAGGCACTGATGAGGAACAATAGACTCTGATTGAGAGGCTACACATTAGTCAGTGAATTTTCTCTTCATACCTCGCACTAGCAGATGACCTTGCCATCTTGTCTAAATAGCCAACTGTCTGCATATTAAATGTGAATAATAAAGATCTTTGTGACAATGTTCTTTTATCCTATGGTAGTTCACTTTTTTATATAAGGTTAATCGTTGTGATAAGATATGTTCACCAGCATTACTCAACCATCACAGCAACAGGCCTTCTGCTAGAACTACAGGCTTGTCATTTAAGTGTGATGACACTTAGTATCAATTACCCCAGCTTCCTGTTTTGAAATGCATACAGAAGAAGAGCATGTTCCTATACAAGCTATAATACTGAATGATATCAATGATGTCATAGAGGTAGCAGGTCACTGCACAGGCAGACAGGACAGACTGGGAGGAATGCAAAGCTGGGGTTGAGGGTTAGGTTGTTATTTGCCAGAACAGAGTTTGGGGTGCGGAACAAACTGGTTTATGGTTCCCAATGACAAATAACAAGCACCAAAATGTAATCCAAGACTCAGAGTAAAAATCTATGCAGTCTAAGCTGAGATAGTAAACCAGGGGAATCTGGTCATTGAGTCATAATGGGTTCTTGCTTTGTAGGAAGATGTTGTGTAGCTCTTGTTCCTATACTACTTGCACTTGTAATCGCCTAGCTACACTTAGGCCACGTCAACTCACTTGTAAGTCACTTTGGAAAAAACATCTGCTAAATAAAAATAAATGTTAATGTAATTCAACTGTAATACATACCTAAAGCACCTTTGGCGAACAGGTTAAAAAAAACAGGCTCAAATCCTTGCAATGGTATTACTGAAGAAGTCATTATATTACCTGTAGTCTAAGCAGGGGATACGAAACAGCTGCATCTAATACTTCAGTGAGGAGTGGTCTGTTTGGGTGTGGCAGCTGGCAGTGTTGTCTACGGGCCTGTGTGACCCTAAAATCCGTCAATTACACCTATGGAGAAGAGACCATAGATGCTGGGTTCCATGTTCACTGATTTTGACTTCAGTTCCAGAGAATAATGCGTGACATCATTTTTGGGTGGAGAAGGTGGCTTGACAGCACTATAATTGCATGCATCTCCTGCTGGAGAAAGGCCCTGAAATTGCACTTTTAAAAGCCTGTTCTGCCATATGCTAACGATTAGAGAAATGGGCTAAGGGTAGGCACTGTAATAACAGCGCACCGAATCAATGCTTACAGACAGGACTCCCACTGCTCTCTATCAAAGCACAGAAATATATACAGAGATATGGATGCCTTTCAATGTAAAACCAATGGAAAGGGTTAGGTTGACACACTATTACAGAATAGCTATATACGCCCACAGAAAAACACACACATCTATGCAGTTAAATGCTACATTTTTAACAATTACTTTAACAGTTTCTACCAAATACCACATTCACATTCAAAGTCACTAAGATTACTCTCTAATATATTTTATATATTTTAGATACCAGCATGCACATTATAAAATCTAATAGAAGGAAAGACAAATATTTTATAATACAACTTTCAAAACAATAGTGGGATGCATTCTTGTGGATTTTTCAGGGTATTAAAATAATTCAAAGTATTCAGCCATTCCACCTATCCATCCATAACTGCTTTCTGTGACTCTGAACGGGACTAAACTATTACTAGCTGACTATTCACCTGGGACAAGCTAAAATATATAAAAAGTAAGTACAAACTGGGGAAGGTCCTAAAGCAGGGTGAAGTCTGAGGGAGAAGCCTGTTGCTCACTTTGTTATCGTCATACCATCAATATACAAGTATATAGTGGCCCGAAATAACGTTGCCCCAGGACTATAGTGCAAAAAAACAAACAGCAGCAACATACACCCAAACCCTAAGGGTCAGTTTTCACAGTAACCCTATCGTGCTTGCCAAGTGCAAAACAGTATAGTGTCAGCTGTTCTGTGTACCTATAATTCTTTTGTGAAGCTGAAAGTGAGACAAGTATGAAACAGTCCAGCAGCATGAGGAGATGCTCATCGGGACTGAACACTTGGCACACCATGTTCCATTTTCAGGAGAACTTTCAGAAATTTGCCTTCAGTAATTCAAATTAGGTGTATAAACTGAAATGTATTGGATCTCCTTTAGCCAATACTGGCAAAATGATGGCACCTTATTTCAGGTGGTTAAACGTTAACTATTTCACAGTGTGGAATGCAAGAATGCATTGTGAAACTGAAAGAAAATTGCGTGTAATTAAAAATACATGACAGGGTTTTTGTACTTTTGAGAAAATAAGGTAAGTAGAATTCATTGCATTTGAAGTCAATTGTAAGTTAAAACAGAAAAAATACTGGTTTTTTCCATGTAGCTTCAAGAGTGGAAATTTCTTGCAGAGCATTGCAGAAATTTCCGTCTTACCTGTCAGGACATTCATTCACAAACTTTGGTCAACATGGCCAAGATACAGAAGCCACCATACAATGCACATATTCTTTGTTTACTACAGATGATGTGTTTCTGAGTCACACTATAATGACTTCAAAAAAATTGTTCCATCCTGGGAGTGTAAGAGATTTGCTTATGCACGATTATTTCATGCTCATTATAGAATAAGAGTGTTGTCATCTGGCCAGGATGCAAATGTCATGTTGGATAATGAATTCAAAAGTTATCAGAGTAGTAAATCTGTCCGTGATTCAGTGGCTGATTGAACTACAGTCAAAAATTTAATCAGAATATTGACTAACTGCATAAAAACAAATGCAGTTGAACCACACCATACAGTACACTTGGGACTTGGGAAATCTGAGGTGGACGCTTCTGTTGTACCCTTGAACCATTGTCTCATTAACATATGTAATAATACAGACAAGATCTGAATGAAATTATCAACTCCAGTATGTATAAATTGAAACAAGTTATTTGACCCCACTCTCTCATCTGCACAGTGATGAAAGACAATGTATTACTTTTCAGGAAGATGTAGCATGACATTTTGCAAATGCAATAAAATATGTCTGTGGTTTGCTTGCTGTCTGTTCAGCAGGGTCCTGATTATTAGATTCCCTTTTGATTGCAAAATAACTTTACAATTTCAGAGTGAGAATGCGTTAGCCTACTCTTCAGGTAGATCCTGTTAAGGTGGGGCATCATGAAGGAAACAGAGGACTTTCTCTTCTGTTTAGTTAAATAAAGGGTAAACCACAAAATAATGGGACCTCGAGGGGTCAAAAACAAAACAGGAAAAATAAGAACTGACTAAAAATTAACTATAAAGTAATATACCAGGAAACTGAGAAACTGGGAGCTAGCCTGGGAGAGAACCACAGCTGCCAACACGGAGTCATGACAACAATCACTGACCGAGGAAAAAAGGACTAACAAGGGGCAGGTGTAGACCATAACAAAATCAACCAGCTAATAAAGGCACAGGACAACAAGCAACAGATGGGATAGATTACAAGCACAGGAACTAGGAAACATTGACAAACACTGAAGGCTAACACTAGAAAAGACAAGGAACAAAATAAAACAAGGCACAAGCAGAGCAAACCTAAACAGGGACACAAAAATAAACCAATAACAAATATTATGGAAAAGCTAACTATAAATTACACAACAGGTGAGGCCGGCCTCAAACTCATGACTGGAGGGGTAACAGGGAAACACACTAGGGGCTGAAGGACTACAAAAGGGGGAAAGCAGGATGACCAGCGATGCCTGCTGGCCAAAAGGGGACAGGACATATAGAAAAGGGTCGATAGGACAACGACCCTGACAGATCCTTATAGTACTTATAGTTCACCTCCATGAATGTGAAAGGATGTGTGAGTGCAGCTGGCTTATGCATTTTAACAAATTCATTTTTTATAAAAAAAACAGCCTTATATACCCGATACGTAACACCCAAGCAAAAGATCCTGTTTATGCTGTAGACAAATGAAGCTTCTTTTAATGGTAACATTCGACATTCATAAAATACCTCTGCTTGATTACCTTATGATAATGGATCACTCAAATGCTGGCTGGAACGAACAGAACCCTGCACAGTGAAACATGCTGTGTATAGCTCTGCTTGTGTACACAACCGTGCATCCAAGAAGATTTGGGGTGCAGTCAGGGTGCTCGCTCAGGTAATGAAAGCTGCTGTCCTCTGCATCTGTAGTGGCAAAAAGAGAATGAGGGAGACAGCAGGATAAGAAGCTGACTCAGAGCATGTTAAAATATGCTAGAAATCTGAATACTTCATAATGGAAATAAAAATGTTTTTAGTGGACATCATAGCAATCGTCATCATGAGTAGGTTAGGAGGTAGCTAATTAGACTACAGCAGTACAAGATTAGCCATATCTGCCCTAGTGTACAAGAAGCTTATTGGAAAACTAAGAGTGAGCAGCCTGTATTTGACAGAAAAATGAAACAAAAAAACTCCATTTGCAAATGCTGTCAGCGAAAGCTGGAATCTATACAAATCTGCAATGAAGCCTTGTGCCCACATACACTAGAAATTAATTTATTTGAGGTAGCCAGCTGTATCGACAATAACAAATGCAACATATTGAAAACAGCTGAGCTATTCAGTTACATCAGCAAATATATACGTTTGTGTATGTATATAAATATATATAATTTATCATTAAATTATTCTCTTTATGTTATAAACCAAGGAAATGTGATCACTTTTCCCTTTAAGCTGTTTTCTCAGCAGTTATATAAGTGTTTATTGCTACAGTTTAACAGGCCCAAGTTTACAATAAATACAGCTGTAAATATTATAGGCTCAGTGAGGATAAACGTGAACAGAACAGCACCAGCAGCAGATTATGAGAGCAATCTCTGAAATTCGCCATTTTCAGAAAGGACGTCACACATCAATGTTTTGGTCTTTTCAGAGCGTATAGGCATCTGCTCAATAATGTAATCTGAGACAGCAGCCACATGCCACCAGAATGTCTTGCTGAGCATGTGACAAGCAGTTGCACACGCTTGATTATTCATCCGCTGTCAATTAGTCAAAGGAAAACACATTGTTACCCAGGGCTCAAGGAAGAGCAGCCATGACTTCAGTGATTCAGCGTTGTTTACAGCGTCACAGCAGAAGAGCAACACGGAGCCCTGTTGGTGTATGAACATTAATTCCATGTAAAGGACAATAAATATAGACCTCAGAATTGTGTGCGTGGGTATATACAAGGGAGTAGGCAAAACAAGATAAATACCTTTATATAATATATTAATATCCTGGACCTAGTAAGGAGTAGGACCACCCTTATCCTTTATAGCACCATCAGTCCTTCTTGGAAAGCAGTTATATGAGTCCTGAACCATATGTAGTAGGATATCGAGCCATTCCTGAAGAAGAAAATTCTCCAGATCTTTGAGGGAAGAAGGAGCCAGTTGTGGACTACAAACCCTGCACTCCTGTGTTTCCCATAAACATTCAAATATGTTTATATCTGGAGATTGGGATAACTGTAGATAAGGCGGTTGACTTCCTCCTGATGTTACATTTGTTTAACAGTGTGTATGTGGGAATTATCATTTTGGAATATGGGGACATAGGAAGGAACAATGTTTTGGCCATAGCAACCATCAGGCCTAAAAACTCCCACAAGATGGCTGCCCGTAGCAGCAGAAGTTGTGGGTTAAAGGCATCCTTCATCTTTTTCCAAATGTTAACCCATCTGAATATAGAAAAACAGTGAAAGAAAACTCATCAGACCCTATGGCTTTGATCCATTTCTTAGGGGTCCAGGTTTGGAGGCTCCTTATACCAGGTTATGTGGTTTTGTGTGCATTGACTTTGCCTTGGGCATAAGCAGAGGGCAGCCCTACCATATGCACCCACTATGTAAAGCTCATGGTATTTTAGTTTTAATATTAAATGTACTGCACATACACACTGCAGTACTGCATAACTGATCATGTCTTCAGTGGGTCTGACTGGTTCTCTGAATAACTGATAACTGACTGTAACAACTGCTTTATTGCAGGGCTTATATCATAACAGTATAATACATTCAATATATGATATATTATACCATAACTACAGATATATATATAAATATAAAGTATTTTATATTGTTTCAACTGTAAGGAAAAATGTGTCTGTAAAGTTTTCATACAAAATTCTATATCTATGGAGAGAGAATTTAGTCTATAAATGGCCCAGAAAACTATACTCTGAAGAAGGTGGGTTATCAGCATCTATTCACCAGAAAATCATAAGAACAAACCTAGTTTATCAGTTCTCTGGCGCAGTGGAGTAGTCCATTTTAAAGGGTTTATTTTCCATCCATAACAACCATTTCTGCAAGTCTATCTGTTACAGTTTTCTGAAGCAAATTAACCTAAGATAATGAAGTCATGCTGTCCCACTCAGGCTCTTAGCCTGCATTAAATAGCATTTCTGATAGGGAAAAAAAGGGAGAAAAAAGTACTATTGCCCCGCTTCACTTCAAGCAGAGACCTCACGGTCAAAGAGGTCAGAAAAATGTTTTGCACAGAGCTGCCACCCCCTCTTTCCGCTCTGCTACACTGCAGACACACTCACAGCTGCCGACTGGCCATGTACATCCAAGCCACACTCAGCAGGATAGGATTCTCGCACTCTTTTTCTCATTGTCCTAGTGTGTCTGTGTGTGTGTATGTGTGTGTGTGTGTGCGTGTGTGTCTATATATATGTATATTTATACACACACACACAGACACACACCACACACACACACAATTTGGTAGAAGTCAGAAAACACACAGAGCAAAGGCTTTGTCCTGTGGACTCTCAAAGACAAAGAGGCGCAGACAGAGGAGCAGATGTTTTGACAGGCCACCATGCCTTCATCGGGATATCTAATACCAGCTGGCACAAGAATGACTGCTGTGTCATCGCTTCTTCAGGCGTAAAAAAGCCATTTTTTAACGCGCACTCGCTGTCTTCCCCGCAGTATCCGCCGCTGCTCCAATCAGCAGAATGCCAGCAAGATTTGCGAAAGCCATGCATAAACTATAAATCGGAACACATGACTTATTCTCCCCAGTTATTTATTTATTTCCCCCGCAGTTATCATGCATCAACAATGTGCTTGGTGAGTTAATTTATTTACTTCCCCTATTTGAACACGAGATGACTGCTGCAAAAATCCGCCGCGCCTTACAGCACGACTCAAAAACCTGCAATCCATCAGCCAGGGAAACGCCATTTTTTTAAAAAACCTCCAGCCTACAGCAAATATGTCCTCTCTTGAAGGAGAAGGAACACCATAAGCAAGGATCAGTGTGTTCCACAATGGTGTGCAAAAATCAGAAGGAGATCACTATGTAAGATGGTCTCTCAGCTCAAAACACTGTAGACTACTAAAATGGAATTACATATATTACAGTATATCATGAGCTGTATATAGGTGCCTTCCAGGGACTGACACTGTGACTGATACAGGTTCTGAGACAATAAAAGCATCCACTTCCTAATTATAATTACCTGAAATACAAAAGGGGCTAAAAAGGATGAATATAAACTGTTTTTCAGGCACAAAATCTTCTGTTAGTACCAATTTTCCTTAGGTGTGACAGGTTGTATACACTTCTCTAAGGTCCTTTCCATACCCTAATTCATTAAATATCTTGGGGCCAAAATTTATTTGAAGTTTATGTCTTAGTTAATACTTTGTTTTCATGTAAAAATGTAATCCTGTTATCTCTCTCAGTGATTACTTCAAATTTCTGCAAATTATCTTTCGGTATAAAATGAGATATAGCTGGAACTACTGACTATTCTATGCATTAAAGACAAACTATACATCTGTACCTAAAAAGTAATTTTACAGTTTTTCAGCTATCCAAAATAGATCTGCGCCAGTGAATGTTCTCCATAACAAAGTTTAGCAGTTCAATTTATCACATGTGACTCAATTTCAGGACATTCTCTTCCTGTGGAGGGTGGGGTGATGCAGAAAACACGTGATGACAATGATAAGTACCGAAGACAGAGTGATAGACACACAGGATGGTATAGTAAAGGTACAGATCTTGCATAAATGTAATGCTATTTTGAATCATTTGGAAAAGGTTATTTGCAAGACTATTCTATCTATGAAGAAATAATGGTCTTATAATACATCATCATATTTGGACCCTAGTATGACATATATTTATATTTTGTACTATTTGCACATCACCCGAGCAAAGAGTGTCTAGATAATGACAGATGAATAGATAAAAACTGACCTCAAGCCTGTGTCTTCATTCCATGTTTACCTTCCCGCAAACACTCACACACATTTGTGAAGATGGTTCAACCATATAAACACGACTCAAGCAAAGCCATCCATGCACAGAATCCATTAAAACCCAATACAGAAAGCTAAAACCCCTGCTTTTGAATACGCTTTGCCTTCTGCTTTGCCATTTGAAGCAGTGGTGTGATTAGTCTTTTAATTCAGAGAGCCATAACAAAGAGCAGATACAGAAAAGCCAAATTTGCTTTCCAGTTACATCGAGCTTGACAGCCACCTACATGGCAATGCTGACCTCTGACCCTAATTGGTATTCACAGTAATGCACTCTTCATAAAACCAGCAAATTGGTTCTGTGAAATCGAAAAAAATAACACGACCCCTGACATACTGTTTTTGTGAAAATAGCCACAGCTCCATTCCAAAGGCCTGCTGTTACATTTGTACTAATGGAAAAATTGTACAAGTATGATGACGGCATTCTGTAGTATCATTTCTGTGGCAAGTGCACGTCATTATGGCAAGGATCTCTAGCAGACCAGTGTCTATGATAAAACTTCACCTATCTTTCAACCCCGAGCTACAATCATGAAGAACACCAATGATGGGAATGAATTATCCTCCAAGTGTACTATGCTTTCATTTTGAACCTCACTGGAAGTGGAATGAGAAAGGAGGTGGTTCACAGAATGTGTGTTGGAGGACATACGTGTCATTCCGTCCTTATTTGTGCAGTGTGGGTGTTTTGGGTTGAGGGCAAGATCTACAAGAAAAGGGGTAACGAGAGAAAATTCACTTAGAACAAGCTTAGTCAGGTTTGAGCCAAAACGAAAGTGACAAGCATGATTTGACCCTTTCTGGCACCCGCTACATACAGTGCAATACCCCTGTTGACAGCACACGGCACTAAGTATGGATCAGCAGCAATGAAGGCTGTGCAGTATAAACGATTACTGCAGCTCTTTTATACAACACACACACAAATGCTACAGAAGATATTACAGTAAACATGACTATGTCCCACACAGCATGATGTCTAAGTGTTCAGTAATGTTGCCTCACGGCTCCTGGTTTAGGAACTTGAACCCCGTCCCTCTTCTAAGTGTGTATGTAGTTTGTATGTTTTCCCCAGGCTGTGTGAGTTTCCTCTGCATGCTCTGGATTCGTTCTGTAAATAGGCTAACTGCTATTTCTAAATGGCATATATATAAATGGCATGTGTGTGTCTGTGTATGTGTGTGTGTGTGTGTGTGTGTGTGAATCCACAGCGCTCTCTCTGAGATGGACTGGGATCCCATCCACAGTGTTCCTCTCCCTTGTGCCCTGTCTTGCCAAGGATCAGCTCCAGGCTCTTTGTGACCTAGTACTGTCTAAGCAGCTGGAGAATGGATGCACAATATAATAATCAAATTTATTTCCTTACTAGAATACAAACAAATTTTAGTTTTTATAAAAATCATGTGAAGAATCTTTAAGTTTAAGTTGTCATTTCATCTGCCATGTTTCGAGGCAAGATGGAGGACATGAGTCGGGGAAAAACAAAGGAAGGTTTATTTAAAGAAACGTAACGGGTAAACAAATAAGATAACAGGGAATCAAAAAGGGGGAAGCCAAGGCAGGGGATAAGGGGAAGCACCAAGTTAATGATAGAACTGGGGCAGGGAGGCACTTAAAGTCAGGAGCCACAGGGGAACGTAAAGAGGCAGGTGGAGTGGATCACATGAGGGCTGGAACGAAAGGTAAGGCGAACAAGCAGTGGGCATGGCCTGTCAGAGCCACACCAGAGGGGAAATGTGAGGATCAGGCAGAGAAGGACATTACATCATCTAGGTTTTTAGTTCAATTTAGAACAATTCAATTTATTTTTGTATAGCACTTTTTTCAACAGAGTCACCCCATAGCGCCTTACATGGCTGTGCTGGGAAACATTCCTGCATCATTTATACAAAAGAACAGAACACAGTTCTTGTACTGTAAGATCATGGTTGGTGGAAATATACCAGAATATTCTAAAAGTAGAATTTCTTGCTCTGTAGTTAGCAATAGGAACCATACATTGCAGGAGACATGTATCAAAGACAGGATAACTGGTTTGCAGACTGCTTTTATTAAAACAGAACTAATTATGTCTTCACTTCGTGTGCAGGTTCTACTGTGGTGGATTTTACTCAGAATATGCTGTGTCAAAAAACCCTGATACAATATTCTCGAGCAAGGTACTTAACCTAAACTGTTTCAGTAAAAGGTTCAGATACATAAATGGGTAAAAGGTGCAGGTTTCTTCACATGAAAACATCAAATTCAGAACTGAAATGAGAATTTGTAGTGTTTGAATAAAGGAATAGGTGGACTGTAGACAGGATATCGGAAAGCTGTGTGAGTATCCATTTTGGTTTTGCCATGAAAAGTACTGGTGCCACCATAACAAAGACCCTTTACTAAAAATGCTTGTGTATGAACCTATAACGCCTCTATCACAAAGATTCTTCAAGGAATAGTATTCTTCCATTCTCTTACTGTGAATAAGAGTGATACACTGAAATAATGAATGAACTTGAGTACCTTTCAGTTTCATTCAGCTTGGCTGTGTGTCACGACAGTTCCGGCACATACTATGTGTCTCACTACAGAAGTCAGCTTATGGTCTGACATTCAGCAGTTTCGTTGTATGTTTAAAAGGCTTGAAATACAACACATCTTCCAAAACCGTAGTATTTGATACTTAAACAAAACGCAGATGATTCTACAGATTTGGAAATCACTAAGAGAAGATAGACATAATCATGTGACGGGTTATTGGAGCTCTTCCTTTTCAGGGTTTATGAGAATTGATCAGTATATCACCGAGAGAAAGCATGAAAAATAAAAGAGCTGAGTTGAAGGGGGAGTGGGGGGGGGGGGTTGTTTGCCCACACATTAGGGAGGGAAGAAAGGGGACCATAACATGATTCGAGACTCCCTTCAGGAATACGGTTAGAAATTACTAGGGGGAAGACAGAATAGAATACACCAATTTATATGTTAAGTCAAGAATTACAGAGAGGTGGTATATATCATCACAAATAACCCTGTCACCCGAATCTGCCAATATGCACCCCCTCTACTTTTATTACAAACATGGCACAGAAGTCATATGGAAACACATCAACCAGTGGTAGCTGGAGATAACACTGAAACTGTGATGACCTTACATTGCTTTGAGATGCGATGCAAAACAGATGAACACCTCTAAATCAGTTCATTTCAATTGCTCTATAAAGCTTGAGCAGACAATTTCATTCAGTACTTTGTACCAAGACCCTCACCTAGGAATATACGATGATGGGGATGCTATGAATAAGCCTCAATCGCACAAAAAAAAATGTGCTGAAAGTGGTAGGAAGATCGCTGCCAGAGGACAAATGAGCAATGGGAAAAAAGTCAAATTGTGAGATGAGTCATCTTTCACCCTGTTTTTCACAAGTGGACAAGTTCATATTTCAGTTACGGCAGAAGAAGCCTACAGGCTCTGTGCCTGTGTCCCACGGTGAAGGGCTATGCCAGCACTATAATCTGGCAGGCTGCATGTTTTATGGCATAGTTTCAACCACAATAAATATTGAAATATACAAATAAGAATATGCAAATAAGTACAAGCCATCCTGAATTAATATGATAATTCTAAGCATTTTGTTCTTATGATGAGAGGAAATTTCCAGTGTTCTTATCTTGAAGTAATAAACGAGATTGCATGCTTTGATGAGCACAAAAATAATGTGGGTGGCAAGGTGGCCTCACACCTCCGGGGTTGGGGGTCGAATCCCACCAAAGCCCTATATGTGCTAAGTTGAATGTTTGCTCTGTGTTTCCTTCCATAGTACAAAGACATGCATGTAGGTGAATCAGTATCTCTAAAACTGCCCGTAGCATGTCTGTGTGTGAGCATGTATATATAGATACTCCTCACTTAACAATTATATGCTGTACAAGACCTCTGGTCATGGAAACAGCAGCGTGGCAGCTGAGGGTCAAGGAATTATGCAAATTAAAACAAAGTTATGAAGCTGGAGTTTCCTGTGGACCTTTTCCTTATTCAGAATAAATAAAAATAAATGCCTGTATGTACAGTATGCAAACCTAAGAAATGTATATTACAGCTGATTTTACTCTATTCTGCTTATTCCTCTACAGTACACTACTGTATAAACATTTATAAACAGGAATGCACATAACTGGTATGCATTCACCTTTAAAAGTGATATGTGCAGCAAAAGATTATTGTATCAGCGCAAATGCACACACATTTTACGTGCATTTGTGCTGCTATGTCAAGAAATGACTGTGCATTTTAACCTTTATACAACAAATGAAGTACAAATTATCATATAAATTAAAATGCATGATAATTTCTTGTCATATCTGTGCAAATTATTACGCATTTGGACTGATACAATTGATTACCACATGTATTGCTTTAAAGGTGAATGCATACTTGCATACTAGTTATGTGCATCCCTGTTTATAAATATACTTAAAATGTTATAAATGGTGCAAAAGTGACATTAAAACAATATCTAAAGATGGTTGACACAAACTCACTACCAGTACAATATGCATGAAATATCAGTAACAGGCGGCTCCTTGCTTGTTGACCAAATCGCTTAACTTTTCAATTCAAATCAATTCAATTTTATTTTGTGTAGCGTGTTTACAGTACATTGTTTCAAAGCGTTTTACAGCATCCCCACCCAAAGCCCCCAGTGAGCGAGCCAGAGACGACAGTGGCAAGGAAAAACTCCCTAGAAGGAAGGAACCTTGGGAGGAACCAGACTCAAAGCGGGGGGCCCATCCTCCAGGGGGCGGCAGAGGAGGTCAAATGAGCAAGAGGGTGAAGTCCCAATTCACACTGTCCTAATTTTAGCATTTGAGTCTCAAAGGGGGGGGCAGGCAGGTGATGGTAGGCAGTTGCTGCTTCAGATGGCAGGACAAACAGCGGTATGGTAGCAAGGTCTACAGGGACGACACAGGTAGAAGGGCGAGCATGGCGGAGAGAGGCCACAGGTAGTGGAGACGTCGCAGGCAGGAGGGTAGGCAGCACCCCCAGGAGGACTAGGGGAAATAAAATGTGCAATTAGCAAAAGTAGGGAAGACTAGAGGCAGGGCAAACAGTTAGGTAAGTGCAATATGTAAGCTCCAGCAGATACGGCTATGGCAGCATAAGTAGGAGGGAAAGGCTAGACTAAACAAGTGTGCTTTTAGTCTACACTTGAATATTGAGAGTGAGCCTGAATCTCGCACGTCCGATGCTCTATAAGAGAATTCTCTGCAGCCTGTCGTAGTTCTTTCTACCCTAGGTACTAATAGATATCCTGCTCCTTAAGATCAAAGCAAGTGAGGAGGGTTGTATGAGGCCAGCAGATCTCTAAGGTATTCTAGAGCAAGGCCATTCAGTGCCTTATAAGTTAATAGCAGTATTCTGTTGTCAATCTGAGACTTAACTGGAAGCCAGTGAAGGGAGCATAGAACAGGGCTAATATGGTCACATACACCTCCTCACTTTACATGACTGTTACTGCTCTTTTGCTGTTTTTGCACTACCAATGTTTACATATTGTACAGATGGTATTTATCTTATATGTTTATACTTTTATATACTTGGCAGTGGTGGCTTGATCGTTAAGGAAGCACAGTTGTAATTGAAAGATTTCAGGTTCGAATCCCCGACCAGCAAAGGCACCACTGAGGTACCCTGAGCAAGGTACCACCCCCAAGCACTGCTCCCCGGGCGCTGAATTAGCTGCCCCCTGCTATGTCACGAAAGTCACATATGGGTTAAATGCAAAGGACACATTTCGTTGTTGTGTGCTGTGGTGTGTTGACACTGATCACCAAATTCTATTCTATTCTTTTATATTTGTATATTTTATATTGCACTACGAAGACGAGAGAGAAACAGCATTTCGATTCCCTTGTATGTTATGGACATATGGGTGAATTGACAATAAAAGGCTATTTGATTTGATTTGATTTTGATTTGATGTTTTAGTGATTGTAAGAATGCTGGCTTCTGCATTTTGTACTAGCTGAAGGTTATGTAAGAATCTGGATGGGCAACCAGAAAGGAGGGCATTACAGTAGTCCAGCCTGGAAGTTATAAAGGCATATATTACTTTTTCTGCATCATGAAAGGAGAGCATGTTCTGAAGCTTGACTATGTTCCATAGATGCTAAAAGGCAGTTCTAGTAATACGTCTTATGTTTGGGGGTGGTGGTTGGGCATTTAAAATAAAATGAAATTAAATAAATAAATACTTCTTATGTGAGCATTGAAGCATATTTCTGAATTAACTAGAACACTGAGATCTCTGACTATTGTGTCAGAGCAGCCTTGTGTTAGAGCAGCCTTGGGACCAACTAACAATACTTCTGTTTTTTCTGGGTTTAACATGAGGAATTTTTTTGCCATCCAGCAGCGGATATCTAGTAGACAGTCTTCTAACCAAGAGAGCTGAGATGCATCATCTGGCTTAAAAGATGTATATATAACTGTGCATCATCAGCATAACAATGAAACCCAACACCATGATTTCTAATAATGTTACCGAGCAGTAGCATATATAAAGTGAACAGTAGCGGGCCCAGCACTGATCCCTGTGGGACACCATATATTTACTTTGGTGGCCTTGGAAGATTCATTGTTCACATGGACAAACTGATAATGATCAGCTGAATAGGAGCGAAACCAAGAGAGAGCTGTCCCCTTAATGCCAGCCATAGATTCTAGCCGGTCCAAGAGAATTTTATGGTCCACAGTATCGAATGCTGCAGTTAAATCTAGCAAGACCTACAAAGATATATAGCCACAGTCAGAAGCCATAAGCAAATCATTCACTACTTTGATTAAAGCTGTTTCTGTGCTAAGCTTTGGTCTAAAGCCAGACTGATATAATTCATTAGCATTATTTTTCTGTAGGAAAGAAGACAGCTGATGTACAGCAACTTTTTCCAGGATGTTTGAAATGAAAGGAAGATATGAGATAGGTCTATAATTTCCTAAATCACTAGGTTCAAGATTTGGGTTCTTTAGAACAGGTCTAATAATAGCTATTTTAAAAGGGTTTGGAACATATGCAAGACTAAAAGAGGATTTTAACACATTTAACAGGGTAGTGCTAATCAGTGGTGCAACATCCTTGAGGAATTTTGTAGGAATTGGGTCTACAAGACTAGTAGAGGATTTGCAGGAGGAAACTAAGCTTTAAAGTTCTGGGCCCGGTTTCTCGATAACAGGCACTCTTAGTGTCTTACAAAGACTCTAAAGATATAACTTTCTACATATGTTTACATAATAATCTTACGAGATTGCTCAAGGGAGAGCATCTTAAGTGTAACCTTAACAGGTGCCAGAACACCTGATTGGTTAACGTTGATGGCTCGAGAATTGATTATTCCCTCCATGCAGCAATTGCTTGACTGCTGCATAAGAGAAAGTGGTGTTGTTTATAAATATATGATACTACAAGAACACTTCAAGATATATACATTAATCGGAACCTAAAAATAAAATACAAAATTAGCAACTGGAATCATCTAATCGTAAAAATGATTTTCACTGACTGGGTGCACGAACCCACCTCCCCAGATTGTAGTATCTCCATTTTATTTTTATTTGTTCTATAAAACACCCACGTGCACCATGTTTACATGTCATTGATATCGGGAGGAGCAATGGCACAACAGCTGAAAGAAAAGTTGCGTTACTGTCTAAACTTAAGAGAATGTCCTATGTGCTTCAGTATTGACTACTAAGGACTATTCCAGGGTGCTTTTTGGGGTAAATATATTAGACTTGCATGTAAATGAATCTGCAGTGTTGACTCTTGTCAACCTCATGAACCAAAGTTTTGATATACTGTGACTTTGACACATTTACAGAGGTGTGTGCATTCCAGGGGAGTCGGAAATTGGCGGAACGCATCCAGGCCAATATCGACAGAACCCCCCCCCCCCTCCCAATTAATAAATAAATACATAATGAACAGCGCTTTCCTTATGTTTCATTATGAATGATGTGTGTTACTGAGGCCAATTTGCTGCGCATTCTGAGCACAAGGACAAAACTTAATGATGACTGTAGTCATGTACAGACAAAATCATTTTGTCATATGGACCAGTTATATTTTTGTTAAGTGATGTTTGGTATGAAACTGTACCCTTATCGATGTTAGTGTTATTTTAAATGAGCAACAACAGCAATAAGAAACAGTTAAGAGACGCTCAGACTAACCTAACTAAGAACGTTTCGTGAAACACATATGAGACAACTTAAGACGTAAGAGAGCATTAAGAGACAACTTAAGGTAGAACTTAGAAACATCCTGGATTTAAGAAGGTTTTGAGAAACCGGGCCATGATTATTTTATAGGAAGGAAAGATACAAAGGTGTGATTATCAGTACAAATAGGACTAGCAGGAGGCTGATAGCTGTATAAAGCTACAGACGTGCACTGGATGATCTGTCTAATCTTAGTTATTTCACCATAAAAAATGTAATAAAGTCATCACTCTTAAGAGCTTGTGGGACGTTGAATAATTCTGTGTTAACCTGGACACAGATTCAAACAGGAATTTAAGATTGTTTTTTTTTTCTTCTATTAATCTGGAGAGGTACACAGACCTAGCAGTCACTAGTGCTTGTCTATACTTACAGAGGCTCTCTTTCCAGGCAGATCCGAAAATTTCTAGTCTAGTTGAGCGCCATTTGCACTCTAGCTTGCGTGAAGCCTGTTTAAGTTCATGAGTATGATTAGAGTACTAGGGGGTGGTTTCTTATCTCTGCACTTTATTTTCTTAAGTGGAGCTACAAGATCTAGAGCTACAAGATGCTGCCAAACGATTTCACCATGTTCACAGTTACCTGTTCAAGTTCATTTTCACATGAGCTATCAGATGTAAGGTTGAAGGACTGTGCAAGTTGGTTGAGAAACGCTGTTAATGAGGCAAAGGAACATCTGTATTTTGGAGCTGGGGCCGATAGGAGGCTATACTGTATTTCAAACGTTAACAGGTAATGATCTGAAAGTAGAGGATTCTGGGGGATAATAGATATGTGTTCCACCAGGATACCATGGCTAAGAATCAAATCCAGGGTATGTTTACAGGCGTGAGTAGGCCTGACTAATATACCAATATAATATAAACGTATGCAAACAAATGTATGTCTGTGCATATGTGATATTCATTGTTGTAAAGATCAGTCATATAAAGCAAAAGCATTTTAAATAACAGCTTTTCAGGTTCCCAGTTCACTGCTTGACCAAAGCAAATCTGGACTTGCTCTGTGTTGGCTAGCTAAGTGAAATGCAAATCATGCAATATCACTATTCAATATGACCATTTTTATATATAATTTCAGAAACATTGCTAACTTGTATTTTTCCACAAGCCATAAGAAGAAATAGAGAAAAAATCTCTAGGAGGAGTCATTATGAAATGTTGGGTAGGATGAACTAAGAAATTACTGCATGCTACTTTCCGTTTTTTTACGTTTATTGGTATCTGCAGGTGATTAAGTTACTCAGTTTCCAAACAGTATTTAAAAAGAAAGTGCTGCTTGAAGTTATATTTGCTGTTTTCACAATATTCATTAATTAAATGGAGCATAAAATCCTCAAGCCCCTTGGACGTCATATAAATTTGTGAACAAGAACTAATGCACCAAACTAATTAAGTAATGCAGTCATTTTTCATTGAAAAGTAAAAATGAAAATTTCTCCAATATGAGTCCAATAAAATTCACCACAATACATCAAACCATCTAGTGAGAACAGAATAATTTATGTTGTTGAAGCTTTTCATTCAAATCTTGCATGGACTCATAAGCCTTCTTGGTAAATGTTTAGGTTTTTTTTAAATGAGGAATATTAATCATATTTATATTCATGGAAAAAATAAAGCTTACATATGCAAAAAAATCTTTACAGTAAGCATTTTTTCTGCAGGCCAATGTATAGCCACTGCAAGCCTGTTAACGTATATTTGCACAACGAAGCAACAAGCCTGTAGATATGAAGGGTAACTTAAAGATGCATATCATAAATTCATCTTTAAAATGTCAGTGCGATAAATTAATGAATGCTAATTTGCTTTGCATTAAAAGACGCATGCAAAACAAGGAAAGGAACTGGGTCTTCTCATCCTAAATGTAACACCTGTTGCAAACCCTCTGTGAAGTTTATTAGGACGGATTTTAACAGTAAACACCTTTTGCTTTTCTCCTGCCCTCTCTTACATTTGCCTTCAGACACCAAAATTAGCTTGAGTGCCTTTGCTACATAGATAAACTGTACAGAACTATGATTCCATGTTTTCATTACCAAAATCTGCATGGCATGATGAAGAATTAGGGTTTAAGCCTTTGGCCAGGATCACTGGAGTATTTTTATGTTGCATTATGGGATCGATTGAAAATTGCTTTTGTGATGTTCAGAGAGTCATTTAAATGTCTTACACTCTGTTTTTAAAATTCAGAACAGCACTTTTCAGTAAATACTGTAAATAAATTTTTATTTTATATATTATATAATTTTATTCATATTTGTACCAAACATTACTGTAAAATATGAGTTGGTGTACTTTGTCCTGCTTCTGAATTCCTGTTCACGCTGTAGCTCAGACTTCAAATACAACATCGAGACATGTCATCTACAGAAGTTTTCTGATGACATGTCAAAGTGGGGCAGAAAATGGAATTCAGGAGCTTGGTGGAGCTGAGTGGTGTAGGTAGAGACGAGTGCAGCTTAAAATTGACAAAACCATGGAGATGAAGGTGGACTTCAGGAGGTCTACGTATGCATCTGGACAACAAGCTGGAAAGACTTTCAACACAAAGAAGGAGGGTTTAAGCCATGTCTAATTCCTGAGGGGGCCCAGATCCTCTGGGGTATGCAGCAGTGTTTGCACTAGTCTGTTGTTGCGGGTACAGTAATTTATGCTGTAGTTTGCTGGAAGCAACAGGCAAATAAACTAATCAGAAAGGCTGCTTCTGTAGTGGGAATTGACCAGGACCCCCTGAAAACATAAATGAAAGGACAATTAAATTATTTGGACAACGAGCATACCTGCTGTATTATTCCCTGACCAAACAAAAGGCACATTCAGTAAAATGTGACTTACTATTGGCTTTTGTCAGTGGCCACTAAGTAGTCCCTGTCCTGATCAGACACCTAAGGTAATTAGCTATACTTTGCGGAGGATGTGAGAAGTTCCCATCAGTGCAATCGTCTGAGTGATGACCAGGTAGCTTTCAAAGTTGATAGTGCCAAGAGCTCCATATTTGCCCAGTTTTTCAGCATCTTTGAGCATGATGTTGTCTTCATCTGGGATCACTTCTTTTTTATGTGGACCACTAATTCTGGACAATTTGCTAAAATGGTTCAATTTGGCAGTATTGCCGTAATCCCACATGATGGTTGTGTCACTTTGTTGTGTCGCTTCATGTACTTGGTGGGTGGCATCACTGTATAGCCAGCCACAACATGGCTGACGGTCGTGGTACCTGGTGTTGAGTACCTGGTCCTGTGCAATGACCAGGTATTCAGTTTCTTCCTTGAGCCCAGAGCTGCTTAGCCGTGCCACACTCACATCTTTATCGACAAATGGCCTATCAAGACATGGATAAAATTGGTCATGTATAGGTCTTAAGTTTCTGGATCTTCTCAGCTTCAGTGTTGGTCTTGAGTGTCAGCTTCCTTGAAGTTTGCTCAATGAGTTACACTGGCAAGTTCTTGCTCTTGATTCGCTTTGCCATTGCAATCAGGGAGTACTTTGCTTTGGTTGCCTTGTGATTTCTCATAATCTTGGTGAGCCGGTCTTGGCCAACCTCAGTGTAGATGCTCAAGCCAACAATAGCGCTGTTAAATGCACCGTTTATTAGTATCATTATCATTATTACCTTTAATGTTTGTATCCCACTTCATCTGTTGAAGTACCACGCAGCCATGTATGCAACATAGTGTTTAAGTGTTTTGTGGAGCTAGGGGGCGAAGATCATAGAGGTCAGGTGTAAACAGCCGAACAGATGGCCAGATACTATTTACCCCCAGGTACAAATAGACACTCCAAAAAAGAATCACATTAATTAAGTGAAATCTATATTAATCCTGTATTTCCCATGAAAAAATGTGGACATTTGATTTCTTGCTTGACTCTATCCAAACTGATCAAGCTTTGCCTTCAAAGAAAATATTTAACTAATCAAAGGGAAATGGGAGTGACTGACAGGGAAAGCCTGTTGCCTTTTGTAACAGGCAAAAAGAAAAAAAAAAGAAGAAAAAACCCCAATGGGAATAAACAAATTAAAATGTTTTCGCCTGTTTTGAGAAGACCGCAGCTTTAACAATCACAAACTGCTGGGTAGCTATTCAGCAAATCACCATCCTTTTCTTCTCTCCCTTTCAGCTCTGATGAGCCGCCTAACTGGGGCTCTCATAAGTGGCATCAGACAAGAATCTTCCTGTAGGTGGCCTGCCAGAATTCTACAAAATCATTCACCAATTATAATTTCTCCTTCATATTTCCGCATGGGACTGATTTGCAGCTTGCTGGCAGTCTTATGCTCTTCCATATTTTGTGAAATGTCTATGTGTTATTTCACATGGCTTTCTCCACACAGGATCTATTATCATCTTATTAGTCATGGATTTGGTACTTGTAGTTTCCCAAGGTGAGCTACAAAAGCGACAACAAGTCAGTATAGTGACATGACACTGAGCTTTATATAAGTCTCAGCACCCTATATAAATATCTGCAGCCCCATTTTCTATGTATGTGCATATTTTTGCTACTGAATGTTATCAGGCCAGTCAAGCAAAATTGGTAGTTAGTAATATAAACCAGCAACTAAACAGTTACAGGAGTAGCTGCAGATCTAAGATCAAATTAATATGAAACAGAATGATGATTAATTTACTTTGATTCATTTCTGAGGTTTTTTTTTGCCACCATATTTCCTTTGGCTGGAATGATGAAAAGCAGCCCCTTGACAGCTATCTGGGGGCTCTAAATATGTAAATGAAACAAATATATCATCAAATAAATCAGAGTATAAGAAAACAGAAACATGAGTTAATGTCACATCTCAACTGCAACTGATTAATTATCAGTTCAATGGCCACTGATTTTGCCTCTCTCTCCCCCCCCCCCACCCCGTAACCCAACCTGCCGCTACATTGCACTACGCACATTTTCTGTAATTTATGTACATGAAATAATTATATTGATTATCCTAAATTATTTTGCATGGGTCCCCAAAGTACATTCCTTGTATGTAAAAGTACTTGGAGATAAATAAATGATTCTGATTATGATTTGTATATTGTATAATTAAAATATACCACGCCTATATTTTCTAACAAGCATGGTGTCGTCAGTGGAAAGCAGAATTTTAATTAAAATTAATCATGTTTTGAATGATGAAAGCACTTTGATTATGTTCTGGATTAATTAATCAATTCATTAGTATTTAATTACATGGGTAAGCATATTTAACTTGCTCTTTATGTTAGTCATACCCAGTCAGTAACATTATCAACACAAAATAATTATGACAGGAAATGTATTTGTTTCTTCCTAGATCATACAACCATCTATCCATCCATCCATTTTCTGTAACCGCTTACCCTATTCAGGGTCACAGGGATGTTCGAACCTTCATCTTGGAGGCTACAGGCACAAGGCAGGGAACAATCTAGGATGGGGTACCGACCCACCCCAGGGCACACGCACTACTCACACATGCACACATACTGGCAATTTGGCAGCTCCAAGATTATACAGTACAAGAATTTATTATTTAGAGGAAAGCTGTAATTCCAACAAGGTATAAGATGAAAACAGAATTATGTTTGTTGTACAAGTTATTTTTATTTTACATTCTTCTTGAGTAGACAAGACCAAGTATATAATTAATTACTAATTAGTACAATATATAAAACAATGCCAGATTCTGTTTAATTATATAAACTGGCCATTAAATTTGCTGTTTTATGCAAACTTAAGATTACTGTTGGCATTCTAACCATAGGTCTGTTGTTTTTCTTGAGACTATCTTGTGTAATAGTTTAAGCCAGTGTTTCCCAATCCAGTCCTTGGAGACCCACAGCCAGTCCACGTTTTTGCTCCCTAGGAGCTCCCTGCCAGTCTACATTTTTGCTCCCTCCTAGCTCCCAGTCAAGACATTTTTTTGCTTCCGAATGACTCTCAGCATGTGAAAACAAAGTAATCTGCCAGTGCTTTCCAAGAGCCATTGTCAAAATCCAGCAGGCTGTTCAGAGCAAAATAAATAATGAAATAACATGACAATCTGTCAAACAAGCTGATCTTTTCAAACAGCCATAATGGAAAACTGAGATCAGCAGGTTGCGTAAAGTCATGCCACTATTAAGAAAACATATGAAAATCCCGCTGCCTTGTGTTACTTCGACTTGACAGCAAACCACAAGTAAACAGTCCTTAGAGTACCTTGCTGAACGTGGTATGCTGTTGCAGCAGGCAGTGAGGATCAGAAAGCATCACTACCACAGTCACAGCTGTGAAAGCTAAATTTGAAGAAATGTGCATTTGCAACCGCTTCTTCATTTAATAGGAAGATGACATTTAGAGTGACACCCGAGATGGTCAAGATTTGTATGTACCTGCCGTCCTGCAGACCTCAAAGCAGGTTAATATGAGATGACTCTAACTTTAGAGGAAAACGCCTCTTATTCAGAGAAGCACTCATTCAATTAGTTAGGGAGATGTCTTCAGTGCAAAACTAATAGGATGTGACACTCAGCAGTAATACTCTAAATCATGACAAAGAAAACAGCAACACAAGCAGAAGTTTAACAGGGATGCACCCCAAAGACCAAGACTGGGCACAAAACCAGAGAAAATACTCCTCCTGCCTTATCTATATAGAATGTGCTCTCATCATATCCACACACACATAAACCATATATTAAATTTGTGAGCCTCACCATATGGGGAGATCTATAATAATGTTTGATCATTAGTTCATAATTATGCGGCACATTTCACAGCCTTAACACTAATCAATTTCCCCAAATCCACGAGGAGTCATGCTCCCCCCCCCCTCCACCTCCATACCCCGGTTACTCCAGCAAGTAGCACCTCTTGGCACGAATGGCCCCCGAGCATGCTGGGATGCCGCCCTATTGAAATGAATGTACCCTCAGCAACCAGGATGATACAGCTCTGACACCCACTTCTCTGTGATCTCTGTATATCCTTGATGACTGATATTTGTACAGGCACAACATTGGGCACCCCTGTGGGTTTGCTGGCATTTGGCATTGTGTTCTATCCCTGTAATGATGGATTCTCCTTTAAGCCAAAAGCGGGAAAACAGATATCAGTGGTACCAAGACGTCTCATGGCAGGAAATTCATCCCAAGTCCTCCTCAGTGTCTCACGCAAAAATTAAACCACGCAGACTTTTTGTAATGTGGCACTAGTCCCGAGGACAGATGTGCCAGTTTTCATTGTGGCTCAAAGATCTCTTAATAATTGATGGAGCTAGTTGTTACATGGACATACAAACATCATGTTCATCACTATGTCTGTGACTGTCCTAGCAAGTAAGACCATTGCAACAAACTTGGTTTGAGCTCCACTTGCCTGCAAGAAGATTAAATGGCTGATCTGTGGTAGCAACTTTCATCACATGCTTACAGTGACACTGCACTTTCCCAGAATTTGGAAATGTGGGAGAACGTTTTAGTTTTCCTAGCCCTATCATGGATTGATAGAAGGTTGGCTCTCCAGGTTCAGACTACAGAAAATAGCAAATATTGATAGAACATTTTTTGCTTATTCAGTTTTATACATTTTTATCTCTGTCTTTGCAGAGGCATGCCAAGGTACAAAATGTATCTATATGCAGAATCCTTTGTGCCATCTCGGTGAAAATGTTCTATCACTCAAAATTGTTTTATTATTGTGTGTTGTTGGGTGTTTGTATTATGTTCTCCATGTTGAATAAACTCTTTATGAAAAATAGTGTACGTGACGCAAAAATCTATATGTGGTAAACCGGCACATGTGGTGCCTAATTAAATCACTCCCACATGAACGCATGAAACGAGTATCATGTACGTTGTTGATGTCAGGTGACAATATTTTGCGTAAAGTGCGCAAGAAGTCGAACTTTACGAACAAAGGACCAGTGCGGTTTCCACTAGGTGGCAGTAATTTCCCATATTAACCCCAAGAACAAAAAAAAAAAACCTTTCCAGTTATTGTTCCGTAAAATGGGGTTAAAATGGTTCGTCATTTTTCCTGATCTCTGAACTGAAAACATAGGCCTACCCAGCAATGCATTTTCATCTAAATGTCATCGGTAGATCTTGTTGGAAATGTACCACTTTCATCCAGTTTTATCACAGTCTGAGCACTTGAATGATTTGTGCATAAAGGATGATTTATAGATCTGCGTAGATTCTGCGCCGTAGGTAGCGGCATACCCTACAAGCTGATTTTGGACGCAAAATTGGTCAGCAGACCTTAACTAAATCTAATTACATTTATGTAAGGCTACCCCAATTTCATGTTTTTTGAAGATGACATGTGAATGCATCCTCGCTGACATTATAACCATCCCTAAATCAATAAAGGCACGCATTATTTTATCCAAGTGATGTAAATATAACAGTTTTTCAGTTTAATTACAACATGAGATGGATATTAGCCCCTCTCCTTTTCCTCTCCACCTCTACAGTATCCCGTTGCACCCTCCCCTCAGATCTATTCTTCTGCTGTCCGGTCAGGTGACTGGCGTTTGAGCAGCTCGCACAAGCTCCGGCTCTGCTCCCTATCACACGTCCTAGGCGTCGAGAAGCGGACAGGCGCTCTCTATACAGCGGATATTTAACGCAGTTAAAAAAAAACACAGAAATCCTACATTTAGACAAGAAGGCGATCCGGGAATACGACATGGGGGATCGTGCCGTTTTCTTGTTGCTGATGATGATGGTGGCCACCTCGGCACTTGCTGTTGAGGTAGGAAAACGGTGGGCAAACAGACGTCTGTCGTGGTGAGCGGGTCTGGGCGACCCGTGTTGCTTTTCTCTTCCTTTCCGCTGCCATTTCAGGAGTTTTATGGCGATTTCAAACCCGAGGATCGTTATGTTCCAAAGCTCAGAAATCAAACATAATCAGTCCCCACACAAGCGGGCGCTAGGGCTTAGAATATACTTATATCTGGTACCCTTACACCCAGTCAATGCGACATCGCTCCTACATATCTAATATTTGTTGCTCTTTCATCTCTCTAAATATGTGCGCCTGATTGTATTGGTCTGCAGATCAAAAGGCATTATAAAAATAA
>JAOYFF010000041.1:13423947-13436883 GCA_025773925.1 Cryptomyrus ogoouensis | reverse complement strand
ATGAATGAGCGGTCCCCATAAGGATATGTATACCCTACATGTGTGTGTGTGTGTGTGTGTGTGTGTGTGTGTGTGTGTGTGTGTGTTGGGAATTCTGGGTTTCATTCCACTTGAGCTCCAAATCTGAGATGAGCCAGTGACTAAACACAGGATGAAATGGAACACAATAGTTGAGGACACAATGTAATTTTAAATAATGATTTTCATGTAACAATAATATTTAAGAATACTTCAATTCCTACATCACAAACATCAGAAAACAGTTTCTGCTAGTGCTAAGGAAATTTAACTTAAACTCAATCATTTATACAATAGCACAAGACAAAAAAGTACTATTTACTGACTGAAACAGTAAACCTCTGAATATATTATTCATTTAAGAGACGAAGATAAAACATATCAGAAAACATTTTACTTATCTTATTATTATTTTTGGTTCTGAAACAGTAGTCAGTGACTAAGGGGAATTCTCCTGGCTTCATGCTATAGATTTTCTTGTATGAGACTGGATGCACACATACAATCAAACTCAGTTAAACTGCCTGGAACTGTATGAGCAGAAACCAGAAAAATAAGATTTGGTTCCAGCAGGGTAGCTGCTTGTATAAATTCACTTAATGTTCTAGCTTTAAGTTAAATCCAAACTTCTGGAATTAAGCCTAAATGTAGGGTAATGGGTCATGACTCCGTTCCCTACAATGGATCTTCTACATAAGAACATAAGAAATTTACAAACGAGAGGAAGCTGCACTTTATCATCAAATAGCTTCACCTCTGCTCTATTACTATATCTAATTCATATGCTTAATACTCATTTTCAAAGCATGCTATCAAAATATGTATAACCTATACCATCCATGTATTATTTAAAACTAAAAATGCAGTGTCTAATTTACTATTCATTCCAGCAGTTTGAAAAACAAAGTAATAAACATAAAATTATTAAAAGTTGTTGCAAACTGCTACAATAACAGTGCAGCAAAGCGTAGTTGAAATTCATGGCAAAACACATAATATATGGATTACAACAGAATAGATTGTGAAATTATACAGTAGACAAACACAGATGTTTAACTGTTGTATAAATTTTACAATGTCAAATATTTAATATAGGCATTAGATATATTCCAAATGCAGCTAAAGGTAATTTTTCAAATGGTATGAAGGTAACTTGAAGTAAAATATATCAGCTGTAATGTTCTGTATACTTTTACTTTTTAATTGTAATTATGTGTACCAATACTGCTTTTCTAAGCTATATTAAAGGAACAGGTATAATAAGTTAGGAAATATCAACGCCCATTTGACTGATAACAAATATTAAACAAATTTTAAGATACAATGGGCTCCATCAATTACTGTCAAATGTTCCTACAAGTGTTATTTGCTTGTTTATTTATTAATTGTATCTTAAGATGGTAGAATTTTACAGAGGGTACTTCCTTAAGACACATATTATTATCATTAATTATTTCCAAAGTTTCTTAGGCCTACTGACTAAAAAAAACTCCTCTTAGTTTGAACCGGGCTTCTTCTGATTTCAAGGTGTACATCTCTGTGGATGCCTCAAGGACGGATTAATGATTACAAGTGTCAAGCCTAATCCAAATGTTTCAGATAATTCCCATCACTAATGCTAATTACCGGACGTGTTGTTTACACACCTTGTGGCTAGCACTGAGCTAAGAAGGTTTGCTGCGTATTTAAGAAAACATCCCAGGCTTAAACAGGATGCACACTGCAGCCTCATTGCCAGCTTTGAGATAGTATTTAATCACTGATATCAGAATACAGTCTGTATGCATCTCCAGACGGCAATTTGCCATCCTCGGGGGGTTGTTTACAGCTGGTTCAGGAAACTAGGCTTACTGATTTTATGACCAATACATTACTTTTTCCCATGAGAAACCTCATTTGCTGTACAGTTAAACAACATTGCTACTTTAATAAATATTTAACTCTATACTCTGCATTATTGCATGATTAATAAATTAACAATGACTCTCTTTTAATCTCTATAATAATAAAAATCAGCTCCTACAAGTAAAAACCACTGCTGATGGCATGTATAAATTTGTCAGACGAGGAACCACTAAATCACTCGCACTGAAAATATACCATTGCTGCTAGCAGGCAGAGAATAACAGATGTTAAAATATTTCAAAGTGTAATGTGAATATTGCAGGCAAAGAGTCTGCTATTTTTTGCCTGGTAAGCTAAGTCACACTATAAGAACTGTAAAAACGACATGTGAGAAGCACTCCCAGTTCAACTCCTGAACCAAAGCCTGCATTTTTAGGCTTATCCCCAAGCTTCTCTCCTGCCCGTGCTACTCCCAGAAGCCGATCAGACAGAGGCACAAATGAATAGGGGCAGGCTTTTCAATAGGTGACCAAGAAATTTGTGTTCAAAGTCAGGGAAATGTCAGCCAGGCTCTGCTGTTTTTACACCAGCTTTCACCACTGAGAGAACAGCGCTCCCGCTGTGCCTGTGAGATTCAACCCTGCAGCGGTGCACGCCTCTCTCAAACGACTTTGACAAATTTGGAGCTTCGTGGAAACAACTGAAAGTAGCTTCGGTGTGTTTTATTCAAGAACTAGGGTGCAAAAGGGCTTCACTGGCTTTCGGCAGAAACAGGACCCATCATTAGCATTAAGAGGAAAATGATGTTCGGCTAAATCAGGAAGGTTTTTACTGGCAGAGGTGGTTGACAGACAGGGCTGAAGTCCTGTACTTATAAACTCAGTAGCTGCATTTTTCTGCATTTTTGTTTTCCTCCCCCTCAGGGACAGAGATGAGAAGTTAATCCAGAGAGAAGCAGCTGCTATTCTGGAGTGGAAAACACGTAATCCATGACAAATCACACCAGACATTTGTTGTTTACCAGAAAGGCCTTCCAGGTAACGTGACGCCCATCAGAGGCCCTGATAGTGTTGGTCCCCTCCTGCTGCCGTGTTGTCTTGGAGCTCACTAAGCCACACACAGGTGACGATGAAGCTCTCCACACATATCACACATGGGCAATGGGGGCTGGGAGCAGGTCGAAGAGGCAGAGGGGGGGCCCTGGTGCTAAGAGAGCCACCGCGGGACCTGTGCTGCCCAGGAGTCGGCCACATGCCCCGGTCTCAGCAAAATGCTGCTCAACTCAGCTAAGAAATTACCTCAAGGTGCCACTTTAAACAGCCAATTCTGTGTTGCACAGACAGCAGAAACCAGGGGCATACCTAGAAATTCTGTCCCCCCCTCCCCGACAAAACGTACTTATGACTTTTCATATTCAAGGCCCCCCATCCAGTTCTGAATCCCCATAATCTGCCAGGGTATCCACGCCCCTCCGATGCCCCTAGTAGGAACAAAATTTTTTGGGAAGCCAAAGCCTTACTTACTTGACAAAACAAAACGAAAACAAAACTTAGTTGTTGGGGAGGTAAAAATTGGCCAAAATGGGCTTTAAAGGGTAATGAGGCAGTTCTCTGGAAACAAGTAGCAGACATTTTGAACAGGTGGATATTACACTAATTTTATTTGCTACTATGTATATATGGACGTCTGGATATATTGTTGTGATATGTGATATGATAATGTCACGTACAACACATTAAGGTATATAAAATGTGTCCTTTTTCCACATACTCCTTCTCTTTGGCTTGTATTAAAGACCCTTTACTTCCTTGTCTTGCTGAAGCACCACCATTTTCTACATAATTATGTATTGCAGATCCTCACTTTCCCAGGAATAAAAGCCTTAATGCCCTACTATCTAATTAAGCAAATATTCACTTTTCAGAGAAGTATGAAAGAAGTTATTGCTCTTCACTGGAACTACACTAAATTTAACACAAGAATGGAAGATGCCTATTAAGCTTCACCCTTTCACAAATAACATATTGCCATAAAGTATACATTTGTTGACAACATTTCAAAGGATATGCAATTAATGTTGAAGGACAACAGTGCCCCTGTGTGGACACATGCAGTATTGTCTTCAGTTCTCTAACTATGCAATAATGCAAGTAAATGAAATGAGGCAATAATTACAAAATATTGTCGTTGATCGTTCTGACTGGTGTGTAGAGTTGCATGGTTTAATGAGTTCTTACCTTAAATGCAACCAGAGGTAAGGTTTTTTGTCCCATTCACACTAGTGTCAGCCTGTAGATCTCATGTGCAGTATATGGGATTAAATAAAATGTTATACTAACATGTTTCTAGATAACATTATCATTTATCTATTTGATTAATCAGCTACAAAGTTCCTTGATTTCTGTAATGAAATATTCCATTTATTCCAAACGTTCCCTGTGTAAAGAAATAGATCTGGTGGCTAATCCTGCACCTTCGCTAGGGGGCAGTCTTGCACAGAAATCCTAACATTCACACAGAAATCACTGATCATCCGTTTGCGGCATATCTGCATTCACATAAACAGTTCTGGCTTTTAGCACTGATCAATATGCCTTCATGAGTAATCCTTATATTTTTCTCCCCCTGCCACTTCAAACATATTGTGTCAAACAATTCATTCATCAGGGGTTTGAATGATACTTTGTTAAGGCGCCCGAGAGGTGCTGTGCATTTCGTCCATTGCCGACTGATCGCTGGTAAAAGCAGACCAGAGTCTGGAGCCACCATTCAGTCTTCAGCCTCTGCGACGTAGAAGCAGCCCCCACACCCATCATCACCTCACCAATTTCTTCACCATCTTCATTCATCGTCGCTAGTCCCCATCTGCTCAAAATCAATAGCCTTATTAAATCTTTATCGGCGCAACAGCTTTAGGAGAAAGCAAATTGCTTCCACACATCGGGTGTCGGAAGCCTTTTAGCTTTGATGTGTCATTATGCATTCGCACTTGGCAGCCGATTGGCCGCAAGCAGGTATTCATTCCGACTCAGGAGCTTTTTCACTCTCCACTGCCCGTCCGCGACATCACAGACCTCAGCTATTCATTTTCTTTCCAAACAGGCCCGCAAAAATCTCGGCAAGGCACCCAAGACTGGTCACATTTGGTGCGATTTTGTTGTCGCTCCCGATGATATATCGCCACAGTGTGTGAAAAACAAACAGCACTTTCTCTCAATCCCTGTATAGAGATTTTTGGTCGAGCAGAAGCCTCTCCAGATCCAACACAGTAAAACAACAGGCCTTTGTGACTCCTGTCCTTGAAAGAGCATGATAGGAAACGGGGCCCTATGCATCAACCTTTCATCATTTCCTTTGGAATGCAAGTCGGGGTTTGGAACTCAGAAAAGTAAATCGATACTAACAGGACTCAACTCCCAGCTCCACAGAGAAGGGAGACCTCAGTTTGCTTTTTCGCCCCATGTTTTCCAAGCTTTGCCGTTTATCTCTGTCTGTGAAGACCACCTGTGACAGTAATACCAAACACAACATTTCTTGCCGCTCAAGGTTAGTCTCCAGTAGCATGCCAGGTTTCTGACCTTAAAGCCGGAAGAAGGATGTGAAATGCTGGTGCAGCGCCCCTGATTGCATTCAAGCATCACCTGGCTCATTAATGTAGAACTTCCAGCATCCATCCTCCTTGGATAACCAGACATCTTATGTATCCAAAGAAACAACAGTGAAGGCCAATGTACTTTCACGTTTGTACTTCCAGTTATAGTGAAGAAAACATAACAGACTCAAAAGCAGCATATGTATAAACTAAAGATCAACAATGAATGCTCATTTTGAAGGGATGAAGGGATGGTTTATTTGCCCAAGTATATTGGAATTCTTTAATTCTTGCATATCTCACCTGCTGTCCTTGGAGAGACACACACAGATATACAGTTTAGAGTGAAGCTTGGGGTCTGAGCTATTTATCCAGCATCCTTGGGTTATTTGGTGGTTAAGGGCCTCCCTCAAGGATCCAAGGGACATACACCGAGGTCAGGGCATGAACCAGCCAACGTCCGATCACAGACACAGAGGCCTGACCCCTTCAAAACTTCTCTGAAAACATGGCGGGCCTATACAAGCAAAAGCTCTTTCCAGAAAAGAGCAAAACCATAAAATCCCACACGATAAACACATCTGTCTTTATAGACCCCCAGTTATGTCAAATAATTGTTGTCTTTCACCAGCAGGAGACCTGCCACGGCATCCCAGTGGAGAGGATTGCCCTTGGAGATAATCACCACGCTTCCTTGGGACTTAATGTCAAAGGGGTGAGACTAAATGACGGAGACGGAGCTGGGCTGGTGAGCCCAGGTGCATGTGGGAAGGAAGCAGCAAAAGCAGGAAGCCTGAATGACAGCTCAACCCATCTGCTCTGTTTCATAGGCCTTATCCTCCTAGTGCAGCAGACCATGGAAAACTCATCTGTTCAGTTTATTTCTCAACCATTTGATGACAGAATTTTTATTTACCTCACTATGTAAAGACATATATTTATAGAACTCATTAACTTCATACTGAAAGAAGGTGCTGATTCTGCTCTTACTCAAGGCTGTCGACTACAAATGGGTTCTTCCTCGTGGTAATTACACGACTCTCCATAATCATTAAAATCAAATTACTCCCCATCCTGATAAGTCTGGACCGCTAAGCTATCCAAAAGGGCCCCTTTTTATTAGTTGTTAAAAACTAAAAGTGAACAATTTTCCTGAACTATGGTCACAATCTTTGTCCTTTAATAAAGTCCTGTGTTTTAAACCGGAGAGTAACATGTTTCTACTTGAACTTGTGAGAATGAAATTCCACCACAGGACATACTGACATAATAAATTATCTCACATTTGAAACTGGTGACCACTGGAACCTCAAACATTGTCAGGGGCAAACAAAACATGCCTGAGGAAAGGTCATCTTTTATTCTAACACTGAGTAATTCATGCCTTTGAATGGAGCTTCCAATGACCCGCAAGGGACTAGACATCCTAATCAACTATATTTATACCTAAATGCTCCACTTACAGCTGGCATTCCTGAGAACAGTAACACTTACACTCAAACAAAACACCAGATCATTTGGGGTCTTTGATTCCTAAAGTACTTGACATAAAAAAACTACAAAGTACATCTACCCAGCCATTTAATTACCTGCTTATCCAGTAGAGGGACACAGTGAGCCCACAGTGAGTTGATCCGGAATGAAACTGAGAATTACCCACATGTGAGATGCAGATGCTATTTTACCTAAATGTACAGACAAAAATAATATGGGAAAAAATTGGCTACACTTCAGTTTGTCCAGTTTGTCCATCCATCCATTAATGGCATGGAAACACCCGGGACAAGATACCATACTTACGCACAAATTCATACTCTGTGATACACAATAAGTCTGGGTCGTCTCCAGCACGTAACAGCAACAGATTTATTCCCTGAAAAACCGGCATATAAACATGACCCTAGAAGATGCAGTAATGCTGTATGTACCACCCAGGACAATATGTCATTGTTGTTGTGTCTGAATTTTTATGTGAAAGCTTTACAGTCCCTTAGTATTAGTGGGTCGGGAGACAGACTTGTCTGGCAGAGAAAGCCAAATGGGTCTGTTCTGTCATTGTAATTATATATTATGAAACTTTGATGTTGCAAGATGCCATGACGGATGAACACGCACACCCATCTGAGTCTGCCATCTGCACTGGTGCTGCTTCTTAAAGTCACCCAGGTCACACAGAGTAATTATTATCTTTATTTAAAAGCACTACACTGGTTCGCTAGCATAACAGCTAATTTTGTGGAATTCAATATGGGTTAGATGAAAACATTGCAGGACGCTTTCTACTGGAAACATTCCTATCTGTAGGCATTCCTGCTAAAACAGCCATATTCACCTGTTTATTATTTACTGCTAGCAAAAGCTTTCAGCTGAAAGTGCCTAAAGAATTTAGCATTATTTATACTTAACTATTCATACTCCTCCTACATTACAGCTCATGCTCTGAGCTATTCTTACAATCACTGAATCACACCAGAAATTCAGAGTATTCTTCTACATTGGGGGATTTAAACAAGAAACCTACCGTCTTGCTCCATTTTATATGTACCATGCCAGCTGTACTCTGCTGATGGATGGATACATATTCTGTGATATCAAAGGAAAATCCCTTGTTAAACAGGAGATTTAAGGTGACCACTGGAACATCACCTTCTTTCCCGCTGTGATGTTTTATGTTGGTTGTAATTAAGCAATAAAATATTTTTTAAATAATTTACACATGTAAAACTATGCTTTGAGATATATTGATTAACAGCATAATAGTTATTAAAGTAAACCTGCAGTGGTTATTTATGTTTCACTACAAATCTGGCCTATCCATAATATTTGTCAAATAGTAAAACATAAATTTTTTTACACATTTCCAGTATTTCAAAAGTAATATGGAAAGAATGTATTTTTAGTTTGACTGAACCGAGGAAAGGTTTCATTCCTCCATGATACCGGCAAGCAGCCAGAACGACAGCAGAGATAAGCCAAAAAAATTAAACCAACTACGCTGTAAATAGCTACTAAATTGTCTTCAATCTCCAACATACGCTCTTCAGGGCTGTCTGATCCTGAGAGTACATTAATGTATCATTAATTCAAATGCTCATGTTTTGTGAAGTGAAACATTATTCAATAACTTTAAAGACTGAAATGCCTTAAATTATACACAGCTACACACACAAATATACACCACGCATTTTTGTAAACAAACACACACAATTGCTTATTACGAGACCCAAGCTATAAGCAAATAACTAATTTCCTCATTGTCTAGATTATGCCTTTAATTTTCTTGAGCTTTGATCCAACTTTCATTAGTTCTGTTACATTAAAAACAAAGGACATTCAGTGATTCATATAGACATATTTGTATATTCTCAATAATTACTGTATTACTATGAAACATGGAGAAAGCTAAAATATTTTACATTCAACTTCAGACAATACTAAGTATACTGACAATTATGAAAATCATACAATGATCAAAAACATTCATTTGGGAATGCAGAGTATTGGCATTGTACCCTTAAGATACATGAGATTGAATTGCTTGGAGCAAAAGCACAAGGTGAAATCCTGGACTAGAGCAAAATGGAAAATTGAATCCTGTGGCCCTAATGCCTGTTGCGATCTTACATCACATGACCCTAAAAGGCAATAAAAGCTGCCCCCTCCCCAGCGTAAACCCTCCTGGAACCAGCTGTGCCCAGTGAGAGGCCCACATGGACTTACCACTCCTGCCCATGTAGGGTACTGATCTGCATTCCTTCCCTTCCAAGCAAATACTTATGTTTGTGTTTTGAGAAAGCATGATATTACAGCAAATACGCCGACACCCACAAGCTAAAGAAATCACAGTTATCAATTTGTATATGAATAAAATACAATCATTTCAAAAATTTGCATTTCATAATAGTACTATTTACGCAATTTAAAGTCCCTGAAACATTAGTGCTATATGAGGCCTTTACAATAAAGATCTTTGTATGCAGCTAAGGAAAAATCTTCAGTACTTAATTGTGTTGTGATTGTCTTATAGTCGGCACTACGACCATGATGAATTCATAAAAACTGATGTGCGTGATTGTTACTGCGGCTGTGACCTCACTGGTATAAGCTATAATTATGTTACTGTTCATTACAAGATATACAATGGGTTAAGGTGTGCCTTCAGAGTCACTGTCTTCATTTCACTTAAGTAAAAAACAAATGGGAATTAAATGGAGCAAAACTCTGGGAAACTCAAAGTCTCACTAGGGCAAAGACAGGAAATACGTGAGGTGTAGCCACATGCCTGTCCTCATTTCTCGTCCCCGGAAACGGAGGCGGCAGGTATGAGAACCTCGCATTCCCAGGTTGGCCCACTTGCTGACTCGGATCCCAAAGAACGCTGTCACACCCTCCCACTCCATCTGAGCTGTGGACACAGCTGAGGCCAGGGGTTCGCAAATCACCCGGGGCTTATCAGAGGTAGCATTAGCGTCTGTCGCCTGCCCTTGAAGGAAACATTCACATGCAAATGAAGCTTAGCCCTGAAAGTTTAATATCTTTCAGTCAAGATAGGTGGCACATAAATCTATCTGCATCTGTTCCATGAACTTCACCTGACATTTAAAAAAAAAAAATTGCCCCCACCACTAACAATAATGTGTAGTTATCTCCAGTTCCCTGGGTTGCATTCTGTCAGGCTCACAATTAGCAAATATACACCAGTAAACTGGCAACTCGGGTGATATGCAGTCCATGTTAAATAATTCAATGTCTTATCCTGGACTCTCAGTGCTCCTTCAGTTCTGTCTCGCAGGCAGTCCCATAGAGGGTTGTCTCATGTTGAAGTCTACTTAAGAGTGAAACCTGCCCCACTGGTGAACTTCAACCGGCGGAGAGGATCATTGTGCTTGCGGAAAAGCTATGCCGAAAGGCACAACCTAAAATCTCCTGTTAGACACGGGATTTTCCTTTGATATCACAGAATATGTATCCATCCATCTGCAGGCTTCCAGACCTGCTTGTCCCATGCTGGGTCCAAGTCCAGGGCATGTCCTTTAAGTTAAAGGCACATGTCAGGGAATAGCCCAGGATGGGGCGCCAACGAAAGTATTCACAATATCCATAAAACATTTACTATGATGTGACCACTGACTACATATTTACATTTTACTCACTGACATTTTTCAATATTCAAAGACATTGACAATTAAATTTATATTAGACCATACAAACATATTTTGTTTTACCAAACATAAATAAACCATGTACCGCTCTTAAACAATTCTTTTCAACAATACAATACAATACTAACGTGTACGTGTTGTAAGCACCATTTTTAAAAATCTGATTTTGAATCATCGCACCTGACAGTAAACCAAGGTAAGCTGTCATGTTATAATAAACGTGCTTCAGCATCAACACTGACATTACAGCAGCAGTCTGATCATGGCAGAGGCAACCAGACATTTTACAAACACGTGGAAAATGAGACAAGGTCAGTGTATCTCTGGATTAACAGAGACATTGTTTGGGTCCTGCCATTCCTGTGCTGTCCTGGACGCCTGCCACAGCCTGCCTGGCTAGTACCCCCACCTGCAGGACATGCTGTACGCTGACACGAGCCCCTTTGCCCTGGGTGGCAGACACAGGTACACGTAAACAGTTACAAACACGTTCAGCATAATTAAGAAATTTCAGCATCATTAACTCACTCCTCCTGAGCAAAAGGCTGCCGGTTCCTGTGTGAAAAAACCGTGTTCTGTTTCCTGCCAGTTCTTCTGGTAACTTCTAACCATCTGTAGTTCATAGAATGCGTACCTGCCAAAATTTAGGTTTCAAAATACAGGAGATATTTTTCGGCGGGGGGGGGAGGGGGGGGGAGATTGGATAAGAAACAAACAAACAAGCAAGGATAGGTGAGTACATAAATAACCAGATTTACGCTTATTTCTACTTATGTTATGACAACGTTAGCTAGCTAATTCATTGAGCATTCAGCTGGCCTGCTAGCCTGCAGAGAGAGCAGGTGAGCACACCCCTTCAATCGTGTGGCAGGCTGACAGCTACAGGTCAAGGGTTGAAATTGCATGTAGCATGTCGATTGTGTGTCCAGACTGACACGATCCTGCAACTTGGGTAACTCCAGACAGACATACAAAACTTATGGACCCGCGTATGATGATATTCATAAAAAAGACTGAGGACCATGCAAATTACAGAAGCTTACTGGAAGAAATGTGCGCAGTGGTGGCTTAATGGTTAGGGAAGGGTTTCATAATTGAAAGATTGCAGGTTCGAATCCCTGACCAGCAAGGCACCACTGAGGCACCCTGAGCAAGGTACTGCCCCCAAGCACTGCTCCTCGGGTGCTGAATTAGCTGCTCCCTGCTATGTCACATATGGGTTAAACGCAGAGAACACATTTTCATTGTTGTGTGTCAACAATGACAATCACTAAATTCTAATTCTAACAAAACAGGAAGCTGCTGGGAAATACAGAAGAAACCGGGAAAAAGGTGAGTGATGAATGATGGACCCATCATGGCTTAGCAGCGTACTTCTTAATCAGCAGCTTTTATACATGCACACACAGGTATACCCTCATTGTATAATGACAGGAAGAGGAAGTTAGACCAGCTGTGTCTCACGCTGCATTACTCCTGCACAAAACCACCAAGTAGGATCCCCAGCCCTGCATACAAACCCAGCAGCTGTGCTGTAAATCATCTGACACAAATAAACTCTGCTGTTCTCAACTTTCTGTGCTGTTTAACAAGGTAGGCCACCTTCAAACACTTTTGTAAACACTTCTCACAGAAATAGGTTCAGACTGCTTCAAGAATTAATCTTTTAAAGTAATATGTATCCAGAGGGACCAAAAAAAGAATCTAAATTTAAGTTTAGTTTTAAAATACGTAAATATACACATTTTGCATATTCATATAAAAGCCTACGCATTTGTCTAGTTGCAAAGTTGCAGGTTTGAATCATTGCCAGCACACTGCTGCTGCACCAATGGACATGCTGCGGACAAGGTGTTGAATCTGTGCACAAAAATAGGTCAGAAAGTTATATGTCACCTTTGATCAGGTGATCAAAAAAATGTAATGTGGGGGCTGATTATAGTTCAAGGGTCTGATTTTTACAGAGGCTTTAATTGTCTATCCAAATATGAAAAAAAGCTCATCTGATACAACATAAAACGTTTCCAGACTCCCACACACCATATTATAATAGCGAGCCATCTGATTAAGTGCAGTGCCATTTGGAAGTTCCCGGTGCTTGCATTCTGACTAAGTGCATCTCTGTTAGAGACTAAGAATGAACGGTAGACCTTACACAGCACCTGGCATCTCAGCTATTATTAATTCATTTTGTCAGTTACGTAACTGTTTCGGGGGGGGGGGGGGGGGGGGGGGGGGTTGGGGGGGGGGGGGGGGGGGGGGGGACCCCCTGGGCCACCCGGGCGGGGCGGGGGGGGGGCGTTGGAAAAAAAAACATAA
>JAOYFF010000041.1:13384794-13402994 GCA_025773925.1 Cryptomyrus ogoouensis | reverse complement strand
GTGGGGGGGGGGGGGGGGGGGGGGGGGGGGGGGGGGGGGGAGGGGGGTGGGGGGGGGGGGGGGTGCACTATAGTGGCTCTTTGTATCAGGCCATTTAGCACCCAGAGTGCTCTGTTCTCACAAAGGATGTGCTCGACGGGCTTCGCCGGTACTGTATTTAATATTTTCTTAATAGTTGTAAGATAACAACAGTATAAAATGCGGTATTAATGTTACACATTTAAGCACCATATGCAAGATTAGGCCTATTAAATAGCATTTATTTTACACATTTGGTATTCATACACATATAAACACAATAAGAAAAACATCTTTTATAATTGGTACTGTAAATTATGGAACATGTGACAGGTCTACGCAAGTTTTACTGTACTGTACCGTTTTAAAAGACCTGGCTACATTCATAAATCCAGCCAAATTCAATGCAGAGATATTTGAAATCACAGAACCATTACTGTGAGGCATGTTCACACTCCCCATTAAACTACCGCGCATGGTGCAGGAAAAAATATCAAGCGTTTATACTTAACTGAGTTATAACCATCAATACTGTGCAGTTATCACTGAGGTGGTAGACATGGAGTTGTGGGTACTTTGTGTCTTCTAAATTAAGTTCAGCGTTCCTGATGCTAATCCTGCAGCATTTATATTAATCAGACCACAGAAACACTGAACCTTCGGTTTGAATACTAAATTAATAAATTATTAATTTTCGCATCAGTCTTCAACCAGCTTGGAGCAGGGACCACTTATGATTAAGAAGACTGAACGTTTTACACAGCAGAAAGGGCCCTGGAAGATGGCGAACAGCCTCAAGGCCAGGTTAAAACACACGAGCTACAAAAAAAATGGCACATTAAAAATACAGAACCTTTCTACACTCATCGTTACATCTATAGCTACTTTTGTAACAAATACTTTCTTGCCTCTTATAGCTAGCAGCAAATGATTTAATATAACAAATTTTATGTCATTCTTTATAATCTTCCTACTTTTTTTTAGCTTTTCCCCCAAAAATAACATCATGTTCATTATTTGCTGGATAACAAGATAATTGTGTAAATACATTTATTTTTAAAAAGCATAAATGAATAAAAACCAGCAACGGGACAGAAAAGGGTTCATGGATAAAACAAAGAGAGGGGGGCTTCTTTTTGTTTCCAGAGAGGTGTTTGTTTAGCAGGGGTACAGACCCTTCTATGGGGAGGGGTTAACACAAGAGCCAATCCAGAGACTGAAGGATGGAGGCAGTCAGTGAAAAGAGCCCATTGTCCGAAATTGGAGTTAATCACTTTAGCGGCACACGTCTGTGTAAAGAAGCGTATGCCGTACGCTCCATTTCCCCAGGATGGGGGGAAGGGGGCAACATTTACATGTCAGTTATGCAAAAATGAAAGGCTGTAAATGAGAGCAGTCCAGCCCTCCGTACGCTATTTGGGGGGCTGCTGGTGGCTTGATGCATTCTCTGGCTGCTTCACTCAGGGACACGTCTCAGCATCCATGGAAGAGGACAGGATTCATCTGCCGTTGCGGGCCTAAGGGATATTTTGCTGTAGCAGTAAGTTGAATTTGCATTATTTTTATGCTTTCCGTAATATTGCCTTTCAGAGTAAGAAAAAGTCCTAGACGGACAGACAGTCTGTAAACTAAAGAACATCAGAGTTAATTCAAAATAATGCAAAGGGCACTTAAGTATTTTGGAGGCACATGATATAACATTACAGGATTCGTTAGGTTTGGAACAAATCACTAACTGGCCTGTCACTTATAACTCGTAAAATGCATTGATGTTTGTCTACTACTTCAGCATCATGTGCGTGTATTATACTATATAGTACATTAAAATATTTCAGCATAACTACAAGTGTTTGGTTGGTAGGTGATCTTGTGCGTGAAACTGCCCAAGGTTGACAGCCAGCCCTGCTAGTTATCAGAAAGCCGGCGGCACTATAGGTTAGCGAAGGCCACTTAACCAGCACCGTGGAGATCTGTACATTTCATTGATAGCTGTTCCTCAGAGGCAGCTGTAACGGAGCCTGGCCAGACAGGGGACAGAGGTCTCAGACTTTCCATCACAGCCGTGTTATTGTCTGCCAAACAAAGTGCCATCACGGCCTGACTAAATGAGCTCCTTATCTTGCAAAAGGAAAAGCAGCCTAATCTTACAGTCATTAATCTGTAGATTTGCACAGGTCATGCGAAAAACCCGGGCAGGATTAAAGCCACTCTTTTCATCTGCACCTGCTGTCCACCATACTGTTATCATTTAATTTGTGGAAGATTGAGTCTACAAAGACTACTTTGAACTATAATAAATACATGCCTTGCAACGATGTTCACAGAAAAGCTTAAAAAAAAAAAAAAAAAAAAAAAGGCAGCACTTGAATGATGACTTAATCCAAAGTGTGGCAAAGCGCTGATATGAAATGGCGTGGAGGAGCATGCTGTTTCTCAGCTCCCCACCTTCAGCGTGTCCTGATGGGCCTCATTCATCAGGCCCAAAGAGGATGATACCCCTCTGCTTATTTGCGCAAAGTAAATGAATCAGAAACGGGCCAAAGCTTTGACTGAAGCGATAAAAAGTATTATAAAGAAAGTAAATGTCGGCCTACCCACAGGGACAGACATATTCAGGCATGGAGCCTCTTGTGAAAATACATTTCATGTAGAAGTACAATGCTTTAGAATCTTCACATCTTATTATTTTTTCTGTGAATTGACAATGACACCAATACTTTTTAGTTTAATAGTATAAAATTTCAAATTCCAGTTAAATCATAAATTCCAAAAAACACACTTAAGAAACCACCATAAAACATAACTTAGATTCTCCCAACCTTGTTGAATAAAACTAAACTAAGAATTTTATTTTGCTTAATGGCAGTTCAACACAGATCTGTCCTTACATGAAATTGCTGAAAAACGGTATGTAATCTTTTCACTCAAGAGATTGAATGAACCTGTATTCTTATATTCAAAAAAATCCTCAAATGGTCCAAAGGCCAAAGCCTTTCAAAGTCTGTTTCAAGGTAGCAAATTAAGATTCAAAGTGTTTTTTGTCATATGTACAGTAGAAAAGTACATTTCTCTGTGCAATGAAATTCTTTGCTGTCCACACAAAATGCCGAGGTACAATATAATAGAAAAAATTGTAAATAAATACTATGAAGTGTAATGTACAGATGTCGAGCAATATTAACTGTGCATTCGTGCAAACTGAAGATGTGCAAAAGAGCTTAATGTGCAAAAATTACGGTATGAGTAGAATGTCGAGTAAAGTAAGCAACTGTATCAGCTTCAAATCAGCGTATGTAATCAGCGTCAAATACGAGTCTCGCTCTAAAATCTGCTCCAGCTCTCCAATTACATTCGTGTGTATTTATCAGTGCAGGGGCACATTTCCAAATTACTTTTAGTTTCTATACACAACCACTACCCAGGTCAATGCTCAACGGTTAAAGTACTGACCTTTTTTTTTTTTAATCAGTTTCTCCAAAGTACTTCCTGTATTGGACTACGTTCCCTCCACGCCACTCGTTATCTTTGTATCTTTATCCTTTATGTGTTTGCTTTTTTAACATACATGTTAAACATCTGGAGACCGAGAGAGAAGTTTCATAAATGCATTGCAGATGGCACAATCAGAGGCCATTGTATGCATGTTATTTTAACACATTACAACTTGGCATATGCAAGAAAACCCAAAGGGGCACTCATGTGCTTGTTCAACTCTTCAAGAGAACTGATAGATTTCTTTTATTATTCAATATAATAATGCATTACATGAAAAAAAAAATATATAGTATGGATCAAATTAATAGCTACCCTGTGGGGGGGGCAGAGCCAAGCATGTTGAAAAATAGGTTTCTGGCATTGAGCTTCTAGATCTTAAGTTTTTTTTTTTTTTTTTAATCTTTTACAATTCACACCACTAGTGTTTGCTTGCTGTTAATAAATCACCAAGTAATTCATAAAGTTTCATCATACAGTGTCCCCATTACCCTAAAGCTGTACTCATGTTATATTACACATTTGAAGATCACAACACTGCTGCTGTATTTCCTTTTCAGATTTTACAGATGGAAGAAGTGAGGATTTCTTCCAGGGGCTATGAATCCAACAAAGACGGATCCCACGTCAACCCCATCAGCGTGTGTTAGCGCCAAGTCTGCCTCAGCTTCACGCTCACGAAGGCCCAGGAAGCCATGGGAAGTGTTAGCAGTCTGATCTCAGGTCACAGCTTCCACACCAAACACTGTCGCGCCACAGAGTACAAACCCAAGAGGACCTCTCAGCCGAAGAGGGCGGCTCGCAACCTGGACGGCTTGCTGCGCTATGGCTTCTCCCACGAGCCCACCAGCAATCCCAGTAAGGCCAGTCACCCATCAGAGAAGAAGAACGAGGACTTCTTGTACATCAAGGTGAGCCAGAAGCCCCGGACTCCCCACCAAAGACAACTGCAAATGGAGGAACAATTAGAAGGGCCAGCAGATATGGAAGCGAACAGCTGCACCCCTCCCCAACTAGTGCCCATGTCTGGCAAACTGGACAAGGTGAGCTTGCGTAACGCACCACAATGTTGCAAGGCCATAAAATACAGCAAGCAGTGAGAAAGGCAGGAGGCAGTGCTCATTTTCAGGAACTAAATGCCATGTGAGGACATTAATGCCTTACATTTCATTTGGAGCAAGGAAGAGGAGTGGTCCAGTGGGTAGCCTCACATGTCCGTGGGTTTAAATCCCATCCTCACATTTGCATGTGTGAATTTTCAGTGTTCTCGCCATGTCTGTGCCAGCAGTCCAAAACACGTAAACGTCACAGGTGAATGGGTGTCTAAAGGATGAGTGGGGGTGTCTAAAGGATGAGTGGGGGTGTCCCCTTCCTAGTATCCTGCCCTTCCTGGACCCCTGGTTCCCCCCTGTCCTATACTGACCAAGCAGTTAAAGAAGATGCAAATATCTGGAATATGGGTATCTAATATGGATCCACACACATGTTGTTGTACTGCCATTTTTACCAGAGTTCCATGTTAGTTTTCTAGGCTATAATTATTTTTCAAACGTATTGGTGGTCTTCTTCAAGTATACATTTTTTGATTACGATGTAGATAAGAACATCGTATCTTCCAAGATTTGTAAGTGAATTAATTCAAAAGTATTTCATCACTTGTAGGGCAAAAAGTAGGAAAAAATCGTTTTAAACCTGCTGTTTTTAATCCCTTTATTTTTATATAAAACAAACTTGGGACAATCTTGGTGAGTCATGGTACCTTCAGATACTGAGAGATGCTGCACTTCACCATCTGGGGTCAACTGCAAGAGATCTGTACTTTGGCCTGAAACTCTGAAAGACTGACGTGGTTCAGCCAACCTCATTTAGGACTTAAGACTTATCATAAGAATGCCTTGATCTCTAGATTGATTTAATCCCTTCCCAGGGTCATGCTTTTACAAAGCTTCCTCCCTCAACGGCTCATTATATCCCAGTGAAGTCTGACCCTCCGACTATGGAAGGCATCCCAGTTTTGGGGCATGAAGTCATTGAACAAGAATGCTAAGTCAGCAAGCCTACAAAGGCCATTATTAATATGAAACAGCAGTGTCGTCCACCTCCGCAAGGGGGGGGGGGGGGCGATTCCAGCCTGGAATTCACTAAACTTAGGGGCCATTTTGGCAGTTACAGGCTTAAAGCAGGACTTCAACTTGGCCAGTTAGCCAAATACGATCCCAGCCCAGATGTTTAAAATGACACGACAGTGAACCCTGGTTTTTGTTTTCGAATCAGCGTTTTAAACGGGAGGTGGTGTGTGGTTCAGCAGGCTAAGCCTCTGTGCCTGTGATCAGGTCGCGACTTTCAGCCCCAGTCTTGGCAGAACAGTCACATGTCCATGGGCCCTTGAGCAAGGCCCTTAGCCTCCAGCCCCCGGAGTGCTGCACGCTGGCTGACCCTGTGCTATGACCCCCCCAACCCACCAAGCCTGCTCTCGCCTACATGTGTTCTGTGTGTCTCATGGAGAGCAGGATGGGGTAGATTAATAGAAGCATTCCAATGTACATGTACTTGTGAAAAATGGCAATGTTTCCATCTTTTCCCCAATTCAAATATTTTTGTGATACCATTCTATACTAAGGTAAATAGGTTTTCTACTACTGGGATTTATTGTTTTGAAAACTTATTGTTTTGGCTACATAGTCTATGCTGATTAGACTCATTTCATGAACACTTAGCATACAGATTCGTATGTTCTGCCATTGAAAGACCCTTGGGATGCTATGAAATGATGTGGTCAACAAGATAAAAGCTAAGCCATCAAATAAACCAAGAGAGGAAATTAAGAAAGATTCCTCCCAATATGACTGACGTGTGTCAATCTGCTTGGTGTTACGCAGGGCATTGAGAAGAGCCTGATACGACCAACAGCCTTCAAGCCTGTCATCCCCAGGAGCAGTTCTGCTTCAGAAAGCCACAACGTAGGTCACATGGCCAACAAGAGGCACAGCCCCTCGGACAGAGGCAAGGACACATCCGACCAGAGGCTGGATGCAAACTCGGGGACGCTCTCCGATTCGGGCAGGAACTCCATGTCGAGCTTGCCCACGCATAGCACTAACGGCAGCAGTCATATGGACAACTTTCCCAGCGCGGTGGGAGTGCTGACCCGTCTTGGGGGGTCTGCCCACAGCCTGGGCCACACCCAGCAGCTAAGCTCCTCATTGGGAAGCAAAGGGACAAACAGTACGGGCAGCAAGCCCACACCGCACCCTGCTGGGGAGGGCACCTCCCCTGAAAAACAGGACATGTTCTCAGAGAGCGCCGGGGGCTGTATGCGGTCCCCCATTTCCATGGACGAGTCCCTCATTGAGCTGCTGGAGCAGAGGCTGCTGGAGAGGGAGAATGAGCTCCAGGAGCTGCAGGTCAGCTTCGAGGAGAAGGAAGCAGATACTTGCAAGCTCTTCCAGGAGAAGCAGAGGTACTGTGCCGAGGAGATGGAAGGCCTCAAGCAGAGGTGCTCCAGCCAGCTACGGCAGGTTTCCCAGAAAGCCCAGAGAGCCCAGCAGCTCCTGCAGCTCCAGGTCTTCCAGCTCCAGCAGGAGAAGCAGCAGTTGCAGGAGGATTTGTCCCAGTTGACCAAAGAGAAGGACTTAATGGAGGTACAGCTCAGGACATATGAGACAAAGCAGACTCAAATGACTCCGACTCTCGAGGAAACTCAGTGGGAGGTGAGTAAACCAGCGGACCTCATTATATCATAATCCACATTTTAACGAGAAGGCGATGCCCCCATGCTATTTCCATCCATTTCAGTTCGGCTGCAGTTTTAAATTTGAAAAGCGGTATCCTAGCAAAACCTAATCACAATTCAACATATTAATTTTGCAGGTATGCCAGAAGTCTGGGGAAATCTCCTTGCTGAAACAGCAGCTGAAGGATTCCCAGGCAGATGTGAGCAACAAGCTGAATGAAATTGTCAGCCTGAAAGCCACACTGAAGGACACCAAGATAAGGATGGAAGCACTGGAGCAGAAAATCAAGGAACAAGAAGACGCCGTCCGTTCCAAAACCGTGGAGGTGGAGGTATATATCAGCTGAGCAGTGGAGTATTTGCACAAGTCACAATCACTTTAAATGCAATTCAAAACATTTCCTTCAGAGCCTTTACTCACCCAGCTTAAGCTATCCTGTCTAAGAGTAGAAAAATGTGATTCATTCATTTTCTTGATCACCTAAAAAGTTACTAAACAGTACTAATCAATGCTTTATTTTAGTGGTTTATCACCATTCTGGAAAGTCCAGTATTCATTTGTTCAATCTAAATGGAGAACACAACAAAAATCGTAGCGTCACAATTTACTTGTGAGCTATAAAAAAAGTTAACTGTAGAAATTGTATTTGTGCACTGGTTTTTCATTACATATTTTACAGAGTTTTGCCCATCGCTAAAGAAAAAGCCATAAGCAGATAAGTTTGAGAAACGCCTAGGAAAGTGTCAGTTAATTATATACACCATGGCCATCGCCAAGAATGCATCATTTATATGCTAAGCAAATCTGTAACAAATAAATCAAGCTTGTTTGCTTGATCCACAGCTATAACCAGCTCTGTCAGTGAATTCCACACCCATTACCGCTATCACTTTCCCATCTGAAACGTCTCTACCACAAACAAGACTCTGACCATAGACCTTTCACACAGGTGTGCAAGAACGAGTTACAGCGGAAGAAGAATGAGGCTGACCTGCTCAGGGGGAAAGTGGGACAGCTGGAGACAGACATACAGGGCATGATACAGGACATGGCACTGGCCAAAGAGTTGGCTACTGGACGGGGTGGGATTAAAAGCCAGCCAGACATTGGTGAGGATGTGGAGGCCCTCCAGAGGGCGCTGGAGAAGCTGAAAGAACAGCTGAGGGAAGAACGGCAGCAGAAGGAGAACATGGTGAGCAGCTTCCAGCTGGAGAGGCAGACATGGGACAGAGAGAAGGACAAGGTCATCCGGTACCAAAAGCAGCTCCAGTACAACTACCTGCAAATGCACCAGAGAAACCAGGAGCTGGAGAAAGTCCTCAGGGAGCTGACTGCAGAACTGGAGAGCCGGCCAGAGGTGGACTTAGACGTCCAGAGTGCAGACATACATTTCGAAGATATCATCGCAACTGAGATATGAACTACCACGAACGAGGAGCACTGAAATCAGCCATTAGAGTGACATGAGTCACACACCATCCGAAATTACCGTAAATTCCTCTTCCAGGGGATTCCCAAACAATGTGGAACAAAGGGAAAAAAAAAAAGCTTCAAGTGTTAAATGTTACTCACTGCTGTACGTGTTAAGCATAATGGATGTATATATTTAAATTGGTAATTGCTATTTATTTTCATAAGTATAAGAATTACATGCAAATTTTTATTTAAAACTAAATGTCTGAAGGCACTTAATAGTTTTATAAGTTACAGTTAACTCCGTGAGTGCACTCCACTGTCAAAACACAATACTTTCAAAACACAAAACTGTACATTTCTACCGTAGTTAAGCTGTATTTACTATATTTACATAATGCTGAGGGATAAGACAAAAACTAACTGAAGTCTTTGCAACTCATGAAGATATGCACATTAACCATAAACCACGCACCTCTGATTATAAATGGGTGGTGTTCAGAATTCATATATTATATACTGTACCTGTATTTTAGCTTTATTTTAAATCGTTCAAAACTTTAGGATTTGTGCCTTTCCCTGCTGTTATAAGGGCACTAGGGGAAAACAGGTTATTAGTTTGTAAGCATGATATTAATTTCACGGCATAAGGTCTTCGTTCTGATATGGAGAGGAAGTGGTACATTGCAGATTCCCTCCAGAGACACCGGCAAACAGCTGATGACACTTATAATTACAATATATACAAGACGGCCAATGCAGCCATGCTCGAGAACAGGTAATATTACAAGGGAATGAGCAGAGAGGTCTATTAAGATGTGGAAGCCTGTGGCATTCAGCCAGTTTAAATGTAGTGCTTTTTCTGTTACAGAATCATTTTGATCATAATTACGACACAGTATTAAGCACGCAAACAAAGTGGAAACACCAGTTCTCAAAGTTGCCCAGAAAGTCACAGGTAGACTTAGTTCCCACCTAAAATCTTGCAATATACAGCGGCCCACTAAGACAAAAACCCTTTTTTTGAAAAGCATTAAAATAAGGGAAAGAATAAAAATAGTATTGTTCTGTTAGCGTAACTGATTCATTCATTCAATCAGTTGATATTTAATACTGTAAACTTTTGTATTGGTCGTTTTTTTAAGTTTGGTACAGATTCTTGTTCCTGGTATACGTTTCATGTATAATCACGGTTCCTTGCAAATTACAAATACAGATCTTATATCATTCATTGGGAGACTTACAGCTCACGAGCACTCTTGCAGTATTACACCAATATGCCAAAAGTATCATACTACATTAGTGCCCCATCTAAAGCCTAGACCAGAAATTGAGAAATGTGACAAAAGGAGAAGATATACCACTGATCTCTACATTTAAGGTTGATTTATGGATGTGTGCCGGCCTTGAAGAATATTCCATCAACACAGGTCCACTGACAAAGAAAAGGACTGGTGTCAGGTAATAGGAGGAGTCTCTAGTCAGGTGCTGGTGGGGAGAAGCTTAACATGGCCACAAGACAGAGGAGACCACCAGGAGCTCCCTGCATTGGCTTCTTCTGCCAGCGCCTCTGGACTCGACAAACACTTTACAATGGAGTTTGTCTACACAGATAGGTGCAAAATGTCCATTGTTATTTATATATGGAATATTTTTTATTTAAATAAATGAAAAGGTTTTCACTAAGTTGTCAGATTACACTTCTGTTTAAATCTCACAATTTTGCATTTAAGGACGCCTCATAAAAAGAATTAACATTTTATTATAGTGGCACATAAAAGTTCATTTATTCATTTTTATTCCTGCTGCCTTATTTTTATGGTACTATTCCACTTGTCTAAACATGCTTTATTGAACAATTACTGGCTTTAATATCAAGCAAGTACATCTAGTTTAACCACTTGGCGATACTGAAATCTGCAACTTAAACAGTGACAAAATGAGTCCAGCGGAATATTACCATGTTCAAATACAGCTCCTGTTATAGGCCTTTATTAGCTCAATGTAATGTTTTTCAGCCTTTTTCGTGATGTCACAATTGGCCACCCCACCCCCCACCTTTTTGTTGTACATCACATATGGAATCAAATTAATAATCAGTTCAAAGAGAAACACTGCTGCCCAGAGGAGCAGCCATTGTTATCGTGATTTACATCCTAAGCATGATTAATGACCTCAGCTTAAACGCCACCAAAAACCTAAATTACTCAGGCTGGATGCCATGGATTTTACGACCCAACAGGGAAGAAGTGGTGAAAAGAGGGCAATTGCAAAATGATGACACTTATCAAGTGATATACGATTGTGAGCATCTGCACACGTCCGAGGACTTATGGCTGGCAAATCTGAAGTCTCCCAGAGAACTATTTATCAGACACTGCTACGCTCTACAAATGTTATATTCATGTGTCATTTTAAAAGCACTAAAAATGCATCCCTTAATCCATCTGGAGAGAGCCTTATAGAATTTGAGATTCTATGAAAATGGAAAATAGTCAAAATCTTTTCTATCTCACTGGAAATACAGTCCACTGTTCCTACATCAGATGTAGAGCATTACTTGGCATTTGAAGAATTCAGAAGCCGAGCGGACGGCAGGCTTTGTTTGGCCCCCTCCAGTCTGCAGACACCGCGATGCATAATTGCTAAGCAGTGAAGTCATTGTAGGACGTAGCCCGGTAATTTAGAGGGACCCCACTGTGAACCTGATGACCGTTTGGCAGGCAGCGTTTCTAAATGAATTAACAGACACGTCACCATCAGGAAAAGACGTCAGCTGCACATCACCCCTTTATCCCCTCACTTGAATTTGGCCGTAAACTATATCCACATATAAGGACGACACAGAAACTGTGCATGCAACTTAGTGACATAAATATACAGATATATATAGATAAATATCATCCTGTCAATTTTATTTTTTTTTACCCAACAGGTAATCAATAATGCATGAACCATCCAGACGGTATTATAAGCAATAAAAATAAAAAATCTCTCAACTGGATTAGTAAGCTAGCAAGGATCAAGTAGCAGACCAAAGAATTGAAGATGGACCCCTGGTGCTCAACTTGTGGTGACGCAGCTAATGTTGAGGGGGGAGGAGGGAATTATTTAGAGTCATCAAAAGGAAGCTGTATGACCAAATCACATTCTCAGTGGCTCATGTCTGTCCTATTCTCGTCAGGGCCAGTGAGGAACTGCAGCAGTGAAGGGTTTAAAAAACAAAAAACAGGAACAACGGCCACCAGGAAAGGCCATATTCACATCCTACAGATAGAAGCCTTTAAGTGGGCTCTGACTTAACTGTAGCAGCTGAACTGCATGAGTGATGAGTGATAAGTGTTTGTGGGAGGGACAGGCGGCTTGATCCCACTCATCTCCCATCTGGTACGAGCCCTCCAGTTCATCTGCACCCTTTCAACAGAATGTTGCGTTACAAGGGTGTTAAAGGGAGAAAAAAAAAAAAAACAGATCAGAAGAGGAAAATGAGATGAGAGTGTGGAAGGGGCACAGAAACCAGGTGTTCAACATCATTCAAACATCTTAAAAAAACATTTTTTTTTGTGAAGCAGTGCATCACCTATAAAGATTAAAAGAGGAACAATCAGAGCAACAAAAAGCAGGGAAAGACCAAAATTCTGACAAACACACTAACGTCGTTTGAGGTCCAGCAGAAGAACAAAGCCAATAGTCTTACGGCTGGTACATTAAAAGGAAGGCTTTATCTGCAAGCAACATCTATGGCTGACCTGCCACAGTATCTTATGTAGGAAGATATAGGCTGTTGGACCACTGGATTCCATACACAAAGCTTGGGAAAATGTTACCCTTTGGGGGTTGCTAAGCTTCAACTTGCTCCTGCAGTTCTGATTTCCTTGCTGTCAGCAGGTAAGAAGCAGACCTGTGGAGTTTCCATCCCTAACACCGATCTCTTCGCAGCGTGCGATAACAGCCAGTGGCCACATCACACGTCGAGCGGCCATAATTTAAAACGCACGCCATTGTCGGTGAGAGAGATAAAAGAAGCATCCTCCCGCATGCCCACCTCAACTGGAAGACTGTCGAGGACCCCAGGCTCACTTATGCGTGTCTGACAGGGTTGTGTGAGCACAGATCCACCATGGCTCTTTGTTTGGGGGTGATCGGGAGGGGTTGGGATCTGCCCCAGGGTCACTAGTTAGCCTTATCAACCATCTGTTTGTTACCCCACCATCCCCCAGGCCTGAAGCTCCCCTGCATATCAAGCATTAATCCAGGCATTAAGTACAATGCTCCAGCCAGAGGCCCCCATCACTATCAGCTTCCTCGCACGCGTGCCACGGCTGCGCTAAGTCGCTCAGCACGGGAGAGGCGCTCATTAACAAGGGAGCACGGGGCTTCCCAGGGGGCCGGATTAAAAAAGACCCACCACTGCAACTCCACTTTCCCTACAGCCGCCTCCCGTCTGCACTGCCGCAGCGCCTCGAAGGCCACATATTGCTCCAGTTATGGACCTAAGACCATTAAAGAAAAATACCCAAGTCTCAAATACCATTAAGTCATCAACGAACATACTACCTTTCAGGCAGATTTCAGAAGTCACCTGAACATCATACAAATCGAATTACCACTTTCCTTTTGTTCTGAGGAAATCCAGTGTTTTCTGCAAGGACCTCGTGGATTTGAACTGGCAATCTTTCATGCTACCTGCCAGCTTCACATTTTGCAGAGTTCTACTAGTGTTTTAAGGAGAATCACTTTCACCCAACGCAGCATCAAAGATCCCCACGACAACCTGACCTTGTGTCATTTTATAAGACAACGAGAGGTTAACTACAGCACCAGGTTTAAGGACTAAAGCAGAGGCTTACTGTTAAAAAGGGACATGACATTTATATGACACAGACAAAGGCAGCTGAGCAAGATGACAGGTTGCACCCTTAATAACAAAGAGCACAGAAGCACAAAGCATACGGTACAGCCTACTCGTCTCTGAAATATAAAAGTGGCGATAAATTATACATCCAGGTCAGTTTAGTATAGGTTACTACAGTAAAATTGCACCAAAGTATATAACAAGTACACCAGAACATAGCTTGAAGACATCTTAACGGCAACAATATTCCATTATGAACCACTATCATTAGAGGGTGGGGAGAAGGATAAATCAGGCAATAAATTAATAAACGTGTGACACCATTTTGGAAAGAGGCCCACTACTCAGGACGCGATTACCCTCCTCGCTGACCTTTCTTTCATTGACACATCTGTGAGTGATATTGGAGAGCCTCCCTTTATTAATTGATATCGAATCCATTTGTCATTGTAATGACGCCCACATGGGCCTGCGGTATTAAACCCGTCAGGTCATTAAGCACAGCCTCCATGCCGTCGGTGAAACTTGGTGACGGCAATTTCCTGTCACTGTCCCTGCACCACTGGCTTTCCACCACAGCAAAGAAAGTGATTCAGTCACACTAAGGCTGTGGTTCACAGTGGCCCTATAGCAGGAGAGTTTGAGTTCCAAGAGAGATTACAAATATAATTAGACTACAAGTAACTGCCTCCTAACATAACCTTTAAACAAAAGTTATCTTTACAGTTATAAACGGCCAGTATGCATTTTGAGAGATAAAAACTGCATATAGGGCAATAATGATAAGAATAACAGTACCTGTGCAGAAGAGTGAAAAACTAATTTACAACAGTGACACCTAGTGGTTAATATACAACCTCGATCGATCAAAACATAAAAGCTACCGGCGTTCATCTTCATAAACACACATTTGTCATGAAATGGAACCTGGTTTCAAGTGTCATCGTTACCCATCGGGGAAGCAGCCAAATGACACAAAGCCCTGGTCTGGCTTCTTTGCCATATCTCACATATTAAATAAAGACTGAATGACGTTTCAAAATACGGAAAAACAAAGATCTTTTGGGTACAATCAAATCTCAAACACTAAGTATCAATTAATAAAGCAATGCAGATCAGGGAACAAGAAATAGATACTGAGGAGCAACGGACTTAAGTAGAACATTTTGGGGGAAAGAAATTAGCCAGAGTGATATTGGCAATTACTGATCAGGCAGTTCTCAGTTTTCTAGTCAGAGTATTCATTTCCCAGCTCTTGATGCTATGTGAAGCTTTTGGACTACAAGGCCAGCTCTCAGCAGTAACCTTGCCCTACTTACAGTGACCTCAACTTATTCTAAACACATGACCCAAAAAGGTAAACGATTAAATGGAGCTCAATACAGACACAGCCCAGAGAAGATTATTAAAACAGAAATTGGAAGTTAATGAGTCAAGGACAATTGTGGTAGGCAATTCTGATAGGGAAGGGGAGGGTCTCCTTATGAACCAAGGGGCCCACCCTCCATCGTGGTGATCAGTTTTATCATACCATCAGTAGCATGCTGAATGTGTGTCTTCAAGTGGATTTCCATCTCTACATGCACAAGAAGCACTACGTAAAGCCACACCACTGCAGCTGATATGGTTTTAGGGGGGAGGGGGGGTTAATTTTAAGTCATACATCATGGGAATTGAAGTCCCTAAATACGATAAATTCATACCATGTTTTTCAAACAGCTCAAATCCTGGAGCTAAGATGTTCAGAAAGGTTTCTCCCTTGTTGTGGGCGTGAACCATGACAACACTTCCAAAATAACTGCTCAGCATTCCCATTCAAAATGACCCTTCGAAAGTGCCGTTTACCGTCGTCACGCACAAACATGTTTTGACAACCGCATCGTGTCAAATTACAGCATATTCAGCAGCTGCAGCCTGTGTGTTTCGGCACACAAAGACACACGGAGTGCCGTCTTCTCAAAAGCCCTCCTTCCCCAAGCTCCCACCTTCGCCTGGAGAATATGCACTTGAATAATTACACCCTCCTCCTCCTCTTTTCTATTCTTTCATTATTCTTCTGTCCCCCACAGAAACAGAACACACCCAAAGCCTTTGCCATCTAGCACCAGAAAAAGCCAGTCTCCATGTCTCCAGTACAAGCTTTAAAAATATCTTCCCTTTATTTTCCCCTTTTCTCAAAGTGTTGTTTACCGCCTCTGTGCCGTTTTTAATAAGACCTTTCTTTAATTATATGAATTTTTAATGTTTCACAAAGTAGAGCCGTCTCAAAAAAACAAATGAAATTTCCGTTATCCCAGTCTCAGAGCCCTGCAGGATTTTCTAGTCCAGCAGAGTAACAGTGAGGTAACACCTACCTTGCTGACAGAGATTAAGATGCACACAGGTTCATCCCCTGAAGGTACATAAAACATGCTTCTTTCTCCATAGCATAACTGACACCAAGCAACTGAATATTTGCTAAAACTCTTCCATAAAGATAATTCCTGAAGGGGATTTAAAATGTCATTTCTGCCATTTGAAATATGATAGCCCTAAACCAGACTCCTCAAAACCTTAACAGCATGCAGAAATTTGTCCCCCCCCCATAACATTGCCGTTCATTTTAGCGGTTCTTTGATTTGCTCGTTTGCTTGCAGTCCTCAGTCTGCTCGCCTCTTGCACAAATACAGATGCAAGGGAGCCAGTGTGACTTCAGCGTCGTGTGGTACAATCAATCACTTCTAAGGAGCGATTGCCTTGTGTGTTAAAGGAAACTTAATTGCCTGTAATAATGACGAAAAGTGCAGGTGGCAGGGGCTGCTAGGTCATTCTCACAATGCAAAAACATTACTGGCCCAGTGCTTTTCTGCATAATAGGCAACCTTGTAACAGTCAGAACAAAGCAAGTCTTGGGAACTTTAAAAAGTTCCCATTTTGCCTGTACTTCATCATTCATTGCCAATTACCAAGTTTTTCAAAAAGTTCAACATAAAGCCAACAATTATCCCATCTTGAAATCCATTACAATATAGATTTATCTCACTGCTTAAAAATGTACTACATGCTGAATATGGAATCTAGATATTATGTAATCTTTGGCTCCCTCTAGTGACCAACTACAATATAGGTCCCACAAAGTTTAACGACCAATATGAAATGTTTTCGTCATTGAAATCTAATCTGCCCCCTGAAAGCAGAGCTTGAACAGTATCATAACAAAAAAAAAAAAAAAAACACAAATGAAATTTAGAAACAAGTTAAACAATGACTGTAATTCAATAGCTATCTTGGAGACATAACAGAGGCCAACTTCTGCTAAACCCATTAAATTTGGCAGAGACCCTTTCTGGCTTTTTACAGACCAGTCAAACAGCAGGGGGGCATTTTCCCGGGGCTCAGCCAGAAATCCATCAGAAGCACATAATCCTATTGACTTTAACACAACTGCAAAAACACATACAATAGAAGTCTTACGTCCCACATGTGAATTGTGTTCTTAAAAGTAAATTGAAACAGTATGCTGATACAGACCAGGCGTGAGCAGAATGTACACGCACACGTGCATTCCTTAATGCTTAACACCCGAAATCATGACATCATCCCTGTGCTTACAAGCCTCACCTATTACTTCTCATTCATGTGACTGATGCTTCTTCACACCAGCAAAGCAGGAGTGGGTTTAATGGAAAAGTAAGTTTTTCCCCCTCAAAATTCATGTCCTGTGAAGCTAGAACTCAATAGAGAGTGGATTAATGTGTTTGATCACCCAGGAATTAAAGACATTGCCAATGAAAAGCCCAAACACACAGGTCTTTCAGCCTTCAATGACTCACAGCCCCAATCCAACTTCCAAAAACAAGTCTGAAAAAACAGATCACTAAAAAGCCAAAAAAAGATAAAAATCAGTATATAATAAATTTTTATGTCTATACGCCACACACACACACAAGCAGCCGTAGCACTCATAAAACGATCAACAATGTCTATGAAGAACTGTGTCTTTGTTAGACACAGAGCATTCAGCTGAGATCTAGCTTAATATTGCACTAATTTAACCTTGATTTGAAACTGCTTCAGAATGACAACATGCAATAAGCACAGCCCTCCTGTTCCAGGACTGAACAGCCATAATCTACTTGTGAGGAACCAGCTTTGCCTTTATGAAGATTTTTTTCTGAAGAATGGACTTGATGAATATCGCATAATATTTGTATATCGCATTTGTCGCATAACTGGCAATCATTTAAATTACAACCTCACTGTTCCTCAAAATATAGAAACAAATACAGCAACTTATTAACCACCAAATACTTCAGGATGCCTGCCAGAGGCTGCTAGGACATTATGGGATTTGCCTGTCCAAAGAAAAAGACTAGGCTCATTTCAAGCGGGGTGGCTTTTGTTCTCAGAGGCAACTGTGTTTAAGAATCCAGAAACATCTGTCTGAAATGAAACCACTGCTCTCATTTGTCAGCTGTAGTCTGCAGAGACTTCATCACATCACACAAGACAAATTGAGTTGGCTCGTTTTCAGCAACGCTGAGAAAGTTCTGGCTTCTGTGACTGGATACCTGCCAAGTATCAAAGACACAAATTCTTGCCACCAGTGGGGAAGATTCTCCTCAGCAAAAGGGGGGGGGGGGAAAAAAAAAAAAAAAAAAAAAAATTTTTAAAACTTGAAAACTTTAATATGGAGGCACAAAACACCC
>JAOYFF010000041.1:13373074-13384784 GCA_025773925.1 Cryptomyrus ogoouensis | reverse complement strand
ATAACTGAATTCATGCCAAAGGGCCAGGCTGGTTCTGTCTCCCGAGACTCTGGTGGCCATACGGCTGGCATAGAAAAAGGGAAGAAAAAAAAAAAAAAAAAAAAAAAACTTTTGATAACTTGCAAACTTGCATATGGATGCATCAAGCTCACGATGAACGAAGGAAAACAATCCCAGCATTAACTTACAGACTCGTACTGCGTTTTACTGTGTAACTGAACACAAATAGGACAGGACTTAATCATTTCACTACTATGCAAAGCTTCGGGGAGTGCTGTTTATCCTTTCATATAGACATACCCCTTGGGCTAGATCATAGCTTTGTAATCCTTCTCTGCTCTTAGGAAAAGCCTTCTTATAGCCTCTATTTGAAATTCATATTAGCTAAATATGATTTTTCTTGTGTATCATGGGTTTACTGCAAACCTTCAGCAAATTACCTCACATTACCCAGAATGGGTAGATAATTACCCATAATGCCGTGATTACCTTTTGCGCCTTTACTCTTGGCCATTCCCCTCCTCCTGGTGTAGGTAGTTCTGCCCAGGGCAGCTTTTCAGGGCTGAGCCATTCTGTGGGACCGTCCCCATATACGATTCCGTGGGATTCCTAATCAAAGAGCCATCTGCATGTTGAACAACAAGATGCCAAAAATTGGATCACATCTCTCCCGAGTGACCCAAAACCCAGAGAATTTATCTAAACTATATATAAAAGTTTTTTATATATAGTTTATATATAGAACCCCAAGTCAGTGTGACTAATGACCCCCCTGAAATATAGTTGTCTGAAGATGCCTTCCTCTTCTTCAGAATTCTGTGAAGTTCTGACTCCATCTGGTTGTTCAATTCAGGTTCTGCTTCCAACTGATGACAAGCCATAAACAGTCATGAACAAGAGACCTGAAATAAGGTGTGGGTATGTACACACATTGAAAACTTAGTGGTGACCCCTTTTGTTTTTTCTTAAAATTGTGCGAGAAAACCACGATGTGCAAACAAATGAAACCATACATAAAAGCAGGACAAGCCTCAGAATCATGGTGGTGTGGTGTTGTAACACTAAGCACTGAACCACTACACCATTTCACAGTGTCGGTAATTCTCCAATATACTTATCACGGGGGTTGAAATTATTTGGGCTAGGGGGATGATGCCCTATCGCATAGTTACTGGTTAAGCACAACAAATAAAACTTTCAGTCTCCCAGCTTCCCCAAAAACTTTGCAAACCCTCAGGCCAGACTTACCTTGTGTACCTCAATCACATGTCTTAGAGACACACCATCACGCATCATCTCCAGTACTTCATTCATTCCTGGACACTTGTGATGCTTACAAAACTCTGTGGCGGGGTTTAAAAATAAAGTCCTTCAAAAATTACCCAATATACAAATCCAAATATCTTTTTTTGAAGAATAATTTTCCTACAAATAGTACTAAAAGTAATATAGCAACTAGCTGTCGCAAGTCAATAAAAATAAGATTAACATTAAGAATCCACAAAATTCTGTAAAATTACCATGGTGGTTATGTTAGAAACCTACTTTCAAGTCTGAAGTCTTCAGCAGTATCATTGACATGTCCAGCTCCTGCTTCTTGTCCTTCCTCGTGCACCATTCCTGTTCTTTGTTTTGCCAGAAGGTACCCTCTCATCACTGAACTTTCACCCTTGGATTGAGGAAAAAGAAGATTTCAGCCCAGTTTCATAGCTACTGATATTCATGGCAGTATATGTGGCATTTCAGCATAAGCATTTTTAAAAACGTAAGGCAGGGCTCTTCCCAGAAGGATTCCTATTCTAAGCCTTAGCCACTATACCAGCTACTCTGATTCTGTATGCAACTTGAAATATTCATTTTAATGGAGTCCTTTGCAAGGGAGTTAATACAGACTGCAAAGTTGTGGTACTTGGAATGAACTCGATCCTGTCATTTTTACTAAGTCTTGACTCTGAGTTGAACACTCATTACTCGAAAAACCTTCCCGAGTCCACTGAGCATGTCTGCTGCCGGAAAGCAGCTGGATCTCTTATGCAGGCATCCCTTTACAAATGCTCAATTTACGCCACTTCACTTTCACGAAACACCTATATTACCACCTGTTTTCGCTAAACAAAAAAGAAATCCAAAAAGGATTTTCGTTTTTATGAAGAAAGGAAGTAAAAACACCATTTACCAGCAAGCCAGTTATAGATGTCAATCAGTCCTGCTACAACGTGACTGATACATTTCTGAAAAACCTTGCATTCACTAACATCGCATACTATAATACACATATCCAATGGGAAAATTAGGATTAGGGGAATGCAACTCAGGCCAAACAAAATGAATTAAATGGTAATACAGACACTCCTCTACTTACAAACTTTTAGACATACGAATGAAGAGGACTGTAAATCCAAAATGTGTTCCTTGAGCTCCCGTTTCCTGTCCGCAACATCAATTGTTTTTTCTACACGCCAATTCCACCTAGTACGACTTCTGGCCGCTACTCCCGCTGCGCAGCAGCGTAGCGTGCGTACTCCCAGCATCCTAGTTCTTTGTACTTGCGTATACCCTTAAAATGATGTTGAATAACGACTTAAGAACATGTCAAGTTATGAACGGCCGTTCGGAACAGAACTCGTTCGTAAGTAGAGGAGTGTCTGTACTTTACTTGAGGAGGCACAAATATGTGGTAAATAATAGCACAAAACCAATCTATGTCTTAGTTACATACTGGTATCATGTTAATTCATCATTAATGAATCGTGACATCTTTTAATCAAGCATTTACTATATTTGTTATTTTATCTATTAATTCTGTAAACAACATTTGTGAACTACTCAAGGAACAAATAATGAACATATATGAAATACTGATCTCATGTTTTTTAAATCACTGATTAATCATGATGCATCTTTTATCCTAAGCAGTAACTATATTTGTTACTATATCTGTTCATTTGGTAAACTGCGAACTACTGAAGGGACAAGTAATAAACTACGCAATTTAATACATACTTATCACGTTCATTCATCATTAATGCATCATTTTTCAAGTAGCTACTATATTTGTTCATGGGTCTTATAAACCTCACCAGAACTGCTTAGTGAGTGCTTCAACCAAACAAGCTGAACTCGCTAACTTATCTATCGCCTAAAATAAGGAGTATTGTCAGCCAAAACGGCTCTTCATGAACCATTTGCTGCATTTTCTGCCCCCAATAGATGGTTCTCTTGATTTACTTTGGGACCTGTTTTGATCCTTTTTTGTACAGAGCGCACCATCGGGGGAGCGTCAGAAACGACAGCAAATGGAGCATGAAGCGCCGTTTTGGCCATCATTAGATAGGAGTACTGTGCCATAGTTAGGCATGCACGCAGCACAAATACAACGATTACTCTGACTCAGCTACTCGTGTTCTTTCTTACTTGTCCCCGCTGGACTCGGTCTTGACTCAGACTCCGATTTGTATGGGTTTAACTCGGACTCAACTAAAGCCGACTGGAACACAACACCGACGGACGGTGAGAATAACAGAAGTACTCAGAAAAGGCAACAACCCAAACGTGTTGAGGTTGATAAATACAAAAAAAAAAAAAAACACCACACACATCAACCGTACCAACAAATGTACACACCATGCTGTTCATAATCATGACCTTTCCAATCATGACTATACTTCTGTCAGTCTGTTACAGTTAACCTCGACTGCACAAATAACCCCCTTGTTTTGCCAGCTTAACGTAACGTGCGACATACAAACTGATGTAAACTATTAATATGTAATATTGTACAGGCATGTCTGGCACTACGTTAAAACTGAAATAAGAACATATATGGACACATCTATGCTAAACTAAAACTCATTAACCTTATTTCACTTACACTATCTGGCTGTCTTTACTCGATAGGGCTGCAACCCTTCTGAACCCTTACCTGATCAGTGAAGGTAACCAGATCATCCAGGGTAAACTCATTAAGGGACATGTCCGTCTTCTCCGTGTCAGGATGTACTTGGCATTCTATATGAGAAAAGTGATACTGATTATTTCTTACGTTAAGTAAGAAATAAACTTTGCAAACTGCTCTCTTGCGTTATTTACTTTAGTCCAGTTCACCATAGGGATCGTAACATATCCGTACACGGACAAGCGTGTTGACGGCAAGAAGTATGTAGGTTACGACTGTAAAAAATACCTTGTCTGCGGTAGTCTGTAGGTTTTGCAAACTGCCCCAACGCTTTTGATGTAGCTACCTTTAGGTTTGTGGTGGAATAATATAGATATGCCGTAAGATTTCTTGCGTGATTGTCTGAAAGTGTGAGTGTGGTCAGCGTTACCGAGCGCCCGCACGCCCTCATCTGCGGCCGCCTTCTCCTCTGCCCTCTGCCACACTTCACTCGCACCATCGCCGCCGTCCGTCGCCTGCGAAACAGCACTTTCAGTCTGGAAAACAAGCATAACGTTAAGTGCTCATTAGATTTCAATGAGGATATCCAAAGATTAAACGCTTAAGTGTTTAATAGTTAAACTAATAATAATCATACCTCTGCGGAACAGATACGTTTGACGTTGCTCTTGCCTGACGAAGTTTGATCTGTTTGTAGGAAAATGTGTTATGATAAAAAGAAACTATTGTTATTTTAAAATAAAATAAAAAAAACTCAATTACAAACCTGAATGTTTTCTTTTATTGCAGCAAAAGAGACCCCAAACTTTCCCCAGCATAGTAGCGCATACATCAACCAGCTCAATTCACACACCTGCAGACCTAATTACTTAAAAATAGCAGCTGTGTGTTTTCCTCCAATTATTTACACACGACTAACGTTATCACTTATCTTCATTGTATAAGTACCTATATGTCTGGATACGTAAATTAAACTATTCGATAACGGTATGTGGCTCAGCGGACTAAGCCTCTGCCTGCGATCGTAAGGCGCCGGTTCGAGTTGATCCCCGGCAGACCAGTCACGTGACCCTGTGCCCTTTCGCGAGGCCTTTAGACCCCCGCTCCTCCGGCTGACCTATGTTTCACCGTCTCATACAGCAAGATGGGGTAAATTGAACAGAGAATTACTCCTTGGGGATTTATAAAGTGATTCTATTTAAAGACGTACATTCCAGCTCAATTGTCAGTTTTCGATTTGCTTTCCCTGGAAAGAAATTTATGCAAATTTCCAATCGATCAGGTCTTGGCTCCAGTTTTCTTTAATGAGATACTGTAGTCACGTTTAGCTTCAAATTATTCTAGACCTGTCAAAGGCAGCCAAAAAGAACTACACTGCAAGATTCACCACATTTTCCATCATTTATTATGCATTTATTATAATTTATATTCACTACCAATTACATATATACAAAACAGTTTAACTTGACATTGTCGTCAGGGTTTGTCAAGGTACCCGTTAGTGCCTCATATGTAATTTACTAGTGACAAGCAGATAAATTATATTTTTATATCATGTTTACATTATGGATGTTCTGCGATGGCACAAACATAAAAATGCACGACACATTCCAACGATTACAGTTACATTGTAATTAATAATAACAGATTCAAATAACAAACAAATAAATACAGGTTGCTATTTTTTGGACACACTGTTCAAGCAAACCAATGAAAACAGGTACCATAAATAAACAAGTACAACAGTTATCTGTAGATAGCTTAATATGTAAACACTAAAACAGTGATTGGCACAGCAAATTAATGCGGAGATTTTGCGTAATGGATTGTTACAATTGTGGGAAAAGTAAATTTTTGAGTTGTGCAAAAGACATGACTTCTGACATTTAATTAATCATCTGCACATTCAAGCAAAACAATTTAGAGAAACTCCAAGTATAGACACGGCCTTATATTTAACATCATCTAATTTCCATGCCTTTTATCCATAATCACTGTTATAGAAAAACAACTTTTACAGTTTTAATTATATCTATATATTATATATCTATGCTTAATTTGTCTGTTAAACTTCTGCCCAGATGGACTTGGTATTTTTGTAATCCTTACTGAAAAACCTTCATATAGTTAATATAACCTGTTCTATACCTGTTAGTATAATCCCTTCTATTTCTGATACAATAACTGTCTACAATAATTGTAATATCCATTTTTTTTTCATAAAATACACAAAAACCACACACACTGATATTCTACTGAGGCATCAACAAGCTGAATCACAGAATGTATTCACACATGTTGCTTAAACGACTTGATGACAGCAGCATGGTCAAAAAGACAGTTAAACATGGCTTGCTAGAGGGCTGGGACTGGGCATTAATGTTTGGATTCACGGGGATAGAACTCAGCCAGGGTGCTCTGTGGGATCCGTTTGAGCATCTCCTTGGGGAAGATTCTCATCAGTTGCCAGCCAATGTCAAGGGTCTCGTATACATTTCGGTTTTCATAAGCACCTGTTGGACAGACAACACCAACAAATGGCATCTTCATGTAGGCAGTCTATATGTTTTTAAGGATGTTAAAATGAATGATAAACAGTTAAAAAAATGTCAAATATTCTCCAGTTTCATCTCTGTACAGATCAGAAGCCAACCAATTATACTGACCCTGAGAGATGAAATTCTTCTCAAATTTCTGCAGGAATTCCAGGTACAGAAGATCATCTGCAGTCAGGGCCTCCTCCCCCACCACAGCCTTCATGGCCTGAACATCCTTCCCAATGGCATAGCAAGCATACTGCCAACCAGAAACACAAGGCTTGCATACAGACCAACAACCACTGCCTGTCAATGCAAAACCATCAGATGCATGCTTTCCTATAGCAGAACACTCTAGCAAAAGGCTATCAACAATCATAAGGAAATGAACCACCACCACTTGGTTCCAGCAACAGGAGATAACAATACGGTTATTTATTTAGCAGTTACGGTTGGGTAACAGTTGTGGGTGGAACTTCCTATTAAATGGCAAAGCATTATGGGAGTTGTTTGCTACTCACCAGCTGGTTGGACACGTCAGCATGGTCCTTACGGGTCATCCCCTCCCCTATGGCAGACTTCATCAGTCGAGACAAGGATGGAAGCACATTGATTGGAGGGTAGATCTGAAAGGAAAGCACACAGTACATCTTCAATAAGTTCCCTTCAACAGACCAGAAAACAAGTGACATGACAAACAAACAAGCTTTATATTGCACTGTACCTCACATACAGACCTGTCTGTTATGCAGCTGCCTGTCAACGTAGATTTGTCCCTCTGTGATATAACCGGTCAAATCAGGAATGGGATGAGTAATATCTACAAAGGGTGAAAGATAGTTTCAAAACGTAAAACCAGGGGAAGCTAGACATGATACTCTTTGGAACTTCCTTGGATACATTGGTGGCAGTATGTAGCTTAGCAGACAAGGAATCTGTGCCCAGTGTCTGGGCATGGGATCTAATCCTGCACCCAGCAGAGTAGTCATATCACCGCTGAGCCTTAGAGCAAGGCCCTTAACCGACTCCTTCAGGGATGCCAGTAGACCCTGTTTAATGACCCCCAGGTCCTTTGTAGGTCACTTTGGACAAAAGCATCTGCTAAATAAGTTTAAGTGATGTCACAGGGGAGAGTTGGAGAGGTTACATCACACTCTTACCGTCATTGGGCATAGTGAGGATGGGAATCTGGGTGATGGAGCCATTGCGACCCTCCACCCTCCCTGCTCGTTCGTAGATGGTGGCCAAGTCCGTGTACATGTAGCCAGGGAAGCCACGGCGCCCGGGGACCTCCTCTCTGGCAGCAGACACCTTTGTGTGGTGGGGTTGGGATTGGAAGCCGGGAAAGATGAAGAATCACCAAACTGGCACGATGGTTTTCCTTATCTCAGCAGCACTCAAAGCGACGAGCGGCTGCCCATTAACCCCTGACCTCTCGCAGTGCCTCAGCATAGGAGCTCATGTCCGTCAGGATGACCAGCACGTGCTTCTCACACTGGTAGGCTAGGAACTCGGCAGTGGTTAGAGCCAGGCGAGGGGTGATGATGCGCTCGATTCTGGAGGCAGAACAGCAGAGAACCATCCCTAACCATCTAAGCTGATTATTCATGCAGACTGCAACTTTCATTTGTTCTGCTTAGGTTATATATGTAATTAGGAAGTGTTAATAGGGATGTGTGGAAACACAGAATTAACTGATCTGATGAAAATTACGATTTGAAGACATGTCACAGAGTTTATAAGAAGTACACACGTTGGGTCATTGGCCAAATTCAAGAAGAGGCACACGTTATCCATAGAACCATTCTCTTCAAAGTCAGACTTGAAAAATCTTGCTGTTTCCATGTTAACCTGGGGTGATGAATATCCAAATAAAATCATCAATCTACAATCACCAGAAGAAAAAGTTTACTTTGCTGTAGTATTTATCTGCTTCTTTCTAATCACTTTTAAAATTAATGTCGTCACTACAGTATTAAATCCTCACATTTCGTACTTCACAATCAATGCCAGAATACACTTACCCCCATGGCAGCAAATACAATGGCAAAGTTATCCTCACTGTAATCCATTACACTTTTGGATTTCTTGACGAGACCTGCTTGGCGACAGATCTGTGCTGCAATCTAACATAAAAATGAGACATGAGACATGAGAGTCGTTTAGCAGGTGAGATGGGGATATCCTACTCCTCAAATTACTGTCGGAGTAGGATAATTATGATTAATATGAAAAACCAAACACACTTACTGTAAATTAACCTTCTACACATATAAGATGTAGCACACAAACTTACATATTTTTTGTGTTAATACCATGTACAGCTGTTTATATGATAATCAGTCTCTTTGAAAAATACAGAGACTGAATAAAAGACTTCTTCCCTGTCATATTTTCTTTGACCGAATGAGGACATATTTACCAGCCTGTCTAGATTCAACTGTTACATTTACATTTACAATTTACCCGATTCTGCCCCTTCTGCTTTGTCCAGGGGATATCTCACTAAGAAGCTAACAAGATCATTTTCTAAGGGTGCTTTTCCACTGCATCAGGTCTCTTAAAAAAAAAGTACCAAAAAAAAAAAAGACTTCAAAAAAGTACCAAAAGTACGGTACTTCAAGATGTTGGTTTTCCACTGGCGTAAAAACTGGTACCGCCACTGACATCACAACAAAAGGCAGGGCACAGTCAGTCCTGCTACAACGCATGATATCACCATGTGAATCTGTTCTAACATGATTGATATTTTAGTACCCAAGTCCAACTCAATGCAGAATTAATTTTGTATTGGTGCAATTTACGGTTCGAGAGAACAGCACTAAGTAAACAACAAAGCAATATGGTCTTAGTGAGAAACACTACTTGGTCGCAAAAACAACTACCCAGGTGATCAATAGTGATGTCCGGTTCACTCAGGCTAAGCGGTTGAACCAGTATTCAAATCTAAATATCAAAAAAGGACTCAATAAAGGACTCAAACATACTCCAAAGTAACCCAAGGTCAACATCTAGTGGGGTTAGAAAATACAGTAAATGGGTCTTGAAGCGTGGTTTGGACTTATTTTTCCCTTTGGATATGTGTGTTTTAGTGCACAGTTTTAGTGAATGCGAGGATTTTCAAGAACGCATTACTTGCGTTGTAGCAGGACTGACTATTTTCTACTGAATTTGAAAAATGTCTGTAGTATATTATAGGGCTGGGCAATGTGCGATATCAATGCCAACATCACATGTTATACACAGGGATTGACATAACTAGTACGCAAGTACGCATTCACCTTTAAAAGCAATACGTGCGGCAATCAATTGTTGCAACAGTGTAAATGCGTACATATTTTATGTGCATTTGCGCTGATATGACAAGAAATTATTGTGCATTTTAACCTTTATATGCTAATTCGAACTTCATTTGCGGTATAGAGGTTAAAATGTTACAACAATCAATTGCCGCACGTATCACTTTTAAAGGTGAATGCGTACTTGCGTACCAGGTATGTCAATCCCTGGTTATACACATGCAACTCTCACATTACAAAGACTGCGATAGTCATCTGGTTTGCGATCAGGCTTTTTCATAACTTCAAACTGTCCAGACAGCAAGTTTTACTAAAAACATTTTTACTTTGTCATAGGAAACAAAACTTGGCAAGCATTGCAATTTTAATGATTATTCCTTTTAAAAAAAATCTAGTATGCTGTATGACAAAAAATCAGTTTAAAGTTTACCTCTGCTGCTTTTCATGAACTCTGCATGCACTCTTTTAGACAATCATAATAATTTCATCCTTGCTGTTTATATCATTCCGAGAAGACTTTGTGGGATATTTAACTCCTTTATTGCTTTGTGTATATCCCAATATTTATTACAATAAAATGACATGAAAATATTAGATTTTTTTCCAATATCATGCAACCCTAGTACATTATAGCAAATACGTTCATATTTCTTGTCATGCCATCCAGATCTTCTTCTGGATCACAATTAAAGCTTGGGTCTCTTCATTTGTCCACGCATACATCATTATTACTTTTTCTTTTTTTTGATTGGCTTATCATTGTTTTCTGAGTTCGTAACTTTTTTCAAGGCAGGCTATTTGCATAACTAATCGACAACGAAAACCTTTCCAAGTACCCACCCTAAATGCCAAAAGTACCCCAGCTGCTTTAGTACTGTGGTTACCAGAACTTTTGGTACTGGTACTCAACCGGAAGTCAATGGAAAAGGGAAAGTACCAAAAGTATCATACCAAAAGTACAGTACCCGTTGCAGTGGAAAAGCGCTCTGGGTTGTGTTGCCAACTATTTACACAGTAAAGTTTGATAAATGTTTAAGAGGTTCAAAATGGAAAGTATAATGCAGACGGGTTACCTTTCCTGACTACCTTTTCCTGGTAGTGACTGCAATGTATCTTAAATATTGTGATTTTCCCTTACAAGAGACAGGCAGGCCATGAGGAAACCTACTCCTGACCAGATGTTCTAGCTGGCCAACTAGATGAAGAAACCACATTGGCTCCAGACCCCCTTTCCCCCGACCCTGAGCCAATTTTGGAAGAGGCCAATTTTGTCCAGGCCATACCTCATTGTGTGGTAAACCTGCAGCAGAGAAAATAGGGATCTTCTGTCCTCGGGCAATGCTGTTCATGCCATCGATAGCGGAGATGCCCGTCTGGATCATTTCCTCTGGGTAGATTCTGCACTGAGGGTTAATGGGCTGCCCTGTAAGTTATCACACAAAGCAGATAACACAGTAGTCAAGGACTCACTCTTGGAAAAATGCAGTCTGGTTAGTTCGCAGCAGGACTGCTGCTGATGTGCTCTTTAGGAATTATCAATACAAAATGTATTTGTTTTATGTGTAAAACACAGAGCAAGAGTCTGTACTGACACTTTAGCATGAGGTGAGACATAGAGGTTAGACAAAAACATACTTCTCATACTCAATCATTTTCATTTAGGAAAAAACAGACTAAATTCTTCAGATACAGTTAGGACCACAAATATTTGGACAGAGACATTTTTAAGAGACATTACCACAATAAATTGTAAAAGAAACAAGTCAGACGCAGTTGAAGTGCAGACGTTCAGCTTTAATTCAGTAGGTAGAACAAAAACATTGTATAAAAATGTGGGAACTAAAGTAATTTTTCTACACAATCCCCTCCTTTTCGGGGCTCATAAGTAATTGGACAAATTAGTATAACTGCAAATAAAATGTTCAATTCTAATACTTAGTTGAAAACCCTTTGCAGGCAATGACTGCCTGAAGTCTTGA
>JAOYFF010000041.1:13333818-13369829 GCA_025773925.1 Cryptomyrus ogoouensis | reverse complement strand
ATTTTATCCTGTTGCTATTCTTCTTTAATCACATTTGCATTTATATAGATTTGAAAATGACAATATCTAAAAAAAAACACTTAAAACATGTTTATTATACATGAAGTTTAGGACCTAAACTTAAACTGGTAGCCCTTCGTATGGCTCAGTAGCCATGAAGTAGCTCTCAGTTTCAAAACGGTTGGTGACCCCTAGTCTGCATCATGACGTGTTCTTAAAATGCAGAATTGTTCGCGAATGTGTTCTTATAATGTTGAATCCCATTGTCCTTTTAAATTGAAAGTGTGTGCCAGTTGTTCCAAATTAGCATAAGTAAAGGCCCTGCCAATCCACCTAAAAGGGCATGAGACTGTGGGGTTTGGGTATGGGTGCGGAAAGGGGGGCGCTGAGGGCGCTGAGGGCGCTGCTGCAATCCCAGATGTTTAGGTCTGGATGGTGATAATTGATGCACTTACACTAGTAAATTAAAAACGCATTGGGATATCGCATTTTTGGGTTTTGCGATTTGCAATTGCTGGTCAAGATGCGCGGTTCTTAGCTTTCATTACGAATCCAGGTGTTACTGAGGCCCATTTGCTGGCCATACAGAGCGAGAGGATGGATCAGTTAAAAATCATACGGATCAGTGAAAAGTGCGTAAGTGGGTTTTACAAAGAAATTTCTCCACAAGAACACTTGGTGAATGAGGTCCAAATGCACATCACAGCAGAGACGTTTTGACTATCAGTTTATTTTTTTTTAACACTTTTGTAGTACCTTCTGGACCATTAAACTCATCTAATAGAGTACTTCTCACAATTTAATATAACTACACTATCAGAATAAAAGAGTAAGAGGTTCCACCTTTTCTTATCTCTAAGGCTGTACCCTCAAGGCTACGCCAATTGTACCATATAGCTATAGGTAATTGTACCTTTTAAGGTACAGAAATGGATTATGACGAACATTTTTGTACCATTGGGGGTACATTAATGTTGTTTATACCTTGGGAATGTTTCTTAAATTAGACTAAGAAGTACATTTACCTCCAGCTATATGGTACAATTGGCAGATCCTTGAGGGTACAGCTCCAGTCACAAGCAAAGGTACTCTACCTTCTGACAGCATAACAGGAATTGACAGAAAATATTGCAATGTTATATGTTTAGGTAATCATCGTTAAACATCAATTTGTGTGTGTCATCGTTCAAAGTCAGTGTCCTCCACCAGCTCTTCATACAATGGTGATCACAGAACGTCTCCCCTCAGGGATTACAAAGTAAGCACTGAGTACAGGTATACATATTAGTCATGTTTATAGTGTACTACATGTTATATTGCAATGTTTACATATTCATTATAATTGTAACTATATTTATTGTGTTACAGTATGCACCTTAATTGATTTGTACTAGTGATCCATGTTTTGTGTTTATTTTGTGTTTACTGGAAGGGCATACAGAGTAAGATTTTCATTGCATAGTGGAACTGACTATTTGCCGTGTATATGACAAATACACTCTTGAATCTTGGTACTCACACTCACGTGAGTAAGAAATATTAGAACTTGCACTACACTGATTCTTGACAAGTCTCATGTTACATTGTCTAAAGCAAAAAAGAAATTACAGTAGCACAGGCATCATTGAGCATGACAGATCAGTGTTGCAATGTTTAGGGTATCAAAAGAAGTAAAACTGGCCGAGGACGATAGAAGATTCACATACCTTAACCTGATCCAAGATAACCAGAGGTCCATTGACACCAGATACTGTCTTATAGGCTGTAGGTACAGGACAAGAAGGTGGCTAGGATTAAAGTTAGTTAGTCATCAAGTATTATGCTTGAGTAGACTGTTCTTGTAGTTATATTGTGTTTTGTTTTCATGATAATTGGCTCAACTGGAATGATCCGAGATTACCTGCACTGCTTCCAGCCTCATGGCTATCACGTTATTCATCATCTGAGCTAAGCAAAAGTCATGAGTCTTCAATGTGTAGAAAATCAGTAGTACTATTGTCCGTGGCTCCATGAACCCTTCTATAAGATGAAAAGGGTTGGCTTGTTTTTATCTAATTCTGCATTGCAATTCATGGTTTGGATTGTTCTATCAAGTTAATGTTCAGTCAAGTTGATGTGACTTTTGGTAGGATAGTGCATACAGGACTAAGCCAGACACAACAACATAGTGATATTGACAGAAACAGTGACCCTGGGTTATGTCTTAGATATGTATGTGCTTTGGAGATTTACACACACAAGTAACTTTTTACACACCTATATGTTATACACTGGTGTAGTAAATTTAATGAATAGCAGTCATCTTCCCTGAGTAACACTTGCTATTTCACGTCTAGACAGACAGAAATTAATGTATTTTTTGAGTAACCTTGTCACAGCAAAGGTCTTCACCCTCATTTCATTCTTATGTTGTGGAACACTTTGAGCAAGGAGAGTGACTTAAAACAACATCATGTGGAAGACTATGTTATGTCCAGGATAGGTCCGGCAGTTCGTCACAGTCACATCACAGTCGTTACAAATATGGTACCTTCTGGAAAGACATGATAACATAAATATACCGTAGTGGTTCCAGAGGAATAGCGTACAGATTCCTACTCTCAATAAATCCCTCAAAATTATGTATGTGTATGCACCCTGGTATTTGGAAACAGGTTTCATTTTTAAACATTTATTTGGTGATTGTTGTGCTGATTTTGTGCTGTTGAAAGCCAAGCTACCTTAAGTGTCATCATCTGTACACTGGCAGCCTTCAATTACTGACAGCTCATGATTTAGAGAGAAAAAATTCACCAGGGCTGGTTAGCCAAGATATGGACTCAAATTGTGTTTGCATCCAAACACCATCTGTGTATACCATAAATTCCACTGGTTTCATTGTGATAGTATGACTGTAGCATGGGAAAACACAGTTAAATTGCAGGCTAACAATGAACTCAGACAAAAGCATATCGTATAAGATACATCAGAATTGGCCTAGCAGGCCGTAAGGGATCCTCGAGGCTCGTGCTCAGTGATTTGATTTACCCCTGTTCACGAAATACGTTGGTTGATTTTCCTAAAATACCACTATGCCCAGCAGAAAATGTGCAGCAAACATTGCGTCGTTGAAAAAAAAAAAGCATTACTAAGAGCATTACTCATTCACGCGCAGCAGTAAACTGCGCATAAGGAGATCACTACCTGCAAGCATTAACTCACGTTTAGTGTACGGTAATACCTATATCAGCTCCAATCAGATATTAATATTGCATCTATAGGGAAATCAAACACGTTAGTGAACAACTAACGATATCTCGTCATAGATTAGTGTAGAAATAAAGCACACATCACCTCCATTGCACTTTCATGAAATCGTGCTGCAAATCGTGATCAGCAGGATCTGCTCCCTACTTACTGAGACGAGGCTGCGAGATGTAGTCACGGCTGACCGCCTGTACGTGCTCCCTGGCCGCGGTTACCTTCGCTCCGCTTACAGCGGAGGAAATTTCGTTCATGGCCCCGTTCACCATTCCTCGGAGTGCCTTCATTGCCATTTTTTGCAAGGAGGCAAATCGCCCAGACCGACCTAGGTGGACCGCTGGAGGACAGCCGATGGTGAAGCGGAGCGCATGCGCGGTGGTTACGCAATGCGCCCCATCAAAACAACGGCTTGGCGCTGTGAGCTGACCGAGGTGCTGAATGCTTCCTTCAGAAGCCGCAATAACCTGTCGCCTTTATATCTCTTTACGGAATTTAATTTCGTCTGAGTTTATTCCATCTGAAACAAGAGTAGCAAGCACCGTCAATACTGTTCCTTTTTGATGAAATACTGTATGTCAAATATATATGTAGTACATGTATGCTCATCACTGAGAAATGCTTTTAATGTAGACATAAAATCCGGCTGTACGTAATTTCAGAAATAACTGAAAATAACTATTGATAATTGATTATACACCACTCAGCTCAAATAACCATTAATCACGACACACTGCCTGGACAGATGGTGTTTTGTTAGCAGGAACTTCACATTGCAGGTTAGATATTCTTTAAGTCAGACAGGAAATCTATCAGGATGCAGAATCTGTTGGCAGCTCTCTGCAGTACGTGTTTGACAGGCACACATGTTTTTTTTTTTTATACTTTATTAATGCATACATTGAGGAGACAAAAGAAATCAGGTTAATTACATCAAACCCCTCCTTTGACTTTTACCAGTAACCCCTGGCCACCAGTGCCATTTTCAAAGCACTTGTTATCACCATACATTTAATTATTATGTTAACATTAAAGTAAATGGTAACAATAACAGCAAAAGTAGTGAATTAAAACAATTGTTACTCGTGCAACATTAGACTACCAATAAGCACTGAAGTAGTATTTCTGAGATGACAGACCACAGTTGCTTTTTAGCAAATACGATAAACTACTGCCAGGAATTGCTGTCCCTAGCAGCAGGCAATAAAATTAAGTTAGAATTAGAGGTTTGGGAGTTTCATATTTGAGAGCAAAGATACAGCCTCCAGTAAGGAACATCTTTATGCAGAGGAAGCAGACTGCAGGAATGGTAAGATTGGGAGTTGACAAGTTCTCAGCCGAAAAGTCTGACTGGGGTGCAAGGAGATCCATTTAAAGACAGGTGTAATCTGTTCATTCTCTGTTAGGCAGTAAGCCACGTCACAGTGGGTGCAATCAGAGAGGGCGACCAGAAAGGAGACACAGCAAGGCAGGCACGACCACACAGGTTCAGGTCAGGTGATCACACGGGATGCTGTGGGGAGAGAATCTGCCCTTTATAGTTATTGGAGCTGCTTTTTAAAGCTTGGAAAAAAAGGAGCATCAGTGACAGCGGGGTACCAAGGCAGGTAAGGTGGTTTGCAAAAAAACATTTAAAATGCTGCTTTTTTTTCAACATGTAAAGATGTTTATGTTTTGCTCCAGTTACATTTATTGACAATCACAATATCATTATATGTTATGCCTCATCACAAGGTACCAGGTATCACATGTGATACATTTGACAATTTCCTGTTTTATGGAGGAAGTTAATATGCCAGATTACATAAAAATACAGAAAAGAATGGAAGTGAGGACAGAAAAGTCACTTTTATGAAGACAGTAAGAGATTTAATCTCTTTAAAAGTGTAATCTAAACATAAGTGGTTCTGGGGAAAGGGAAAAACTAATATTAAGGTAAAATATTAGTTGAAATTTTCAAAAACATAATTTCATGATTCATTCTACTTATCTAAATGTCAGTTGAATAAATATGCAGATTGCCAAAACAGTGGACATACATTATACAATCAGTAATACCAGTTAATTGTGTCCTGCTTCAGATGTGCAGACATGAAGATCATTTTGCTTTGTACAGCTTGATATAGCAAAATTAACTGATAGTAATTCAATAATAGTTATTTTGCAAAATACATCTAAGAGGACAAGGTTTTAAACCTCATCAGAACACAATCAGCAATAACAGCTGAAACCTATGGTTTCATATATTGGTAATCATTCTTGTTTGCCTCATTTGGTCCACTTTAATAAATGCTATGTCTGTCACTACAGACACAACCATTCATCAAGAAGATATTTGGGGTCATATGCCTCAAAGAAATTATTATAATTACAGTTTGACACAAAAATCTCCCTTTATATAACTCACAATACCTTGTCCACACTGTTATAAAAATATATAGCAGTTTTTAAATAAAATATAAATATGGCTGATCCTCTATGTTCATTAGCAATTTTTTGGGTCAGGTTTTTTTCATGGTGTCTGTTACTCATTGATATTCTTGGTTTTTATAAAGTCAAAAGGTGCAAAACAGACGATTTTACTCTTAACCACAAAGTACTACAAGTTCCGTTCCCGTTTTGTACTAAGATCATGGAGGTAGCAAAATAGAATAGTTCCATCCATCCAAGAAGTTAGGGAATTCAAGCATGTCGCATATGTACAGAATACATATCTAGGCTGTGATAAAAAAAAAAAAAGAATTATGAGAAAGACTTCACCTTAAACTCAGGTATTGTACAAAGCTGCGGTTTCTTTTTCCAGTTTGACATCATTAGCAGTCCTGGCAATGCTGACACTAAGATTACATTAATCATTAGAATCTGAATGTGCCACATCAAAAACCATAGGATGATGTCATAACGGAATTGTACACAACATACAACTTGCTTGAGTCTAAGAACACTTAATGTTTCCTTTGTAATGTGAGCAGTATCTAAAAATGGATCTTTACTGTATCTCTTTGCATATATATGCCATGTCAAAAATGTAGCTTTGCAGAGTACAAAGTGTTTCTTGTTAACTTTCAGTTAGAGTATCAGAAAGCGCAACAGTCTCAAGGACATCTCTAAATGTGGAAAATACAGTAAGGACATGCACTTCCCTCAAGAAGAGAATGTCTGCCACTAAAGCCAAATCTGACAGGGAAGAAAGATTCAGAAACGCTTACAAATTCATCACTAGAGGCGAGACAAAACCAGAGTGAAATAATGGAAAATTAAGTGCAATCACTTTAAGTCACATTCTGTGGATCTTGTGAGAATGTTTACTGCATACATCTGAGACAACAATAAAAGGCAATGTGTGTTAATACCAGGAGTGGAGTCTATTCAGAAAGTCCGGGTCTGAGCTGAAGCTCCCACAGCAAGATATAAATACTTGGCCAAGACTGCTAAAGCAGGGAAAATAAAGCTGGGTTGTTTGGAAAAGGAAGACAACATCACTGTCATTGATGGGTCTAAACGGAGAGAAGGCAAACTCTTCAGAGAGAAACGCAGGAGGGCATCACCGCAGGTCCAGCACAGTCACTTTGCTGTCTGTAATGGTGATGTGGCCTCCAGCCTGCAGGGGGAGACATCAGAACAGTGGGAGAGTTAGAAAAAGCAGGGGAACCCGGTTCACACAGCCAGAGTTCATGGAAAAAGCTGGGGTTTGGCGGTGCTGAAGTGAAGATGGTGATGAAGGGGCAGAGGGGTAGGGGGGGTGCAGGGTGATGGGCTGGGAATGTGCTACTCACAGAAAATAGTGGAGGTTCCTTGGGGTGTGGGTGGAAGCCCTTCTGTTTACAGGATGAGATCTCATCCATCCCATAATCAGTCAGCCTGAAGTATCCCGTCCTGAGAAGTGCAAACACATGCACAGATGCCATCATGCTCACCTTATGCTACTCAAACCCCAATACTACCAAGGATTCTTCAACCATGCCCTACAGAGCCATGTTCCCTAAAATAATAATGTCCAACAATGACAACCTAGAAGGTGCTGAAGGAACCACAGCACCAGAGCCTCATGCTGAGTTTCCATGCATCTGCTGGTTGCCAACTGACAACAGTAAGACATGCAGCACTTGTACACCCTGCAATTGTCCTCCTACACGTGGTGTGAGAAACAACATGTTGTAATTATGAGCTCTGAGGACACATTTGCTACCTTCTGTACACTCAAGCGAAGGAGGAGGATACGCGTCTTTCACAGAAGTGACCTGGGATGATACTGTGGACGTTTGAATTGCCCAATCATGTGCTGGGGAATTCCACGCCAAACAGAATCCTTGTAGCAAAACCCCGGGTGACAAACCCTGCCCTCCTCCCAGATACGGCCACCCCCCAGGCAGCACTCACTCATTGAACTTGGGGGAGCACACAATGGCGATGGATTCTGGCAGCATAATCTGGTAGGAGCAGTGGGTGTGCAGGTCTACACTAGACAGGAATGCCGTCTGGGTGGGATGTGTCTTGGGAGGCCAGGAGAAAAAAACACTGTCGACATGCTGAGCGAATGTTTGCTCTGCCATTCCAGAGCATATTCTAGAAGCAGTACTGACAGAAACCATGAATAACACACTTGCATGAAACTGATGGTAGGCATCCACAGTCCTAGAGAACCCCTATCCTGTTAGCATGCTATACTTACGCATTTTTCAACACTTATGTCCATTAAGATGACATTTACATTTAAATATAGCAGGTGGAATTAAGGTTTTGATCACAAGAAGCAGACTGTAGAAACTGATAACTGGCTCATTTGCTTTAGCTGTCCCTGAAAGAACTTTAAGAACCCACATGAAAAATGACCTATAGGAAAAGAGGTCAGGGCCTCACATGGATCCAACCCAAAGTGATGAGGTCATACTGATCCTGGATCAAAAAGAGCTCCTCCTCATTCTCAGTGTCGCAGTAGTCAGGTCCCCCACACTGCTTAGGCACAATCACATGGGTCACAGTGAAGGCGTTCTGCGTCTGAAACGCACAAACACAAATACACACGTGACAGGTCAGTCATCAGAGCACGCGTGTGGAACCACCAAGATGGAGCGTGTGATCGGGCTCGGGGCGCACCAGCCTGCCACAGAGGATGCCACAGGTCTCCACGCCCCGCGATGTATTGGCATCCGCCAGCTTCAGGAATTTGTGACAGAGCTCCGAAGGCACAGACAGCTGCCTCAGACCATCCACCATGACACCTGGGCACAGACATGGGACTGAGGTGGGAAGTGGAGGAAACACCAACAACACTCCCCCGTCAGTGCTACTTGCCAGATGTTTGTGTGCTTATACAAATCACATAAATTACTTACACACAGTACCAGTCAAAAGTTTGGACACACCTACTGTAAGTAAGGTTTATTTGTACTATGCTCTACATATAAAATATATATATATATTATAAATGAAGACATCAGAACTATAAAACAACATATATGGATTATCTACTGACCAAAAAGGCCCTTAACCTCAATTGCTTCAGGCACTAGCTGACCCTACATTCTCCTCTAAGCCATTTTTATGAGGTGGCCTCCTGGGATGAGTTCCAGCTGTCATGAAGGAGATAGATCCCACAAATATGCTGAGAACTCACTGGCTGATTTTCCTTTCTCTAGGCCAAACGACTCCTAAACCATTTTTATTGCTTAGGTCAGGTGGCCAGGTCATGTGATGAAACACGCTATCACTCCTTTTTATGCAACTTGGCATGTCCAAACTTTTGACTGGTACTGTACACTCAGCTTTTCACAAGCATATTGTGAACATGCACATTGTAAATGAAATTCCTTTCTGTCACTGCAGTGTCCCGTGAAGAGATCATGAAACCCAAACTTTTTCTTTGCCATTTCCAGTGTAGATTTGATTTTTTGAGATTTACTTAGAATGCCCAATCAATTTCTATTTCTCAGTCTCACAGAACAAAGAACAATTTGCTTTCCAATAGAAGTTACTGGGACTCACTGGAAATCCCCATTTTACATTTATTTATTTATTGTACGATTTGCAAAAACTAGCAATTTAGCATAGCAGTAAAAACATTTTTTATTGGGCAGTATTAATAGTCCAGTAGAGGGCGCCTTACTGTTCCCTGGGCTGACCAGAGCTGCCGGCTTGAGGGCGCGGTCGAAGGCAGGGGGCAGTGTTTGGGGGACAGAGGGACTCGTGTTGGCTGGGGTGCCCCCAGGGCTCTGGGTTGGGCTGGAGATGAAGGGCTGAGGAGGCCCCAGGACGCCGGGCACGAGGGGGCCGTCGAGCGGGGGCGCGCTGGGGGAGCTGAACTCCTGCATGATACGCAGGCGCTCCTTCTCCAGCTCCTGCCGGCGGATCATCTCCTCGAAGGCGGTGAACTGCTCCTGCTCGCGCTGGCGCTGCTGCATCTCAGCCACCCGCTTCCTCTCTGCCTCCAGCTCCCGCCGCCTGGAGTTCTCACGCTCCAGGGCCACCTCTTCTGCTTTCTGCCAAACAGCGATCACGCATGCACGCACACACAAAAAGCACGCTAAGAACTGAAGGAGACCTCGTGAGGGCAGCACAGTCATACATGTGGGCCCAGACCCACAAAGAACTGCGACACAGTGCAAGATATACCCCGGCAGGTGTGGCTGTTTTTACCTTTTTAAGCAAATATTCAGCATATTCCTTCTCGTATTGCTTTAAAAGTCCCTTCTTCAGCTGTTCAGCCTGTGGAAAGGCTATCTCCTTAAGTTTCTATTTTAAAATGACAGCATTAGTATAAAACATATGCCCCTTAAAATACTGCCCTTCAAGAATGTGTACAATATTTATTGAATCCCATTGGACATTGATGGATACATTGGGGGGGGGGGGAGACAATATTTAAGATATGTTATGAGAGTAGATGCACGGTCTTTCCTTACCCTAATAGTCTCTTTCCTCTCTGGAATGTTGGCCGTTTTATAATCTCGATGTTTAGGAAGCTTCTCAATGAAGAGCCTGAAAACAGAAAAGGCAACACGCTCGAAAACGAGTGGGTTTCACGTCGAGCCATCGGACTGCATCTGCCATGCTGCATCGGGGCCTATGGCATGCACATTAAACCACAAGAAATTAACCTTTGCTTTCTCACCAAGAGCTCTTAGACAGCCAGTGTTGGATATCTCCATTGTTTTACAGATAAGGTACAGAGGGTAAGATTCATTCATTTTCACACCGTGACGCGATACACATTTCTTACAAATAGTTGCATACAGATACCCTCACACAGACCCCTGAACTGTGCAATGGCTCCCTTCACGTGCCCCAACAGCCACGGCTTACGTAATGTACTTGTTGTAGAGTACAAAGGCATGCTCCGTGTTGCCCTCCTCTGTGTAAACACTGGCCATCCGGATCATCTCCATGCCCGATCGGAAGTAGCGGCGAGGCGGCACGTCATCGTTCACGTCCACGACGCTGCCCTTCTTAGTGAGGGCGCGTACCCGCTCCTCCGGGGGCAGGCTGGTATCGGTGTGCTCAGGCATGGCTGTGGGACGCACCTCCAGTATTACTGAGATCAAAAGGACAAGTATGGGTAGGGAGAAAACAAGTCATTTACATATATACAAACCCAGCCAAAAATGCATCTGCGTTCCTTGACTTATACTAGGGGTGGCCAATCTTATCCACAAAGGGCCAGTGTGTATCCAGGTTTTTGGGACAACCTTTAAATCAGCTGTTCAAACCCAGGTGTGAGGACTCTTCAGCCAATCAGTCCTATAATTAGTAATATAATCAGGGAATTGCAGCGAAAGCCCACATACACAGTAGCCCTTTCTGGATAAGATTTCCCACCCCGCTAGACAGTGGTACTCTCATCATGCAGCACTGTATAGATTACTCCAGTGCTGTAATGTCACCATGGCGAGCACTGTATAAATTACTTCAACTGACAGAGTATAGAGTACTCTTAAGGAGCGGATAACAGATCAGGGATTCCATTAAACAGTACTCACTTATTGTATATATTCGAGCTTTTTTTTCTATATTGACAAGTGTCGCATAACAATATATTAAGTTAAAAATTTAATACAGCCACTCAGAAGCATTCTGACAAAAACTTGCTGATTGTGTTAATGTTTATGTAAGAAGACCTCTGTTTTAACTTCAAGCAAAAAATTTGCTTTCTTGAAAAATAATAGGGATTTAGCACCAGTGCTGATTGGACCCCGAATAAATCATGACTCCACTCATTCTGACAAAATTGTACTTAATATCCATATAGAGGAATTAGTCCCTCATGCAATATAGCTAAATTTTATAAAATCTGGAAAAACTTTTCACATCACTGGTCGAGTATTAATGACCCAACAACCTATTTTTTTAATAATGGAATAGTGGGTTGCTGGCTATCCCTGTGACATTTAACTGCACATTTCTGCTTTGCCATATTGTTACTCTGACATATTGATAGTAACAGGTACCTATATTAAGAGGCTCAATCTTGCACATAACTAATTTCTGACAGCATTAGCATTTCACCCTAAAAAACCTTTAGATGTCAGGGTGGTGCAAACAGAATGACCAAAGACTGTGTATCATCTTGTTTTCCCAGTCTCCACTTCCACTACTGGAATTCGCTTTGGCAGAAGCCAGGCTGGGCTTTTACTGGACCTTGGATGCTTTAACCTCTTGGAGCACAGTGTTTTTTTATGGGGGGGGGGGGGGTATGACATATGTCATTTAAGTATTTCCCCACAGGCACAATGTAAAAATATGTTAAAAAAAAATGTTTACTGACAAAGAGGCTCTTGTACATTCAGAAGTCAATTGAAGGGGTCTGATGTAAAGGAATTAATTCCAGACAATGTGACATTCTTAAATCTTCTTATAATACATGCTTGTTTTTAAAGCATGGGTCATTATTGCCTACACAACAACCAAAAGCATTGCATGAAGAAAGGATTCTCCTTACCCAAAAGAACAATGATTTAACACCAAAAAGTGATACAAAAAAACACAAGTCAATAAAATGCTCATAGGTATTAATCTCACCTGGAAACAAGCCATTAACACCATCAAATTCTGAATGGTAAAAGTTGTCAACCAGTGTGGGGAGTCCTGAACTCTTATGGGGGGGGGGGGGTCCTAGAAACCCCCAAATCCCCACTGATTCAAACACTGCCAATATTGACTTGCCTGCATTGACTGGAGGAAACAGTAAAAACTGGCCGAATATCCTTCAGATTCACCTTGTCATTTCTCTGACCAGAAACATCACATTTACATTTTTTCCCATGAAAATCCAATGCCCTGTCATTATTTCTTTCAAAAGCCACACTGGAATAATCCATTGAAATCGGATACATTTTCAATGTCTCAACGAAACATATTCATCAATTCAAGAGTACTTTTTCATGGTATGGTCAAATTTAACTGTTCACTTGACCAGTGATCCTGCAAGACAAAGGATAAATTCTCTGTAGACTCTATGTACTTTATGTACACTTCAGGTACACTTTAAGCTGTTTTTATGAAAGAAACAGATTAGCAGAGAGTGAGATTAGTGTGTAGTTTCAGTGATTTTCTTTTCTAACTTCCGGTTTTGTAACACCTACAACCCCTTTGTATAACACATATTTTTTTCCCATTTGGAAGGTAAAGCGTACTTTTTTCCCAGTTAAGTGGAAAATGTTTAGGTTTTCTTCACATGCCTTAACAAATATTAAAAATACTTTTGACGTACTAATCTCATGAAGAGGGCCAAGGAACAGGTCAAGTAGTGGATATAGATACGTATTTCTTTATAAAAAACTGACTGACCTTCACTGTTTTTTCACAGCCAAAAGTAGTAAAAAATGTGGCTCACCGGATGAACATTGACCTTGAAAAAATAAACTTAGATTTGTGAAAATGTTAAATTTAAACCATGAAAAGGAACTCTTTTGGCATTTCCAGGGAACTATAGCTGCATTGTGTAGCTGCAATAGTACAAAAGTTCTAGCGAATAAGAAAACATGGTGAGTTCTCTATCTTTTTTGCTACCCGGGGTGTAGAAAAGGTGCTAAACCTCAAAGGCAAAAATTTTAAAACAAAAAACACTTAGCTCTGTAAGGAATATTTAAGTCACATGCCAAATTTCATCAAAATCAAAAAATGTTGATGCAAACACTTCCCTCTTTTTGATATTTGTTAAGCTAAAATGGAATGCAAATGAAAGAAAGAACAACAGACCAACTTGCAAGGGAGATGTACATTCAGCAGAGCGGATGTATTGTTTTCAGTGTAAAGGTTCCTAAGCAACCAGAATAAGTATGCATTGAAACATTTAAATATTACAGACTGTTGAAAAACAATGGCCCTTCAAATCCTTTCACATGACATTAGCAAACATAATTTTGTCTTTTTTCTGTTGTGATCCTGAATTTTCATTGCATTTCAGTGCATGGTCATAATAGTATTTCATCCTTACCTAACTTATTCCTAATATCATGCATGGTGGGTCAGTCATCTCATTTAGTGTATGGTCATACTAATACTTTTATTTATTTTTTATTTACTTTCAATTCTATTTATACAGCACTTTTAGAATAGGCAGTACCTCTCTTTTTAATGTATGTCTGTACTCTGGAGTCTCTTCTGTGTGTTTTTCAACCTTTTATCTATCTATCTATCTATCTATCTATACAATCATTGTTACCCCCATTACACTAAACCAAAATGTATGCTGTTTCTTAGAGATTAACAAGTTCATTAGGGATTAGCCCTGGTTAAAATGTCTGGTGAGTTTCCTAGTCTTGGACTTGGCAACCATCTTAATGCAATGCTGCTTTTTGTTATTACTGAGTCCCTGAAGGATGAAGTATTCATTATGAATGGTACAATTAAAATAATATGAAAACAAACACATAGTTATTATTCAATGAATAAGCATGAAATCTTGTTCAATCTACCAAAGTATCTTTCAAAATCACAGGTCCTTGATACATGAGTTTTAAGAAGTAATGTAGATTTACACCTTGCGCAGAATTTGGGACCAAGTAATTTAATGAATTGTACCTTTTTTTTGTTAAATGAGGATTTAAGTTTTAAAATTTCGTTTCCCGCGAATGGTTACAAAGTATAAGTAATTACTGTAAGCATAGTTTCCGCTGATTTGAATAGTTACTCATTGTCACATTTACAGTTAAATCGTAAAATGAAGCATCAGCAATCTGAACTGCTTGATAATGCTCGGTACCAATAGAAAAATGCATATCTACCAAGTTGTTTGTCATTTTAACTTATGCTCTAGTTGGACAACATTGTACCCATTAATATTTCTTACAGAAACATCGGGACGAGGGGGGGGGGTAGATGAATACATTGTTTCTAAGTAACTTTTTGTAGTCTGTTTAATTCAAGGCGAAATCCCCGAAGAAACAGACATCTTAACGCTTTAAAGACATTGACTGGTTAGGCAGCAGTAACCTATACTGGTCAATAACTACCTAACCAAGATACACTTAACGGAGCTTTATAAAAATAAGATGCTCGTTTATTGTTATTGCGTTTATTATGACCGTTTATTTATCTAACTATGTGAAGCATTAGCTAACTGCACAACGGAATGCCACTTCTCCTCAGACAGAAAGCGAGCTATTTCACTTAGCCAGCGCCTTGGCTGAAAGTGAGCGTTACCTGGCTGAAAAGGCCGTCGGCTGGGGTCTGCGGGTATGTCTTTTACCACGCCCGAATTCTTCTCATAAAGGAAAAAGTTGCTGGCTACATCGCTCCTAATGTTTTAGAAAAAGACAGTAAACTAGTCAAATTCTGCTGAGATCCAGGAAGTAATTTCCTTATTTTCGTTCCTGATGCAAGTATTACTTCCGGTTCCGGTTTTAACACCCTATAGCAATAGAGACATTATGAACGGATGATAGGACCTGTTTTCGAGCACTGGCTGCTAGTGTAGCCTCTAGGACAGGGGTCACCAACATGAGTCGCCCGCGGACCTGTTCTATAAACACCACCAGTGAGCAGCGACTAAAATTTAATTTTATCCTGTTGCTATTCTTCTTTAATCACATTTGCATTTATATAGATTTGAAAACGACAATATCAAAAAAAAAAAAAGCATTTAAAACATGTTTATTATACATGAAGTTTAGGACCTAAACTTAAACTGGTAGCCCTTCGTATGGCTCAGTACCCATGAAGTAGCTCTCAGTTTCAAAAAGGTTGGTGACCCCTGGTCTAGGAAGTGTCTCTAGAATCATTGTTTTGGGTGAGAAAAATAAGTTAAAAACTTACACCCATAAACACAAAATAATAAACAAATGCACACTCATAAAACATTTTATTTCGATAAAAGAACAAAACACACTGGGTACAATTCACCCCCCATTTAAATTTCAAATCATCTCTCTCACAATCATACACACCATGTGACTTTTATGGTGCATTTTTACACAGCATATATTTTTCCCTTCTACAAAGACAGTTATTCCTTCATAGTGTCTGGGGGGGGGTGGTTCTGAGTGAAATCCAAGCATTATATATACAAAAGGAAATGTAAAAAGAAAAGGTGGCTAAGAAGCATAATCCATCAAAACGTAGAGCCATTTGTTAACGGCATTTTGCTATATTTACAAAAACATATCAATACTGTACTCACAATTTTAATTTTCATTCATTTTCCCTGGGAATATTAAAAGCAACCTAGATTAAAGACATCTTAAAATATTAGCACACCATGAAGTCAGAGTGCATATACATAAACACACCCGAAAGGAACACAGAAATTATATTTTTAATTCATTGTTTATTTCAGAACACCAAAAAATCACCCTAAAGCATCATTAATGGTAAATGTCAAGTGGCAAAACAGATCTGAGATGTGAAAATGTTTTCTGATTCATATTTGGTCCATGATCAGTCAAGCATTCCAAAATAGTTAATTTCATGCAAAACTCTTGTTGCCTGGGATATAACCCTACAGTAGCAAGTTCTAGCGATCCGGATTACTTTCAGTTAAAAACCAACTCTGAATATCTATACCACATATAAAACCCACTTGAAAATGCAACACAATTCACATATCCCTGTTTTTATTTCATCTGAATATTTGATCCGTCAATTTCATTTTTTATTTACAATATATCTACTGCCAATCTTATTTTTAAATCAAGTGCTTCCAAGACTGAATAGTACTTTACATAAAATAGCATTCAAAATTCTTTGCATTACCTCTGATTAAACATATATTTTTAACTAAATGTAAGAATTCCCCCAGTCATAAACTCACAGCAATACAAAATGGATCCCCAAAACCATTATGACCCTATTGGTAATTCTTCTACTCATTACTATTCCACAGTTGCCCTCCTGAAACTTCTGATAAAAACTTCTGCATTATATTCATAAATATTTAGACACCACAAGTCCAATCTCTTTTTGGGTAAAGAAGCACCCTGAGAAAATATAATCAGCCAGTGGATCTTAAGCAAAAGTGGCCGGTTGAACAGGTTAAACAGATGTCTTTCAGTGACACTCAAGCTGAGGGAAAGAAGTGATTATTTTTACTCCTTTTTAAGCCAACCCCTTGTAAAAGGCCAGGCTGCTCCCCACTGAAGCATGCAGCAAGCAACATTAAACAAAAATATATCAGTTTTATATTTCACAAAGAATACCCCCTAAGCATACAAAAATAAGCAATTTGAGGAAAACATACCTGAAAAACTATTGAGAAAAAAAATGGAATATTCAGTTCATCTAGAAAAAAGGCATCATCTTTCACGAAAAGCAAATCTAAGAATTGGGTCCATTTTGCTCCACTCGTCGGCTGCAGTGACATGTTTCTCCAAAGGTGTGTGACTTGTTTTTTTTTCCCTTCTTAAATCTGAAAGAAAATAAAATCAATGACATTTTAATAAACAAGCAGGCCACACACAGAAGCCCTTTTCCTTGCAGAGAAATTACTGGCTGTACAGGCACATTCACAGTCAAAGTAAGGGGTGTATTTCAAGTAATGTGAAGTACTGTAAAAGGATGTTGCATCTTCAAAAATCCGGTCTTACATTCTGCTCTAACTTCTGGTACTCAGTAGATTTTGGCCGCCTAGTAGTTCTTGATCTCTTGCCTTCGACAACATAGGCAATAATCTGTAACAGGGTTGGATGGGGGAATGATTAACGAGAAACATTTTTCCAAATAGACATTAAGAATTCATCACATTTCTTTTTACAATTTGAATTTACTTTCACAAAATAACGATAGCTACATTGTTTTAATAAAGAAAGTTAAAATCTAGAAACTGACACGCTAGAATAACTCTATGCAGAGTAATTCTGATAACTATCAGAGTTTCACAAAAGAACAGAAGTGGAGCCAGGAAGCCACCTCAGGCGTTAGCAGGCCTACCTTCCGCTTGTTATGATAGGCAATGTAAAGCACAGCTACAAGCAGCGCCATGGTCACCAGATAGACAAAGAAGTGGCTGCTCTCTGCCTCATTCTGTAGATGGCCGGCAGGGTTTAGCTTTGGTTTCTCCACATTCTGAGTTTTACTTGAAGCATCCAATGCTCCAGCATTTTGTTGTTTGTTGCCACTAATTTCATCAGTCACACCAGCTTTTTCCCCAGAATGACCTCCCCTGTCTTCTGGCGATACTGTAGGGGCTTTCCTCGTGCTAGCATTTTCTTTTTCATCTTTTGTTTCGCTGCCATTCTTTTCAGGCTTAGCAGATTCATCTTCCTCAATATCCAACGTAGTTTTTGAGTTACTATCTGTCTTAGCATTTTTCCCTCCGCCTTTCACAGCATTAGCATTAATGCTACTCTCGGTACCGGCTTTGTCTGCACTCTTTCCATTATCTTCATTAATTTTCCCATTTCCGTTTTTTCCATTCGCAGTTTGTGGCTTTTCATCACTCTTGCTCTCCACAGGTTTCTTATCGGTTCCCTTCAGGTCCTTGCTGCTTTCTCCTTGCTCATCTTTTCTTACAGACGTTTCACTCAGAGTATTTTTTCCACCATTTTTCAGTGCTTTGGGGTCATCACTCTCCTTTGTATTCTGGTTATTTGTACTTGGATCAGTTCCTGGTTTGTCTGGCTTCACAGTTGTACCAGCATCTGATCCTGCCATATTTTCAAAGATATGCAATAAGTGGTTATTGGTCACTGCAATGACGGGGTAGTGATGGGGTTAGATGACATTGTCACTTCTTGCAAAAATGCTGCTGAAACAGGAGTCTTGGCACCTCTGCTGCTGAGGGTGCATTTTAATAATCAGTTTCACAGATCAATATGTTACTTGGAACTAATGTCACAACTTAAACCACATTCAACACAAATGTCTATATAAAGAATGTTGTAATTGTGATAAAGACTAAAGTTTAATTTAGTCCATGTATACAATTAATTTAGTCACTTAATCTTATTATAAGTAGAATACACCAGTCCTGAAATCCACTCGATGAACAATAATCAATAATAATAAAAAAACTTTATTAAAACCAGAGAATGATGATCAGGAGGCAAAGGCATGGCAGTACGGGCGCAACAGGTTAGTCAGTGCATTGCTGGAGATATCTGGAGTTACAAAGTTTTCCTGACAGATAGTGAAGTCATTGTTTTTTTTTAGTCCACTTCCGGATCTCAGAGAAAAGAACACGTGGACGTTAGGCAAACAGACGACTTCAACGTAATTTATACGTAAAATGAGAATATCCTGGAAATTAGTTCCCCGTGCAGTAAACACAAAAAAAATCTATATGTACGTAGGATACTTTTGATTTCAATGTAAGGGATCAGAATATAAACCCCCCGTATCTATCAGAATAATGTATTAATATTAATCCGATTTAACATTAAATTCTTAACGGGCAGCTAACAAATTACAGCCAGGGACGCCGTCTTGTCAGCGCTAGCTAGTCGCTGTATAAAACACGTATTTGCATACTGTTAAAAACCAAAGTTAAAAATATCCTACACATCATAACTGATATCCAGTAAAATTAATTATAGCTTTGTGCCACGGTAATAGAGAATCAGCCATCGTGAAGTTATCTACTTAATCCAGACTGCGAATGGTGACGCCGATAGCTATAGCTTCCCGTTCCGAAAAATAAACACACTTCACTTTTAAAAGGTATCCACCGTATCCACTACTTACCGGGCAGTTGAAGCAAACAGATGAACAAAAACAGAGCGTATATAAACCGCATCATGGGCTGATAATGAACAGCGAGACCGCAGGCAAAAGCACGGGCTGCAGGCAGCTTCCCCCCGTCGGCTCGTTCCGCTCTCATCCGGGTGAGATCGGCTGGAGCGCGTGCTCACTTTCCAACCTGTCAATCACGTGACGTTTGGACAAGCCCAACCTGCCAAATCGACTTCCCCTGCGGATAGTCTCGTTCCTGCTTTGAGTGTCAGATGCCGGAAAGGGGTAGGTAGTAACCACATTACGGTCAAGTATGTAGGTTCGTGCGGTCGCATACTAAGATGCGTGTTTTCCCGTTGTCTCTAAATTAAAGGTTTTCTTCCACAGTCCTTACAGCGATTCTAATTGATGCCTCTAAATTGCCCATAACTAGGGTGACCAGATAATCCATGTCAGGGAGGACACTCCGAGCCAGGACAGGAATTGTAAATGACCATTTCAATTATAAGGACCAGGATTTCACTTGAGCACTGAGTTCTTGCTGTGTGCTGATTGGTCAGTCTCCTATAATCATGCATGTGTCACTAATGTTAATGTGTGACAGCTGGATCAGTCTTTCAGTAAAGGAAACAAACCAGTCAAAGCACAAGAAGGGCTGAACTATTTAGCTGAGCACAGGTGCCTTTCAGTTTGAAAGTAGTTTGTAAAACTTGAAGTAGCTCAAAGTTCCTGACATGGATTACCTGGTCACCCTACCCATAACCTATTATTCGAAGTGTGTGCCCTGGCATACTAACCAGTATGTATAGAATAGAATAATGATATTTTATTCATCCCTTTGGGAAAAACTGTACAGCAATGTGGAACTAAAAATAAATAAGTATAACTTATAGAGATTGTAATAATAGGTGAATATATAAGTATAAGTATGGTGAAACTTACACATTTTGCTGATAAAATATTTCATGTAAATAGACTGAAATTGATTACAAAAAAGTGGTACTGCATATGTGCCTTGATTTACCAGCTGTACAGTCTGATGGCCGTTGAAAGGAATGATTTCCTGAGGCACTCAGTGGAGCATTTCATGTTCAGCAATCTGCAGCTGAAAAGTGCTCTTCTGTCCAACTGCAACACTGCGAAGCAGGTGAGCAGCATTGTCCATAATCGACTGATAACTGGACAGCATTCCCCCCCACCAGTGTTGGTAACATCCTGTTCCTCCCCAAAACCCGACCAGGCCCCAGCGCACAGCAGTGAAGAGGTAGGCACTGGCTACCACAGACTCATAGACCATCTGCAGCATGGTATTGTAGACTCTGCAGGAAATACCACCTGCTCTGCCCCTTCTTCTACAGGGCAGTTCTTTGACCAGTCCAGTTTGTTAACTAGGTGGACACCTAGATGCTTGTAATCCTGGACAATTTCCACCTCCTCTCTCCCCAAATGGACAGACAGGCTCTTAGAGAACTTGATCTTTTCAGGTCCACTACCAGTTCCTTTATTTTACAAACATTTTGCTGCAGATGATTCTGGTCACATCAGTTGGCAAAATTGTTCACCACCCTCCTGTACTCCATCATGTCTCTGTCCCAGATACAACCGATTACTGCTGAGTCATTGGCAGTTTCTCTGTAGATGGCAGGACTCTGCGTTGCGCTTGAAGTAAGTGGTGTACTGGTTGAAGAGGAAGGCAGACAGGATTAGCCCCTGTGGACCTTCTGTGCAGCTATGCACCTCATCAGATACACCATCCTGAAGATGAAAGTACTGTGGGTGTCAAGTCATGTAATTCATAATCTATACCACCAGGGGGGGCGTCTACCTTCATAGCTGACAGCTTACTCTCCAGTAGGACTGACTGGATGGTGTTGAATGCAATGAAATAAAAAAACATGATCCTCAAAGTACCTCCTGGCTTATCCAGATGGGATTAAGCACAGTGCATCAGGTAGATGATGGTATCATTGCTCAAGGGCCAAGAATTTGATCATACAGAGTGCCCTATGTCACCCTAGATAGGCTACAGGCTACCCAGGTCCAGGAGAGGCAGTTAGAACTGTGTTACCCAATCCGGTCCTCGGGGGCCCACAGTCGGCCCATGTTTTTTCTCCCTTCCAGATAGTCCACATTTTTGCCAGAAGCTGGGAGGGAGCAAAAACGTGGACTGTCTGTGGGTCCCCAAGAAACAGGGAGACACTGAGTTAGAAGATGGATGGATGGATGGATGGTTGGTTGGTTGGTTGATCTCAAGCCAATATTCTCAAACATTCAACTGGGAACACGTGAGTCACAATTATAGCTGAAAGGTGTTTTACTTTTGCACTTTGACAATTTTTTTGACAAATTTCAAAGCAAACATTCTAAGACTCTTTAAAATAGCTTTGTCATACACAGTACATTTTACACAGTTTCTTAGTAGGATTAAAAATAATATCTTTTACTGGGATGGAAGAACATAAATATTCCTGCATTCACTTTCTATAATGCTAGTATTATCCATGGTTAACAGCAGGGGGCAGTATATGATTGCACAAATATTTTTTGGTTCACCTGCCTGTGTGTTGCAGAATTTAAAGCTGAATCTGCACTACAGTTAAATTCAAAATGTATTAATGGAGGTTGTTTATTATAATCATATTATTGCTGTACAAATTTAAACTCCATCACAAGCTTAACAAAAATCCATTATTTTTAGGAACTTTAAGGTTCCACAAAAGTGGTGCAACTCTGAAGTGTCTATTACGGTCTTGCATTGTTACTTCACAGCTCCAGGGCTCCAGGTTGGAATCTGACCCATGCTCTGTCTGTTCACAGTTTACAGGCTCGCCCCTTGATTTAGGGTGGGTTTCCACTAAGCACTCTAGTTTCCTCAAGTGAATTGGTGACCATAAATTTGTCTGTGTTTTTGTGTGTGTCAAAGTGCCATGAAAATATCTGGTGCCACATTTATTGGCATACAGTCCTATATCTTCCAGAACTCCAACTGAAGAAGCGGTTATTAGAGAAGGATGAATGCAAAAAATTGTTTGTTTTAACCTTCTAAACTTTTTGATATAGTATATGCACTGCAGTGTACGCTAGTAATAAAGGTTACAGCAGTGGTTTACTTTTAATGCATTTATTCATTTTTATATTGGCCAATGGCTAGACGTGGTTATAAAGGATCATGCCCTGTGATGCTTCATTTGTCTAATTATTTTGAATTATACTTTCAGAAGTATGACCCTTAAATCCTTACCACACACCGCTGCTTCTGGAAAATTGCAAAATCATATCTAGCCTTGCCTTCACCAACCATCCAGAGCACGGGTGTCCTTCAGGCTCATTAAATGCAATTTCAGTTTACCATTGTGGCTTAAAATCATTAATTCTAACGTTTACAAGGGCCGTCATTTTTACTTTGGCACATTGCTTATGGGCAAGATTAAAAATTACACCACATGCTTAAAGTTGTCCAGGGTTACTTAGTGGTGAAGTATTTGGGTAGAATACACATCTTCAAAACTATGTGCCTGTATAAGTCTAGGTTATTTTAGCACAGCAAAGTAACCAAGGGTACTGAACTGTCAGATATTTTCATATACAGCCATTAGCTACCCACAAGAAATTCTAGCTTTAAAACCACTGGAGGGCTGGATAAAATAACTATAATGTAAATAAAACTTATATATCTTGCACAACTCTCTTCCTCTTCTTGTATACACACCACATCTCTTAGTCAAGATGAACTCTTGGGCTCATCTCTTCATCCCAGCTTCAAACAGGCAGGGCATTAAAATTTTAGCGCTGTCGCGCTGCAGGATTCAGTGAGGGAGTGTATAGAGGATCAAAATTACGATTGTAACAAAAATTCTGGAAGATCTGATATTTAACCATTCACATTCCCATCCTAACACTTCCTTCAGTACTGTGTAGATCTAATTACTGTCTAAAGTGGAAGAATAAATTAGGCCATTCCAGGGACGGGTCTCTTTCATGATTGGTCTATACCTTGAAATACTGTCCAGAAACAGCTCTTTAAAGTAGCGCAATGGGCTGCTACCAGTCCATGTCCTAGCAGATGTCTTTTTCAGTTTTAATCCCAAAACATAAAAACAGATACTTCATGCCTCTCCAGCTCTTTAATCTGTTTTTCCGTCTTGTCCATGTGTTTTTCCAGCCCCTGTCTCTTGTCACCATAGTGTGGCCCACCAAAAAAGATTCCTGGAAGTTAATGTGATCCCACAGCATCCACCGTCATCTCAGTGGAACATACGCACATCTCCAATTGGGTCTGAAAATAGTTTTTTAGCCATTTAGACCAAATCCCAAGGCAAGTCCGATACACGTAGTCAGACTACAATGTATAAACAACATGTTTACGCATCAGTACCTTTTAACTTTTAAACTGCATAAACTACACATTGTATTGTTCATGACAATTAGCCATATGTCACCAATATTTTTACATCCCCAGGGAGTTCAAATAATAAATAATTTGTAATTGTGCTATTTGACATTTAAGAAGCAAAATAATCCTTTATCTTCCTCAAGTCCAATTTGCATTTCCTTCTTTAAGGTCAAACAGTTGTAAATAATATATTAAAGGATCTTTTGCTCACAGTCAGAATTACCTGTCTCCATAGAGGCACCAGCTGAGAGTTGTCAAATTCAATGAGAAGGAGGGGGAAACAATCAATTAATCTCACTGCATGACAGCGAGAGATTAGCAAATCCACTGGAACCTTTGTGACATTTCCACAAATCCCATAGTTAATGGAAAGACTGTCAATACAATAGTGATAAAAAGGCATCTCAAGAAATCATTCTTGGCGTTTATCTTTCACTTCATACAACAATGCGTGCAAATTGTTTTTCACTTTGTTTCATATTTCTTTAATTTTATACAGTGGTCAGTTTTGTTAACAGAGGTACATGTGTGAAATGTTTAATTGACAGAGACCTGTCTAAATTTCCCCTCAAAACACCAGGTGGTTAGATAACCTGTTTAGCAGAAAAAAAACTACTCTAGTGTTAGGTGCATATCCTGTACCCCTCTTCGGCTGTAGCTGTGCACCTAAGATTACCTGGTTGTGAGTGATACAAACTTAAAAATCCACTTCATCTTATTGCAACACACTGCATGATATCAGTCCTTTGTAACGTTTTATGTAAAATTCTGTTTAGATCGAAGTATCAACAGGGGTCAACTACCATGGTAACAAAGTGCTCTGCTTTCATTTTGAGCGTGAATGAACAGCCCCTTTCTTTATGTTATCCACAGTATTTATTTTATTCCTCTCTGTGCAACATATAAACAATTTCAATAGCCTGATAACACTAAGTCACACTCTAAACTGATCCCATGCAGGTCTTTATGTAGCGATGCGCATTGTATCTGTCAAAAACACCTTCTCTCGTCAGACAAATTAAATGTGGAAAAACTGAGAATGCAATTGACTAATTGTACCTTTATATGAAACACTGTACTGGAAATATTGGCCGTCTCCCTTTGTTGGCGTTTTTGTGTTTTCCGTGTGAGAGGAAACTGTGGACAAGACAAAGTGCACTTTGTGTTCTCCAGACTTCAAAGGGTTAACCTGGGACGAATATATGATCAAAGGAGGACCCGAAAAAGAACCTCAGCGAGTGAGTGCAAGAATTTAATGAGGTAAATTAACATTAATGAAATCTGACCTCGTGCTTACCGAGCAGATGTCTAATCGAAGATGCTGTGGAAAAAAGATGTAGTTGAAAGGCCAGTTTGTTTATATATGTATGTGGCTGTATGTGTGTGTATATACATACATATATATATATATATATATATATATATTTATATACATACATATATATATATATGTATATATATACATATATGTATGTATATACACACACAATTCATATTATTGAAATGCTTTTTTTATGTAAGATTCATAAATAGTCATCTCAAGCATAGCATACAAAATCTTCAGTGGAATCTTAAATGAGTTTACTGAAATAAAAGAAATTGAATGGGCAAATCTTTGCAGAAACGTGGGGCGGCCAAAGCTATGTTTCAAGAGCATGTATAAGAAAATAGGATTTAAAGGGACATGCTTTTGTGGTTATCAATAAACATTAACGCAAGTAGGTGTGTGTGTGTGGGGGGGGGGGGCTTGTATAGAAACAGCTTGTGGTCCAGCCACCTGAGTCATTATAGAAGCTGCTGGAGACGAACTTACTTTGGCTCTGTTTTAAAGTAGGCGCTGCATGGCTCTCAGGAGCTGAGCCACAATGAAGCAGACGCATCGCCTTAAGGAATGAGTTTTTTTTTTTCCTGGCTGCTTCTGACAACTCATTGCCTTTAATTTTGGTGATGGATCTGTGTAGCAGCTGAGGGCAGAAGGGAAAACACGGCACAAGAGACTCTGTCCAGGACACGCTGATAATGCGAGTCTGCAACGCAAACCGGGCAGATTCTGCTCCTGTTTAATGATGGGCATGAAAAAAGAGAGCCACAAGACTGACAGCTCTGTATCTTACCGCAGGGCAAAAATAAGAATTCTCCATATGCCTATCGGTTTGTCTGTATTTTTGCCTGAAGTTAGAGTTAGTTGCAGAGACCAGCGTTACCACCCTGTACTTCAGGCATAGTCTAAAAACACACAATAGGGTACTTAACACAATTATTGTGTGTTATTCACATAATAATAGAGTGCAAGTAAAGCTTGGCATTTGACACGGGATACTGATAATCACTCTAAAATCACATATTTCCTGTTCTTGTTGCATTACTTTGCCCTGACGAAAGCCGTCGTCCTTCCATGCTGATAAACCCTCCATCCCCCAACCTTCAGTAGTAATTTTATGTTCATCTACTTTTCACCCGTATTTCCATTGCCCCCCCCCCCAGCTGTGCTTTAGATGGTTCACCTCCCTTTGAATCGTACGTTTTGGATCACACCTAGAACAGTATGACATTATAACATTACCTTTCCCATCAGTGTCCAATGCTCTGAATGTTCAACATGTGTAAGTTACATCAAAACCAAAACAGTGTCTTTGCCTTATTCCCGTTGGAGTAGCGTAATGCAGCAAGGAGCACAAACATCATCAGCTGGATGAGCAATTTATTCCTTTGCTAGTCAGTTATAAAAACGGATCTTTTTTTAAGGGGGGAGGGTGGCATTTCACTGCCTCTCGTCAGTGACAGTAAGGAATCTGTGGTGTCACTTCCAGTCCAGTCCGCCAGCTAGAGGCTAATTGGTCTGTCCCTGGCATCGGCACTCGTCCCCTAAGCCATAGAGTGCTGTAACCTACCTTGTGTATTTTTCACTAATTGAATTGCCTAATGAGGTCCCAGGGGCTACCTATCATTACCTCCGAGTTAATTAAAGCCTCAGCAGCGTGCCAAATGGCAAATAAAGATGCTATAAAATTGCGGGAAAGGAGCACGCCTGAAAACAGAAAAGGGGGGTGCATGGTTGACCTTGTTTTTGTCGTTGTTTGGGAACGCTGCATTCCAGGAAGAAACAGATGTCTATTATTTTTTTATTTGCATTTATTTTTGGCCTCAAATGTTCATATCCTGGCATAGATTTTTATTTTCCAGTGTGGTTTGATAAAAATTCACCCCATTAAAGATTGAGTCGTAATCACTCCCACATTTTCCCCTGCCTGTCCATTCCTCCACTCTCACCACCAGCTTTCAAAACAGGAAATCAGACGCAGAGCTAAATCTCAGCAAGTTACCTATCGATTTCCAATTTTAATCACAAAGTGTTTTGATATGGAAAAATTACCCCCAATGTCTAAAGAAAAAGTGTATAGAATTGCGTATCTAATTGCACTGTTAAGCTCATCAAATGGCTCAGAATCTATTAATGTTCTTTTCTTAAATAGGATGCATTTGGTGAAGAGTGTCACTTGCCTCAGGTGATCTACCCTTTGTTTTCACCCGTAGCCAAGCCCATTAATACAGGTTTGATGATATTTAGCAGATCTGTATAGTTGCTTGATACACGTCAGCCCACAAATATGACAGTGACAAGTCAGGTGATCTTTGAGCTCCTGGGGAACAGTGTTGCATTTGATACGATAGTTAGCCTTGTGGCGGTGAAACTGAACAACAAAAAGATCTCAGGTCTTAATAATGACCCTGCTGTCGTACCCCTGAGAAAGGCACCTGAATTTCACGCCACTGTCGTTTGCCATTGGATGAAGGGGCATGTTTGCAAGGTGTGCGAATTGCTTGGTGCAAAGTTTCTACTAAACAGTGGAATTAAATCATACAAAGGCAGATGAGTGTCACGGTAACCCCCCTAAAATATCCTTTGCAACAGAACAGTTGCCCAGTAAACGACTAGAGAAAAAAAAAGCACAAAGCCAGCGTTCTGGAAAGTGTGAAAAAACTGCCTGCATGTTCAGAATAAATATCAACATGCCGCTTAATCACAAGGTATTCCACAAACGTGAGGAATTTCAGACTAATGAGAACGGTTGGATTTTCTGAAACAGAGCAAGGTTCTGTCATTATTCCTATTATTTCCATATCTTTATAAATCAAGATGAAAGCAATTCTGTCCCATATTATAGAACTTCTTCCCACTTAGAAAAATCTCCCTGGCCTATTAATCAGTACAGATCTCATCACCATAGATGGCTGCATTCATATTCATTAAAAGTCCCAGCTATTCCATGGTCAAGTTAGTGACTATCCCGGTCGTAACTTTTAATTTCACTGGCACCCTATATTATCCTGTTTACTGACAAACCTTATTTGGGGTAAAAGTACACTTCAGACTAAAGTCAAACCATACTGTCAAATTTCTCCCGGAGCTGTAACTCTCCCCCGTCTCCGTGAACATCCAGACCCATTCTTGTTATGCAACATTTTGTGAAATGTCCATCACAAGCTGTACCGGACGAATAACCCGTCAACAAATACAGAAGCTTAATGCAAAAAGATTGGCCTCACCACAAATCACACTTATCGGGGCCGGATGTCCAAGGGCCCTAAAAACAATTTACAAGGTTGCACAGCATTGCCCCGTCTGCAGTGTACAGCAAGCCCAAAAACATCAGCTAGTTTGAGCTGCAGGATGTCTGCTTACCAAGCTGTTATAAAAATGATTAAAAAATGATTACAAATCATCTTATAAAATTCCCTGCTTTCTTCTATAATGATGGACAGCACAAATGTTTTACTATTTAGTAATTTTACCCAGTTCTTTGGATTGAAAGTTTAAACTGAAAATGAAAGTAAAATATGAAATTAAGAAGCCATGCGCTTCCAGTCCCACCATTTCCCCTGTTTTTTTTTTTTTTTTTTTTTAAAGTCCTTTAATACTGTTTTATGATCAAATACAGAACTCATACTCGTGCAACAAAAAAAAACAACTACAAAACAAAATGGCCCAACGGTCACTATTACCGCAGAGAGGAATTAAGCAGAATTTATTTCACAACTTGAATGCCACACTCAGAAGCACAACAAGGTGTCCGCTTATAAGAACCAATTTTAAGATTTATTTATCATGTTTCAAAGAAGGCAAAACACTCACAAAGGGGAGAGTGGAAGGAGTAACTGTGGAGAATAAAGATATGGAAAGTACTGGAAAGGTTTAACTAACATTAATGAGTTCATAACTAAAAAAGGACAGTTTTTGTTTTGTTTTTTTTAAAAAGAGACCTTTATACATTTGTTCTTTTATACAAGTAGCATTGGATAAATGCATTGGAAAAAAGGAAACCAGTTCTGCATTACACTTTACAAAAAATACATTTGTTTGATAGAGAGAAAAGGAAAAAACAGGTGGTCAAATATTGACCAATAATACTTTTCCTTTTCATCATTAAAAAAAAAAAAGAAATGCTCAATCTAATACCTATAAAAAGTTAGGAAGCAATATACAGCGTAACAAAAAAACAATATGGATCAATTTGATTTAATCAGTTGATTTGGTAACCAAGGACAGGGGCTGTGATTGAAACAAAGCATGATGGGAATTAAGGGATGCCTGATGGAAAGAGGTAGGTGGGGACAGTATGGAGGAATGCAGAGAGGTAAATGGGATTGGTCGAGAGAGAAGAGGTGTTGAATGACTGCTTGTGGAACCAATGGGGAGAGAAATACTTGGTTGGGTAGAGGAAGTGGAGGTGGAGGAGGAAGTGGAGGAAGAAGCAGATCCAGAGGGTTTGCCCTGCAGAGGGAAGTGGTGGGGCCGGCCCTCAGGTTTGGTCGTGAGGGACAGGGGCTGGGCTTGCTCCGAGTGAGTGGCAGCTGGCGCGGCGGGGGATGCCAGGGCTGCGGAGGGCGTGGCTGGGGAGTCCAGCATGCTGCCGTGAGAGGAGGCAGGGCTGTCGCACATCTTCTCGGACGGCAGATATTGTATGCACTGCTTCTTAGTCCTTGATGAGAAATCTGGAAAGACAGGGAGTAGAATGCTCATGGTGGTAGAAAGAACATGGCAGATAGGTCGTATAATTAGCTGACAGATTATATTCAATAAATGCTAATGCCCCTCCCAGTTGAAATGCAGTCAAATTCTGTAGACCTCAGGAGAACACAAGGGATGAAACAGGTATTCACAGATGGATACTGGTACATGTGGAGCACCATGAATGCTATGGGAGCAACTGACTAGTTTAACGCTTGCCAAGCAAGACAAATTACAACCACAGCAACAACAACAACGACAACAATAGCAGTGATTTATGCAATATTTCAATTAAACATACAGATGTCTGAAGGGATGTTTGACATTATCACTCCAAGATCAGATGACAGCCTGACTCCCAGTAACCGTGAAACACTCAGCTACATACACAGTCACTCCATGCCAACGATCATTAGACCAGTTCCTTGAAGGCCATGAATGACTTAATATAAAATTGTTTTGCAAATCAATCAAATTTTGATTATAGAGACTAAAGGGAATTTCCAATTGTGTAACCTTTCATTGGTATTTTGATTCATAATTAAAACAAAAAACACACCGAATACCGAAAAATGTCCATGTATTGCACTACATATGTAAAAGTATCGTTTAAAATTTTGCTAGACCTATCAGCTTTGTTGTAGTAGTTTATCAAATTAAGTTACTAAAATCTAGTTCTGAACAGTTGTTTTATTACGACTGCAATTGTCAAACAACACTGATCTGTAGACCCAGATGAAAGAATGAAAATGTTGAGCGAACCCCCCCCGTTCCGGGACATGTGAGAGACAGCGGTCAGGTAGTGGGGCTCCACTCCGCATCCTCCACGGGACGCCGTGCAGCACACGTACCTGCCATCGTTAGCATTGAACCTCATACGCTGCTTGGCAAAAGTCCAGAAGAGAAAGGAGTTAGAGGAGACAGTGGCGAGGGGAAAGAGCCGGAAACGTGAACATGACACAGCTACCGCGGGGGAGCCGCGGGCGCGGAGGGGGACCCAGAGACACAGTGTGTCCCCACAACCCTGGTCACAGGAGACCCCAGCCGCTCAGCTTCCATACGTATTGCAGGAGGCAAAGAGGCGGAGGCCTCAATGAGCCACGGTCTAGAGACACCTACCTTCTGGAGTGGATTCTGGCTTATTCTCCCGCTTTCGCTTTTTCCGCTTCCCCTGCAGAGGAAAATGGCACGATGATGAGCTAATGGTGAAGAAATGATGCCGGCAGAGAGGAAGCGAGTCTTAAACACTCTGGCAGGTGACCAAAATAGGCTCTTGCATTACATCTACTATGCCTAGAGTATAAGTACTCGGACTAACACCCTTGCCCACCCCAAGCCGACCCTGACAAGCTGCCACATTACTTGTATGGTCACAAGGCCGCAGTTGTGTCCGTCTCCAGGACGGGAAGCGGATCCTGCTCTGGCATGAGCCGTGGGCCGTCGGCGCCTTGGCAGACTTACATAGTTGTCTCGTGCCGACCAGCCCGGGTACAGCTGGGAATGAAGCTGCCGTTCCTTCCTTGCCAGCTCGTAGTACTTTGCCTGCTCCTCCCGCGACAGCGAGTGCCACTGTGAACACAGGGAGCCGCGCGGTGAGAACGGGAGCTCTAGCAGGACCAGAGCGGGGTCCACGGGCCCCCAGCGAAGCCGGTCCGCTCACCCTCCTCCCCAGGATCTGGTTGATGGCGGCGCTCTCCTTGAGGGTGCACTCCGCCACCACCTTGGCCCGCATCTCCTTCATGTAGAGCATGAAGGCATTGAGCGGCTTTTTTATGTGCGGTTTCTTGTCCTCCTCCTTCTTCACCGGCCCCGGGGACTTCCTGTGGAGAGAGGGAGGCGTCCAGGCATTTCAGAGAGGGCCGAGAGAAATATAATCCTGGCATTTCTGAGGAACTGACAGGTTGCTGGACCAAAAGAAGGTAAATCATCAGTTAAAAAAATCGACAATCTGCTGGGACCAATAGGGAGGAAATGGACTCACGAGTGAGCAGCGGAGACGACGCCATCGGAGTTGGGCTCCTGCTTGATGGCGGGGGAGACGATGGCGGGGTGTGGGATGCCTGTTTGGTGGAGACCATGGGGGTGATGAGGCACCATGTGGGGAGGGAACCGGCTAGACACCAGGCTGTGGAGAAAGGAGGGAAAGGGGGCCGACACCCAGACATCAGCTTCACGGTAGCTGGACAGACTAACGGAGACCTCTGGACGAATGTAAACATAAGCATAGTGACAGGACATAAACTCCACCCCAAGTCTCCCACAGGATTGTAGAACTCCTCCTGCTGACCTTCTGCTATTCTCCAGCACCCTGCAAACAGCGCCCCCTATGCCTCATTCAGGTACTCCTGGCTTTACATTAAGGGAAAGCTCACACAAAGCACACTTGAGAAATGCCATTCTAAACTGAGGAGGGAGTGCGCTGTTGCTACAGCAACAGAGGCAGCTCGACACCTGAACCCAGCTCCAGACCGCAGAAGGGCCCACTCTGCACCCGGCACTGGGAATCTGCCCGTCAGGGACATTCCAGGCTTCCACCACCCAGGACAATGGGCCATTGTCATCAAATTGGCTTTAATAAATAAATCAAATCGAGATCTGTGTCTGTTCTCCACACATTTTTGTTAAATCAATATTTCCAGTTGTACCCAACGGGTCGTTTTTGCAGGGTAAAACAGAATAGCAAATGAAGATTGGCTTGTTGGATTCGGAGATGCACCACGAGTTTCTGGTTCCGGAGAAACTTTTCCCTCCACTTGAGCAACCGAAGAAATACAATTTCCTTGGAGGGTGAATGCAGATCAGGGAGCGTTGGGCAGCTACCCCACCAAACGCACCGACGGCCTCTATAGCAGCCTCTCGCTCTGCTCATATTAATTCCCAGAATCAAAACCAGGGGGGTGAGGGGGGGGGGGAAGATTTCCCATTAAAATGGAAGCAGCTGCTCTTACAAAAAGAGTCACACGCAGAGAGGAACATGAGTCAACAACAACGACAAAAAAAAAAAATTAAAAAATAAATGAATATAATCGCTCACAACACAGTTTCAAGAGGGAAAGAAATGTTAAAAATGTGCAATTATGATCAATTAAAGCTTTTAAAATGATTTGTTTTGAAGCTGGGAACAGGCTGACGGGGCTGTTCGGGCTCCTTTGGGAGAGCAGAAGCTGCTCTTCCCCTCTCCTCGGCATGTAAAAAGAGAACAGCCACTTGCGCCCCCTCCCCCCCCTTCCTTCCGACTTTCCCCCTTTGAACACGGCGAGATGAATGCCGGCGATTGCGCGAGTGACTGTTTGCCGGGATTGTGCTCCGACGCCGAGCCGGCAAGGGGCCCTAGCGGAGCACACATCTGTGTTTGGGGAGCCAGGGAAACCAGCGGATGCGCTGCCAGCTTTCTGGGCTTGGGAGGAGCGACTGAACGGCATTAATGCGTCTTTATGCGTTGCATGCGCGGGCGCTCACAATCGGTCATTTAAAGCCCGTTGCAGATATTCCGTCTCCCGCCCGTTCCGAAAGGCCCGCTGCCGATTCGTGCATTTCGGAGAGTTCGGTGGGACGGTAGGAGCCGCTTGGTTCCTCGCCATCGCTAGTGGGGAGCCTTTCATCTCCGTACGTGTTGCGGAGATCGCTCTCCAGCCGGGCCCAGTCGCCAAGGGAGGCTCTTCAGATCTATAATCCGGCACTGAAACATCTTCTCGGGAGTGGGAATCGCGAATAGTCTCTGAGGTTCTCCGTTCTTAGAGGAGCAGTTAAGGACGGTCTCTTGCCCGTCGGAGAATGAGGCCTCATTTGTATTCCGGGACAGGCCCACTCCCTTCCTGGACACGTCCAGGCTGTAAGCTCCGCCCCCCGAATCCGGGGCAGCCCCGAGGCCGTGCCACTCCCATCGATGTCAGTGATTCCCCTGACGGGCTAGCTCATGCAGTGCAAACCTGCAGATTCCCGGGAATTGGCATTTCACGAATTACAAAGATAATGCACAAGGCATGACTGCATAGCTAATGCGTTTCCTAACCATGCGGTGCAACTGGACAGGGGAGCTCACCTGGACATGGACGCATTCATTGCAAGTGCCGGGTAGGGGTGTCTGAATCCCCCCGGGGGTATGGAGTACATGGGCTGGCCCTGCCTGGAGGTGGAGGAGAGCATCGGTGAGGGTCATCATCTGATACACCCGACACGTTCCAGCAGAATGCAACAGTCACAAACGATTCAAGCATGCAAGCTCCCACAATTCAGTGTTTCTGGGATGGTAACAACCGTCCCCCACATCCCCACCCTATTATCAACTTGAAAGTGTGGCATCAAAAATAGACTAGCAAAAAATTTCACGCACAACATCAAAGAGGTGCACCTCGCCAGCTCTGAGCATCTGGTGATTAGGCGCGTTGCGAGGGAATCATCGCATATTAGCTGAAGGCTGATCCGCCTTTGATCGGGCTGAACATCCATTCATCCCGCACTGACGCAGAGCCGCGCGTGAGCCGCGTGCACATGAATGGAAGCGGCTGCTGCCCCCCCCGCTGAGGAGGCTCTGGGTCACATAGGTCAGGCTGGCAGAAGACCCAGCCCAGACTGCTCTTGGGGTGTGCTGCATGGCGAGGTGACTTACTGCGGGACCAGCCAGCCCAGGGGATGAGGGATCTGTCCCACTGCCCCAGGCGACAGTGGGTAGTAGGGCGAGAGCTCTGAGGGGTGGGGAGTCCGTGGGATGCCTGAGAAACCGAGAGCAACGATCCATCACAGGTCTGGAGACCTCGAGTCAGTGCGAAGGAGGTGGGTGTGAAGACAGTGATGCATACCTGTCTTTGGGTCCAGTATTTCTGGAGAGAGGTGCGAGGGTGGCGTCCCGGGGGAAAAGTGTTCATTGCTGTAGGTGATGAGGGGCGTGAGAGGGTGCACATGATGGGCATGCTGCACCACTGGGACCTTGTTAGACTGAAGGAAAGAGAGAGAGCGAGAGCGAGAGAGAGAGAGAGAGAGAGAGAGACTTTAGACCATCCACAGCTCCACACTCGCCAAGACATCCTACCATGGGTCAGAGCTTTATAAATTAACGTTTCCCCTATTAAATTTAATAAACAGTGGCATCTCTAGCTATTAAAGCAAAATGAATCACTACTGTAAGGGGTGGAGATTGGAGCTGCTGTTCTTACAGAGGAACTTTTACTCAGCATTTTACACTCAGTGGTAAGTGTGTGTCTTCACCTTCTCCAATCATTCTGACACAAAAGCCAGTCGCTGAGCTGGCAGGGGTGGAGAACACAGAGGGCCACAGACACACCCTGCCCCGTCTCGCGCTGCCGCGTGGGGGATCACGCCCGTCGCCCCCAGCTGCTTGTCTCCACCTGCCCGCCGGGGCAGACAGTGGCAGTGCCTGGTTAAACAACAGGGGTGGTGTGTGTGGCAGGGCCTCATGATGGCTGGACACATACCAGAGACCATGTGAGGACTTTGCGCGTCTGCCAAGAGCGGCTATGCACTCCAGCGGACAGGGCACAAAGCAAGGCAGCCACGGCCGATAGGAAGGGTGAAGGGAAACCTAAAGACCAGCCTACTGCTCTGTGGGATCTCTGGTGGGCAGGTCAGGACAGAAGCAGAAGTGCAAAAGTGGGACCCATAGACTGGTTAGGGGCTGCTTATCCACATTAGGCTCCATGCCCCTGTTACCCTATCCCAGGCAGCACACCGCACGAGACTGGGCTACACCCTGGTTGAGATGCCATCAGAGGGTACATACACACAATCACACTGGGCAAATTAGCAATGCCAGAGTTGTAGCCTAACTATGTTGTTAGACTGCTGGAGGAAAGCTACTCCACACATGAGGGGATTCAAACCCTGACCCCAGGGGTGCGAGGCAGTAGCGAACCCCCCCCCCCCCCGAGCCACCATACTGCCATAATACAACGTTTTAAAAACAGCTCTTTTCTTAAGGTACCACAGTCTCTTCTCCTGAACTGTGCCAGTCAATGGGCTGCTTGTTAGCCATCATGCTGGAGAAGGGAGGCTTGTTCCTCTTGCACCCCCCCCAACCTGTCCTGTAACCGCCACGCCCTGCAAGGGAACAAGCTCTGCATTGAGTGTCCCCCAAGCACCCGCCTCACGCCCTGCAAATGCCTCCAGGTCTCTGACAAACCTTCCCAGATCCCCCCCCCCCCCCCCCCCCCCCCCCCCCCTCCCCCCCCGGGGCGGGTCGCGAGGGGGGGGAGACCTCCCCCCGGGGGCGGGCGGGGGGGGGGGGGGGGGGCGGGGGGGGGCGGGGCGCGC
>JAOYFF010000041.1:13266715-13302957 GCA_025773925.1 Cryptomyrus ogoouensis | reverse complement strand
ATCAGGTGTGTTAAATGAGGGTGAACCAAAAGCTGTGTAGGGCTCCGGCCCCCCAGGACTGGAGTTTGAGACCCCTGGCCTAAGCCTTTTACACGGTGCTGTATTTCTCCGAGTCGGTCATCACAGTCACCCATCCCAGCAGCTGCTTCACGGCACATTTTGGCGTTTCCCACAATCTCAGGGCTCCCTCTCCTCTTTCCATCATCGTACCATAACTTAGACCCCCAGGCTAATTCTCCATTACACCTGGTGACCTCTGCTCATTAATTGGCAAACTCCCCCCCCCCATCCCACCTTCCCCTCCCACTCCATGCTTTTTATCATTCGGAAATAAGCTTACAGGCGTCAGCTGTGGCTGCGGGGGGGGGGGGGGTTCATCCCATGAAGGTGAGAATGGACCGGATTTGGGGAACCCAGATACCCTCAGAGCACCCTCTGAACTGAGCCCCCAGATAAACATAGGATCGTCTCATTCTACTTTCCAGTACTGAGGGATCACTACACCCATTTCAAAATCCAAAATAATTCTTCTGATGTCTCATACCTCATCTCATCTTCAAAGATGGGAACAAGAAGTTTTTCACTGTCTTAGCGAGTTTTAAGCCGTCTGCGGCACAAGCGAGCGGCCATTTCACAATGAGTGATAATGAAATGAGGACGCAAGTGCAAAAGAACGCGATTAATGAGGGGAGCTTGTCCCAGTGACCCTGGGTGCCAGCAGATCCAGGGTTTCCCCTCTGTGCTTTACAAGCATGGCAGGCCACCAGGCCTGCAATTAACAGTGCAGTGCTGAAGCCTTCACTTAACAAGAAGCACTTCGTCTGCCATTAAAGTAACAAGGCAAAATAAATCATGAGTGGCAGCAGGAATGTGCAGTCACGGCTATATTATGTCTAAAATAAATTGTTCCCCCACCGAACTCCTTCGAAAACGTTTGGTCAGAGATAAACTCTGATTTCATCAGTGCTAACGAGATTCCGGGGAGAAATTCTGGAATCTTAATGACAGATTTACTTATTCTGATGGGCTGTGTATGATAATGCTCACTTTTTCTTTAAATCTTGTTGACAAAAGCTGATTCTGTCAACAAAGGCAACCAAGAGAGACCCAGTAATCACATCAGGGAACAGAGAGCAATGCATTTCGCTGACAATTAGTCACATGGTAAGGTTAGGGTTACTTGACAAACACAGACTTGATGGAAACTGCTGTCTCGAGACATACAGAGAGGACTTTTAAACGGCTGAAAATCCACCCATATTGCAGACAAGTTGGAACCTTTCGTGGCTTCTAACACCATTATGCTAAACAAATGTCCTCCACCACTCTTTAACTGGGGGGGGGGGGGCATACATCCACCAGTTTAATACAAGACTGTGATTCGTTCACTATTTCTCCAATTTTTTTCTGCTTTTGTTCTGAATGTTTGTTTTCCTTCTGTCTGAGTGATACTTTTAAACTGCACATGGGCCATTGTACATCAGAAAAGGAACTATTATATCTTACATTGTTTCCTCAGATTAGACACTGGTCTTTCTGGGAGCCATTTACCTATCCCCAATAAACATAATATTTATCATGTTAAATCATGTGACTTTTACCCCAACCCTATTACTTATTTTATAGTAATTTTACCAAAAGGCCTCAATTTAAATGCCTCAGGATTTCCCTGGCAGCAAAAACCCCATTCAGTCACTGCATTTCAGAGATTAATATGCGGGAAGCAACAAAGACCTGCAAAGTTGTTCCCGGTGCAGCTTGCACAGCGCGAGACACAGAGCTGGAAATCATTAAAACTCTCCGGGGTCCAGGTCAGAGCGCAGGAGCAGGGGCTGATTAGCCATGCTGTGCCGTGTTAAAGAAATGCCACTTTTGGCACGTGAACGAAACACACCAGCACTGGTAACGGCAGAGTGAACGATCGGCCTAACAAAAATTCTTAGAGGCAAAAACAAACCCATAAACAAACTACGTGTGCAGCTTAAGATCAGTTTGGCAGAACAAATATTTTAACAAGTTTCTGCTTTCCAATTCGTATTCCAAGGGGAAAACAAATTGTGCACGTTTCCTACCCAGCCTGCCGGGTCTACTTACTTGGTAAATAACAAAATTATACCAGGATGTCATTGCCCTGTTATGTGTTTTAGGGTACCAGGAGAAGCTAATTAAAAGACAAACTCAGAATGGCTCTGTAATGGACAATCCTCCGTCAAAGTGACCAGAACTTCATTCTCCTTTAAGGACCTTCTCCCACTGCTAAGTGGTAACATTAAGCCTTTTCATTCTCCATAAATTTTTGACAAAGTCTAACTTCCCTTGCTGCACTCTTTGGCTCCCTTTTTCCACCATAGCAGAGTACAAACAATGCTTCTGCAGTTCCTCATTCTGCCCTGCTATGTAGAAGGGTCACGGAGGAACACAGTGGGATCACAAAAGAATTCACTCAAAATGTTTTTCCCTTCACAAAGGGAAAAAAAATATTCCAGGTCCTGCAATCAAACACCATTTGGCATTTACATCTGCAGACAGCAGCAGAAGAGAGACTTCATTCACATTTATTTGAAACGAAGTTAATAAAAAAAAAATAGGAGATAATAAACAGAAATTAAGACCAGGGATTAACTATAAAAAGACTGAAGCGTTTCATATCCTTGACTGTAAACAAAATTCATAATGTTTTACATTCTATAATAAAGTTATTGTACTTGAACATAAAGTATTATTGTTCAAATAACACCAACTTCAAATAAAAAGTATGCATTCAAATGTTTATTTGACCTGAAACACTACACAATATGCCAACACTATATCCATTTAGAATCACACGTCATACGCACTTAAGAGTAGCGATAGTATACAGGTTGGCTTTCACAGAGTAATGCAAACGTGTAAAGGTACTCAGAAGGCTTTCAGACATTATTGTCAAAATATATATTGCACTAATAAAGGAGTCTTGGGTTTCTAGGAACACCTATGAGAACGAGATGCCTCTAGCTAGCCAAGGTGCTAAGGGAAATGCAAACAGACCTGGAAACCCAGATCATTTTGCGGAATTCCCGTGCACCTCTCAGCCGCCATGACAAAACTCCAATAGCCTGAAAGAACAAAAGAGGATTCCCCCTCCCTGGTACACACCTTGTGCGTAGAGGGTAGCCATTAAGTTAATGAGCCCCAGTGGGGACCTCCAATGAAGCCATCATGAGCCTGCTTAGAATAACAATGGCTGACTAACACCTATTTAATTGAATGGAGCGCAGTGCAAGGGAGGAAGAGTTGTTTTGGGACAGTGGAAAGAGATAAAAAAATATGGGAACGTGGGGGAGGGGTCAATTCTTGTCTCATTTGCCTTTCAGTCTAACGCTTGGCTGGGTCCAATCAAATAACTTGCTTTTTGAGGTGAAAGGGGGATTGCAGGGATGGAAATGGACTCAACAATATTATATTAGCTAGTTTTACAAAGAAGTCCTGGTGTTTAATGAAAATCACAATTTTCAATGCGAGGTTAAAAAAAAAAAAGTGGGACGTTTGGAATTTACACTCCCCATGCAAACACAAAGTACCACACACATTTGCTTTTCTTCAATGAGACATTTCTTCACATTGACGATTTCATATTCAGCCATTTCCCCAAATCCCTTTTAGAAAGGAGTCTGGGGCAGCCCGAACTGATTGTTTAGACAAACTGGAAACTCAGAGGACACTAAGATGAGAACCTATCAGGATAAAGCTGGCTGCAGGTGGACGAATCACAAGGCTGTTTGCAGAAAACCACACATCACAGTCACGCTTCAAGCCCCAAACTTCTGACATTTGTTTAATTTGATTTAAACAACTCAAAATGTACACTAGAGATTTACTGTGGACTGTTACATGAAGTAAAGCTTTTATTTACCAGAGCGCTCAGGCTGTCTTCTTATAATGTAATGTTTCATACATTTGTAGGAACACTTCAAGAAACAAATAGCAGAAAACTACCAATAAATAGAAAGACAGATTGAATTTTCCATAGTTAAGATAATGTGCTACAAATTTCAGTTGCAGTTTTTTTATAAACAGAATCAAACAAAAAGACACTCTTTCAGCCAATCAACACAACAAACATGATCATTTCAAACTATTTAAAGCAGCACATCACTCTATCTGCAATTCCAGGCTAACAAGTTGACCCCATCAGCCTTCTTCCAAGTGTGTCTGACAGCTGAACTGACCAGTTTTTAAGACCCAAAACCCAGTTAAAACCAAATGTAAAATCCTACTGGAATTTACACTTGAGTACAGCAGACAGCGATTTGCACAACTACATAAAAACTGTGCACATCTGTGGCAGGCACAGTCACAGAGAACAGTGGGATTATTATGCTAGCCCCTTAAAAGCCGTAACAGGCAGCTGTTTACATTTTACAATTGTAACTGACAAGACTCATCATTTTAGTTCACAACTTTATTTGCAGTACAACCCCCCTTGTGTCTGTGGGCTCCCATTAGGTTTATTGACTCAAGTAGGCTAACAGGCCTTTGGCACTATATATCTACAGAGCCAGTCTGTCAGGGAGAGCAAAGCTAATTGAATATGAGAGAATCAACTGCCATCGACAGCTTAAACATTTTCAACTGGGGAAACCGGCAGGGGTGATTGTGCAGTGTTGTTCCTGACCTTATTTATCCTCCTCTTTGAAAAACATAACAGATAAAATTACTGGTGTTTACTGGTGAGTGGTGACAAATTTAAAGTGCTATGATAAAGTTCCCAACCAGCACCCAGTGAATGTCAAAACAGCTGCATTTCTCTATGTTTAAAGCTGTAGTACCATGTAATTATAAGGAAATACAGTACGCCTACGTTCTCAATCATGCCCGTCTTATCTAGGTGTATCTCCAGCAATCGGTATCAGGTCAATGGCCCCACTGTTTTCATAATGCGCTGCTGATTGTTAAGTATCACGCTCCCAGTAATAATTACCAGTAAATAATAAATATGGGTACACAAAGAAAACAGGCCAGTTTTCAATACGCGAGTGACATTTATCTGTATATAAAAACTGTTCCCCAACATGAAAACCCGTTCGAACAAGTACACTAGATCACTAGGTCTATTTTAACGACAAAAAAAGTTTTTAACTCATAGGAAAGCACTGAATAATAATTACATTGTGTGGAAAGAGTCGGCTTAGTGGGGAATGGGGGGTCATCCGAACTGAACAAAAGGGGGGGGTCCTGCTTAAGGGGTCACTTGAAGGGGGACGCGACGCTCCGCTGGCAACTTTTTACCCATAGAGCCCGGGACCGCGCAGGTAAATAACAATAAGAAATAAACAATAATAATAATAATTAATAATCACAAAGCGACTAACACGAGGAAAACAGGTGGATGTAGCGGGTTAAATGTCACTCACCGTCCGGGCACTGGGGGACAGGGAGCCGTTGGAGAGGTAGGGGTTGGTGAGGTCCGGGATCATCAGGAAGGGGTAGCCGGGATAGTGGGGACTCTTAAAAAAGCCCCCATCTTGCTGTCTTCTCAGTGCTTTAGGGGGGAAGCATGGGGGAAAAAAGTTAGGAAGTGCTGATAAAACAATGATCGGGAAAACTTCAGCTCAAAGGGACAGATGTATGGTTACCTTCGCTAAAGTCATCTCTGGCTTTCTCGTAACTTTCTGAATCCGGTCTCGGCTGGGGACGTCGCTCTGCTTGCTGACATGCACAAACACAAAGGACGGGGACATAATAACAGAATTAATTTCTTGTCAATATCAAAATTGGCATTTGGGGATTGCAAATGTCGTTTGAAGATGTTATCCTCACCTCCGAGTCCGAGGAGCTGCTGTTATTTTCCGACTCGTTCACTAAGGACGACTTCACGTCGTCCAGGTCCCTCTCGGCCGAGACGTTCTCGGATATTTTCTCCTCCTGTTCACCTTCGTCTTTGAAGGAGATCATTTCATCGTTCGCTCCTAGGTCATCCCCACCGCCTCCGTTAAGTTGTGGCATGTTTGCAAGTAAACGAGCAACGTTATCTCCCCCTTTTTAAATAATACGACAAAGATACGGCTGTTTGTACGATCCACGGCGTTCGCCTCTTTACGACAATACTGTGGTCCTTGATTAAACTTCTGCGATCACTCGTTAAAAGCAAAAAAAAAACTATTCGTCTTACTCTTGCCAAACTTCCAAAGCTTCCAAACTCAACTTTAAATGCATAATAAAAACGTACAGTTTTCCATGGCTAAAATACGCTAAAAATTCCAATAATCCACCCGAAAAAATGCAAATTTTAAATGCAATGTAAGCAATTAAGTGAAGGGAGAAAGACGCGAGTCTGCGCGGCGCCGCTCGGCTGTTTTTACGCTCCGTCTGGGTGTCGAAACGGTGCCGCTCGGCTCTTCCCCGTGAGTCGCCGATGTAGCAAGAGGCAAGAAACGGTGCAAAACTCTCCGACTAATCCGAGTTCATCCATTAAGATCCATCCGTGCGTTTTCTGCTAGACTTCGCAAAACATATAGTTTGGGGAGGAAAAAAAAGATGGACTGAAAAAGTTCAGCGCCGAGGCTGCAAACGCATGAAGAAGAAGGGCGCACGAAAAAGATTACAAAGTTTCTGCGATCAAGTTTCCTCCGGATCCTTTACTTATAACTCGCAGCTCACCGTATCCTACTTTCCAAAGTATTCTAACGTTTAACAATAAAAGCAGGACCGATCTTGTTTTGCAGTTTAAACACACTGCATGTTTCGAGACGGAAAAAAAGCAGACTGCCCCCTTTTCTGTTTCGATCAACGAAGAAATGCGCAGAGATGTTTAGTTTGGTTGCTGAAGTGGAAGGAAGAAAGGAGAAGGGTTGATTAAAATGCAGAGGAGGAGTTTGCGCTGAAAACCGACACTTCATTCAGGACTGGCAGCCGATGGTTTGCTTAAAGGAACAGTTAGAGCAACACTATTCCTAGGACTGACATTGACAAAGAAACTCATAACGTGCCTTTCCTTCCTAGGTAAGTATTACAACTTATATTTTAGTCAATTTACTGCCTGTTACTTTTACCATGCCACGTACTCTTGCATTTACAATTTGTAGAATTATTCTAAATAATAAATCAGTCATTAAGCTTAGTGTTTAGTTTTTATTAAAATATAATACCGCTACTGGCATTATTCATTTATTTATTTAAAACAATTCCCATAAAAGTCAGTAGGCATTTTGAAGTCACTGACTTGAAATCTAGCTGGATTTTTAGATTCACATTACTGGGGATACTGAACATTAGATATCACTGAGGAACTTGGACCGATGTGCTGTAGTTTAGTGTACCAATTAACTTTTTCTTGTCTGTTCTTGCGGTGTCATAATGAGTCTACGTATATATTTTACTGTTTCTGTTTATTACAGATATTTTGCCTTCGTTTCCTACTATACTTGTTATTATTAGTATGTTTTAGATGATGCGTAAGCTATTTATTAGGCTGTATGCCTTTTTGGGTGTCGGGTTTAAATTTTGCCTATAAGATTTTGAAAGCACTGAAAAATGTAATGACCTTTAGACATTTTAGAGACTCGCATTTTAAAAAACATTTAAAAACAAATCTTCATAAAGCTTTCATAAATGTATTACATTCATCTCAAGACGGCTACAGAACGAGACTGTCCCCCTCTGCCAAAGGATCTTGTTTTCAGTCCTTGTCCATAAGACGTATCATATTTGGAAGGAGGCCAGCAGTTGAAGTTAAAATGGCGTCACCCAATGAAGCAGTGTTAGTAATTTCAGCTGTGCCTTCCGTCAAGGCCTGTGTAGTCGGCCTACCATTCAAGCCTTACACCAACAGCAGAGCTCCTCATATGTGCCTTTCAGAATGAGAGCCACCTCCTGATGGACCCTCTTAGGGCTGTTTCAGTCAGGTATGGGGGATTTTGCACCCACCTGCCTGGTGCTTTGCTATCAGTAAGACTTCGATGAGTCCCCATCTGCTGGTATGTTGTGTTCTTACAAGTAGAAGAGCTCCGGAATTAAGATTCACGCAGTTTTAGTGGTGATTAACCCTTGGTTGTGCAGCGATGCAGTATGACAGGGTTGGGGCAGAGAAAGACCAACTTAACATTTTACAGGCTCCTTTGTTGCTGGAGATAAGGAGGGGGTGGGTGGACAGATCCCCTTTCACTTTTATTTGAGTTGTGCCAAGCACCCCTGGCACTTCCAAGACGCACTGGGCTTCGAGCCCCCCCCCCCACTACCCATCCCCCCCAGAGCTGCCAGCAGTTGTGTGATAATGACAGGCTTTGCGTCGAGTCTTAATTACACGCTGCCACGTTAATTGCATGTTAGTGCCTCCGAGGACAATGGGTGAGCGGAGAGAGACGGCCGGGCCGAGCAACGGTGTGGGATAAGCAGGTCTGTTTGCGGGCTTTAGTCCGGCTGGGTCACCAAATCCCTCTCCCACTGAGAGGGGATCCCAGGACCCCCCACCAAGCCAGCACCCGGGGGTCCATCCCACAGCACTGTCAGAAAATATGTACAGAAGGTGGGATCTGGGAACCGATGTGAGAGAAAGAGATGAATCGGCTCTCCTGATCCGTGAAGAATCGCTGTAGGTGCCTAGCTTTCTCCCCAGTACTCAAATCTCCTTTCTTTTTGGTGTTTTTGGTCATTTTTAGTTGAATGGTTTCATTTATCTGTAGGTTCAAATCCACTTTGTCATAGTTATAAGTCTCGGTAAAGCTGAAGGCGTTTTTCGTCTGTGCATAGGTCATGCAAAACATCAAGAAAGACTCTGCATTCTTTGTATTATCTGTAAAATCAATTGAATGATCTTGACCATTTTAAACTAGAGAAATGTTTTAGTCGCTAGATTTGGCAAACTACTGACTTTTAGGGTTTGTATGCCCAAGGAGAATGATAACAAATCATCATATCACTGAAAGACGTATCTCCATGTGCAACTGCAATTAAGTCAGACTTTACAGCTGACCTAGCAGTGTCTGAAACAAGGTGACTATAGTTCATAAAACCTGACATGGAATGACAAAAACAGTAAAATGGTAACTTTCTTATACACAAAACTTTTTTGTTAAATGTTGAAAAAAAGTTCATGGAATTTCTAAACTGCTTCTGTGATGTGGGTGTTATAACAACATTGAAATAAAGATGTATTATCAAAATCTTGTTTTTTTAAAGTGTGTTATTTTTGTTAACGGTGTGCAATTTCCAGGTTCTCGATCCAGTATTCCTGCTGGAGCAAATATTTTGTTAGTGTGTTGGTGTTGGTGCCACATGAGTTTTCTGGTGTGCAATAAAGTAATTGTACTGTCAACAAGTTTACCATTTAAAACAAACATGAACACTGAGGCAACATTAATGGAATCCTGGTTATGTTGTCTTTTATCTGCTACTTTAAGTCCCACCTCTGTAGTTAGCTAACTGTATAATTTAAAAAGCCAACATCTAATGTATAATTATCTATTTATAAGCATCTATCATCTACCATACTTTTAGAGTGGCAAGGTTAAGAAAATACCAGGGTATACTGTATACATAAACAGGTACAGTTGTTTTGAGTATGTGCCTGTACCGTGGTTTTTATCCTTCCAAAGGAAAAGAAAGGCTGTGTGTGTGTGTGTGTGTGTGTGTAGGCATCTGATAACCAAGAACATCACAAACAAAACACTCCATGACACACACCTTAGCCAACACAAAACTCATTTTATTAGGAGCAGGTATCAAAGTACTTTAAGCATAATATTTTAAAATTAAATCTTCTCATGCTTCTTTGACACCCAGAGTTAAGAATTAGTTTAAAGAGACGTGTGCATTTTGGGGGCTGGAGATACACTAGAAGCTGCACACTGGGGGATGAATTATTCAAGGGCTGATATATTAAATCGTATAAATGATAAATTATTGACATGTTGACTTTGGTTATCCATAAAGGGGAAATTTCACTCCAAATTTCCTCCCCTGTCAACGGTGGACAAACATCATGACTGACACTGATCAGGATGACCACATGCCCTCCGGGCCCTTCCTCCTCCTCCTCCTCACGCCCTGCTAAATAAAAGTGCTGAAAATAAATGGAGACCAGGGTATAATCAGGTGATGTCTGAATCTGACATGTATTGTGCTTATTTGTCCTTATCCTTTAATTAAAACAATATGTCAATGTATGGTGAAGTGTAAAAAAAATAATAAAAGCTAACAACATACATTTATGTACAATTATTTATTTTGTAGTTCTGGGGGAAAAGTTCTAGTAAATTTTACAGATTTTTTTTTTTTTTTTTGATGGCAGCCAGTTTTCTAAATGAGGCAGCATTCATTTTACTTAAATTTAGAAAGTGTTCAAATGGACGTCACCATTTATAATAACTGAGCATTTATGGTATGCCTGTCAAGTTATTCAAAAACTATTTTTGGAGTTTTACAATTTAGCCTTGCTTAAAGAATCTCGCATGCTGATAATGCATAACCCAAGACCAAAATGACACGTTTTATTGCACTGAGTTATTGCTGTTTATACCTGCTACACTAACATTTATATCTTGTATGTAGGTCGTGCCCTTTTAAGTAAATCATGTTTGCGTTGAATATCTTATCTGTACCATGTGTGTTTTACACAGACACTGGGAAACAGCTTAGCTGTGAATCCAGCTCACTACTCTAGAGAAAACTACACTATTATCCTCAGGTTTATGAATTCTCCATAACCAATCCAAATAATGACTGACTGATGCCCCTGATACTTAAATAGCAGTACTTCTCTGAAAAGATCTGTCATGTAGTCATATAAAAACTGAAGATTTAGCCATGTATACGTGGATTGTCAGTTGTGACATTATAGATCCAGGCCTCGATGTTATATATGTTGACTGTTCCCTTTTTTTTTTTTGATAATTTCAATATGCTAAGCGGCCTCCTCTGCCAACCGCAGAGACAGGAGGCACTCTGGAGGTGAAAGACTGGGGTTCTCTTTGAAAGTTTCACTCTGACAGACGCTCTCTGAACGAGTCGCTCTTCCTCCTCTACCCTTCTCTTCTCTCCAGGCTCCCTGGCTGAGGCTCCGTAGCCGCGGCGTGCACACAGTTAACCGCGTGTCCCTTCTCTGTGATCAAAGGCAGCAGGAGAAGTGCGGCGGTACCTTTTCGTGAGGCTGAGCCACCTCCGTCTTCCAGCCGTCCCCCATGCGAACGCACACGCATGGCAAAAAGCGAAGAAGCATTGCCATAACAACCTGCCACAGATACATCAATCTAAATCCAGGGAAGTAAAGACAGAAAGAACAGGCAATCCCTCTAATCATCACTATTAGGAGAATATATGTCACAGTGCATGAATATTGTATCACCTGCCTCTTCCAAGCCTCTCCACACCCTACTTTTGCAGTAGCGAAAAACGTAACCCAGGATTTTTGGTGCCACACATTGTGAAGCATGGCTTCCCTTGAGTAATTTAATGTGCAAATCTGCAGGGACATCCCTGTGGCAATTTTATTCCTCTGCAGTGTTTTTTTTTTCTTCTTCTTATTGTATCTAAGCTAATCCTAAGTGTCCGTCTGCACGTTTCGATTTTAATGGCAGTTGTGTATGGGGGTGGGGAGGAGGAGATAATGTTCTGGCCTTCGCACAGGACGTACCTGAAGAATACAGAAACAGATCAGCTCATAATCATCTCGAGTCCCTCCAAGAGGCAAGCAGCTGGATTTCTCGGGAATATTTTTGAAGGTGTCTTGCGGGCTTCACATTCACCCCGGGTGTCTAGATCTTTCTAGGTCAATGTCATTCTGCCCAGTTCTCGTGTCCCTCACCAAAGAATAATGGCTTCTTCATTTTTAGGCTAAATATGATTTTGATAAATTTTTGCTTTGGACAAACTCCTTAGTGCAACAGGAAATCACTTCTTTGTGACAGCTTGAGACCACTCCTTTGTGTGGATGATGTCCCCTCTCGTTGACTTAGATCTTACAGTGGTCTGTTTTCAAACAGTTTACAAAAATTTGGGAGCCACTGGATTATGTCACAAATGCTAATTACAGTAAGCTGGTCTTGTATTGATAGTCGTACTGGCATTCTCATGACAGAGGAGCACTGTTAAAAAGATCTGTTGAGCCATTCTGTTGGAATGAAGAATATTCTGGTGTACTTCATGAAAGGGACCCAGTGACAAAAAAACACGCTCATAATGAAATGGGTTCATTGCCAACAAATCATGGAGGGCCAGAGCAACAGAAGCCGCATTAGGAGCAGGGGATAATGTTATTTCTGTTTGTGGTCACACTCCCACCTCCCCATCCATTTACCCACAGCCTGGCTCTCTCCATCTCTCACTCACTTCATTTTCCCCCCTCTATGCTTCTGCTCTCCTTCTCTCTTTTCATCTCTTTCAAACAAGCTCTCCCTCCCTCCTTCCCTCCCTCTTCAACTCCGTTCTTTCCACTCTCCAGAACGCGCTCTCTCTCTCTCTCTCTCTCTCTCTCTCTCTCTCTCTCTCTCTCTCTCTCTCTCTCTCGCTGCCTCTCTCTCTCTCTCTCTCTCTCTCTCTCTCTCTCTCTCTCTCTCGCTGCCTCTCTCTCTCTCTCTCCCACTCAGGGCTCCCTGGATTCCCCCCCCCCCACGCACCCCGATCTATCTCTGTGCTCATGAAATCTGACAGGCTCCCCCCTCAGAAAAAAAAAATCTCTTATTGATGTTGTCGACCACGTGTCAGCAAGCTGCGGCTTGACTGACAATTTCGTATGGTCTCCGCGGGCCTCATTAGGACCTTTTCCGTCTCGTATGTGTGCATGTGTGTGTATGTGACCATGCATTTGTTTGAGCATGCAAATACATCCACCCTGCAACCACATATATATGCATTTACAAAACAATATGGCCCAGTTGTAAATTTACAATGTTCCAGGTTAAGCTGGGTCTTCTGAATGGTCTTCTTTACGTAAGCCACTCTGCGTGCAGGCGATAATCTGAAAATCAAATACTACCGCTGTGTAGTCCTACTGCAAGGAAACAACACATTGATGTTTAGGGCCTTCATATTCTGGTAAAATGTAGGGTCTCCGTAGTACATGCCTGCTTTAGACACATGTCAGACAGTGTGCTAAAATATTGCAATAATTACAGATGACAATGTGAGTCTGAATATAAAGATGACAGTCACCCAGAACGGTAAGTATATATGTTCTAATTATATTACTCTTGTACATGTTATATTGAATCTTATAGTATTATTTGAAAATGACAGCAGTAAACAGTAGGATTGGGTTACACACTTCATTATCCCGAAAGGAAAATGATCTATGATGAGTTTGAAATAGGTATAACAAGGTTTAGGTTTGTATTACAGTAAATGTATGTGTGTGCAATAATTATTAAAATTGGTTTTAAAACATAAGACAGCCAAGTCTCACCTGTGCTCCCAAGAGAAGGAATCAAAGAAGAATATAATATGAGGAGGTGTAGGAAAACCATCTCAAAATCTGGAACTGTTTTTTTATAATTCACACATGAAAGGGTTAATTTATGTGGTGAGAACTTTTATCATGAAACATATACTTTCCAGGTGACAGAACAAAGTTACACCCATCCAACTTTCAACTGCTTTTCCTGGACAGGACTGGGGGGGGGGCACATGCACACACACTTAGAGACTCCAGTTAGCTGAATCTTATGCCTTTATATTGCAGGAGGAAACTCACTTAGCTCAGGGAAAACATGCAAACTTCCCACATTCACGTTGCAGAGGCAGATTTGTACCCACAATGCACTGAGCCGTCATATAAAACAGCAATTTTACTACCAAAAATGGTCTCCGATAACTGAGACCTTTGAGCAAGGGTATAACTTTGGGTTGAGAATTGGGGGGTTGAGGTCTCCACCCATTTAAGGGGGTCCAGGGGGTTGAATTGGCTGGTTTAACCCCCCTGTGTTCCTGTGATTTCTATTGAGTTAATGTTCATTTTTGCAGGTCTGCCTAAAATGCACAGTTGAAAGAGTGGCACTCGGGATCAACAAAATAACAAGTAACATCACATTATTTCACTGAGTATGGGCACACATCCTATCCCAGATGACATTATTAACCTCACCTCTCATAGGAGATGATCACAGTTCAATGTATAATTTACTTAGTGAACCTTTCAATAATCACTCAAGAACCCTACCCTACTTCTTACTCATGGCGCTCCATGAATGATTGATGTTTGTTTCACCTGAGCAGGAGTCAAAGGAACCCAGGTGGTAATTATGAATGTCCGTTGCCCATTGATCAGGGTTCATTACTCTGCAGTACTTCAGAGCAAAGCAGGAGGGCAATGGAGCACCCACAAGATGATGTGGAGGCTTATTGTACAGTCTCAAGGCCTTGGAATATGTAGCGCAAAACCAGATCAATCTACCATTCATATCAGAATCAAGGTTAGAATGAGTGTCATACATATAGTTGAAACATACAGAGTTAAGAAAAGACATTGGTCACATGAAGTCCATTATACAAAATGTTCAAGAAATGCCCGAGTGCTAATGCAAGGAGTGTTGGGATAAATACGATATATACAATACAGTATAGTGCGTTATTTATTTGCATATATACCTAATTTTTAATGGTGTGGCAACCAGGTGAGCTGTTCATGAGAGTTCGTATGCATGTAAATGTTCACCTTCATAATCGGTCTTTTCTGTTTACCTGCAATCCACGTAGGCAACCAAAGCAAAACCAGTCTGTGACCTATATGGGAACTGAATCACAGAGTATCATTAAAGGTATTTACTGATCAGAAGGGGAATTGCTACCCAATGCCATGTTTCTGTTGTTAATTTTGATGTGTACGCACTTCTCTATCCCGAATCTCTCTGTTCCTCCTTTCCCTGGTTTTTCCTGTCTTTTTTTTCCATTGTTTGTCTTTCCCAGTCATGCTCTTGTTAGTGTACGCTTCCTTCAACTGGCTCCTCGCGAGGGGTCAGGAGAAGCGGACAGCCACAATCTTAGCCTGAGGGCAGATCGACTGGTGGCCAAGAAATTTATTCAGAGAGTGCCATCACAGTTTCGGCAGCGCTTTGAAGTTGCTTCTCTCAACTCAGCCCCCTAATACATGACATTCAGTCTATTATTTCATTACACTGAGGAGTGTGTGTGTGTGCATGCATGAGGAAGTGCGCGTGCCATAGAATCTGTGCCTACGTATCCTTCTGTTAGGCAATTCAAGGTCGTTCCTTTATCTTTTGCCAAGCCTCACTTCATTTATGTTTCCAAGCGTAGTGGCGCTGAATTCATTCAGAATTAAACAAAGCCTGCTCCAAGTTTTTGCCACATCCTTGCTGCCGGAATAAAGATTTCTCTAATTGGATTTTGAATCATTTACCTGGTACAGTCCTGTGGGCAATGTATCATTGCCTGTTCATAAGTGTAGTGAGAAGAATTTGAGTTTTCTTTTGTTTTCAATTTCAGGCCTCAGAATCAAACTTATATCTGTGTTTTAACTGGACTGCAAATCGGCCTTCTGTGTTTCTAGCTTCTGAGTTACTACACACACACATTTTTTTGTTTTAATTTATGTCATGCTGCAGAATAATGGAATTAGTTCCATAGCAAAGACTCATATTGGTCATGTAAGTGAAATTGTATACATAAGATTTTTTTCTTTTCTTTTAATCAATGATTTAATTAATGATCACTCTTTCGATTAATTCTTTCAGTATTTTGCCAAAATGACTAAGATCAATGAAGCTGCGGGTAGGGTTCAGATTTATATGTAATACTGTAATGTATGTACACAGTATATATTTTAAATATATACCAAATGCTGAAAAGCAGATGACATTTGTAATAATCCATGGTGATGTTCTGGAAATACTGTGTCATATAAACAACTTGAGAAATGAGTACACCATAAAAATTTTATTCTAATATTACATTCCAATATAATTGTTGAGCAAAAAACTAATACTTTAAAAATATAATATAGATTCGATTTGATGGCACATATAAAGCTTCTTATAAGTAATTTTAAACTGCATTTAATGTGAATTAGAATTCTACAGTAGAAAGGAAATATATATTTCTTCCTGTTTGATACAAGGATAAAGTAAAACACATGTCCATTTGTCATCCATCACCATCTGCAAAGGTAATGAACTCATAAAAGGTCCAAATAGTTGGCAACTTTAATAAATCAGTTAATGGGTACTTCACAGGGTCACCAAGCCTCCAAATGTACAATTAGACGCTCTTTTCATGCTGGAGTTCCATTTGGAAGGGTAGCCAGAAGAAAACCTTTATTGAAAGTACCCAACAAATGTAAGCTCTTGGAACTCAGACTGAAACCAGGTATTATGGTCAAATGGGATGAAAATAGAGCTGTTTAGATCTGTGCAGTGATGGGTTTGGCTCTGCAACACGGATGGAGAAAAGAATCTACTGTAAAATGCTGTGGTGGATCATCAGTATAACGAGGATGTTTTTCTTTTCAACCAGGCTTTGGGTCCTTGTTAAGGTCTAACCCACCGTTAAATCTACCCATGTAACAGGGGATTTCTTCCTAAAACCTTGCTTCTGTTAGAAGACTCGAAGTTTGCCGAAAGTATAACTTTCTATAAAGCATCAAAGTCCGCAAAAGAACGGTCAACTGATCACAAATCTTTCACTGAACACCTCAGTCTTCAGATTTGAATCTTGACCTCTTGACGTGAAGAGAGATGCCCAAAGGGACAGAAGAGTGGACATCAGGGATCTGGAACGCTTCCTTTTGGAGGCCTGATATAAGGTCAGTCCCTATATGTTCGCCAAAGTCATGAAATCATTGAAGAAACCAGGTTTCATTTTATGGGACACAAAGAACTGGAAACAGGCTTTTTCAGCTCATTCTAGTGATTCATTATTGATAATATGTTTATTATGTTATTTATTATGTTACACTACTAAAATCACACAATAGTTTCATATTGGTATTATTTTTATATATATAGTTTATTCAGTCTCATATTTATTAAGAATTCTAATAATTTTGTACGTATATGTATGTGCTGTATGTATTATGTATGATTATGCAAATTCTTTGGTAAACATTTATATTTAATGAATTATTAATCATGGAAACAGGTTCTATGATGCCCCAAAGGTCTAAAATGAAAACAAACAAAAAAAAATCCCATGTCATGAAGACATAATATATAGTCAGATAATGTGCAGTGTTTCTATCTAACAGCAAAATTTAATTTTGAAAGTCCAGCTTGTGTTCAGCATCTTCCATTGTTGATCTGTACACTTGCTCACAAGTGCACATAGGTTTTGATTGAAATACCTGTCTTGGCTTTGCCATTACGCGGTACATGCTTTTAAGAACCATTATTTTTGTGAACTTCAAAGGCTGGCAGATGCACTCTCCTTGTGAGTGTGGATCCTCTTGAAAAGATCCTCATATTTTCCAAATGGACAGAGAAAGGCACTCGTCCATATTTAGGTTATGTTAATGCAGGCCTCCTTAGCCCTGTGCGATGCTTGTTTGTCCTTGCTTGAGTGAGTCGGTTGTGTTTTTGTCCTTGTTAAGTTTATTAACATGCACCTCAAAAGAACCCTTTCAACACCTCAATTAAATTGAACATAAGTAAGACTAAAATTCCTACTCTTTGTATTCTGGGTAAAAATCTAATTGTAATGCAGCTGTGGCCGTTCCTAATTATGCTGCTTTTTAGTGTAAACAAACATGTATATACATATACATATTCACACACTTGATTGTGGGATTTGTATTGTAAAAAAATACAGCTTATAGTATTACACGGCATAAAGCACCCTGTAATTGCCCTAACTAATACTTCTTATACTGTACGAAATAGACAAATGCCCTATAACATGAACAACGACACAACATCTGTGTCGTTAAATGTGAATTTTCATTACTATGGCGTGACCGGGCCCACTTGCTCCATTTGAATATAAAGTCTATGGCAGAATGTTTAGTACTTTCATGAGTGGTTGAGGCAGGTGCAGGTTTGCCACTTGTTGTATCAGTAGACAAATTTCCATGCACATTGAGATGCACATTTAAAAAATAACAGGTTTCATTTACTGTGTTAACTAGCAATTTGCTACCCAGTTCTGTTTCAGAGAAGCCTTCACACACCAGGAGGTTCATGGTTAACGGAGCAGTCCATAAAAGTTACCGATTAGTCCCAATATATTTGAATCATTTTATTTTTATTTATAAGTTTTAGATTTTTAAAGTAAATTTGATTCCGTATACTTATTGCATTGACCTCTGCTTACCGTGTTCACACTGAGAGTAGAAAAAGAGAATAGGAATATAGAACAGTGTGTTGTAAGTGGACTACGCAGAATTTTTATGTTTAAGAGTGTGAGGACACCACAAAGTCAAAACTATCTGCAATCTGCAGACAAAATCTTGTTTCTGCCAGGCATCCCTATCCAGCTGATAATTAATAGCGGTTATAGCAGCTAATCAATATTAGGTATCAAGCAATCAGTCGATATTAAAATGCACGCTTTACAGAGGAAGCTGGAAAGCATGAAATACCTAAATAATAATGTTGATAATGTTCATAAGCTGTTGCTTGTACCATGGTACACTGAAGAAAAAATAATTAATAACGCTTTACATTAACCTGCCCTTCTTACTGCCTTCACAATGCATTCATAGGACATCCATAAGCAGCATGTAAGTATACCATAACATCCTAACCTATCTTAACAGCTTTAACATACAGTATAATTGTATAATTGTTATTAATGTGTATTAAAGCTGTTAAAGTATATTAGCATGTTAAGGTATACTTTCAGTCGGGGGGAAAATTAAGAGACCACTTCATATTTTTAAACAAATCTGCATTTATAAATCCTGGTTTAATCCTGGTTCTGCTGACAGAAGGCTTTGCTGTGCAGCAGGTTGCTTTTAGGTTCACAATGTGAAGTGCAGGGCTAGGAAAGTTTGTATCAGGGCTCCTAGAAGCAGGACTGAAGTCCCATGATGCATAATTCATTAATGAGAAACAGAGAAAAACTGGGCTGCAATTTGCAAAAAAACACATGTATATTATTCACAGATGCACAGCCATAAATTGAGATCTCTTAGTTTTTTTCCATGGCTGTACATGCTGCTTATGAATGTTGTATGTTTCCTTTGTATGAAAAATGAAAAAAAAAAATTGCAGTATTCAGTGATAGAGAAATTCGAGAAATAATATCCACTACTGATAAATAACATTCATCAGGAAAGCAGGAGAAGCAGGACATTCTTCTCTTTTTGTAATCCAATAGTATGCTGCACAAGAGTTTACAGTACCTCTATCTGATTTTCAGAATTTTGACACATTTTTAACTTGACTTTGTTCAGACATTTTTGTGGGTTGTGGTCAGGGAGGAATGAAATGATACCAAACTTTAATACTGCTGTCATTGTTATGGAGTGGTTAACAAACATGCAGGTGTAAACTGTGTCTCTCTCCTAGTTAATTCTATCAAAATAGAGATGTAATTAGGGCCAGTGGTTTGAATAACTGCAAACATTCAGGCTTAATTTTACCCAATGTTGCCCAATAGAAATCTCAGCATTGGCCTTTACTGTCACACATCCTAGAGTTGCATCATGCCTCAGTCAAAAGAAAACCCCGAAGATTTCTTGGGGGATGGATTGAAATGTGATATTATTGAGATAATGTTTGGAAAGAGACGTTTTCAAGAAAAAAAAATCTATATTTGAATAATTTGAAGTGAATTTGAAGAATTTATGTGACGATACCATGATTTGGGGACGCCTGGATCTATCAGCCCAACAAGTGTTGGATGAACTTTCACTACTGAAGGGAGCACAAACCTTGCTGTGTATCAGTGTATTTTATAGTAGAACCCTAAGCCATCTGCTCATGACCTGAAGCAGTAACAAGTCCACATTTTGATGGTTGAAGAACCAAAAAATAGTTTTGGGCTGGGTAAGCCAAAGTCTATACCTGTTTAAGACGCCTCAAGTCTCACTACATTTTGAACAGTTCTGAATGGAGGCCAAAATTCTTTCACAACACTGAAGGAGAGTGATCGATAATTACAGGAAGCATTTGGTTGCTGTCATTGCTTACACTGTAGGTCAATTACATTTTCATATGTGGGAGTTGGCTGTTGTAGTACAGTGGCCTGAGAGTACAAAACACAACAATTAAAAGGCAAATAAATAAATTAAAATAAATAAACATCCAAAAAAAGCCTTGAAAATGTGTTTCTGCCAGTATGGACTCGTGACAGAAAGGTCACTGATTCAATTATAAGGGCCAGCAGAATATCCATATCACTGCTGGGCCCTTGAGCAAGACCCTTAACCCTAGAAACTGCTCCAAGGTTGTGCAATAAATGTTCTGGCCCCAAGATTCACTCTCACCAGTGTGTGTGTGTGTGTGTGTGTGTGTGTGTGTCTTATGAGACAGTGTGGTGGAGATATGTAAAAGGTAAACATATCATTACAACTTTTGTTTACAATATTTTTAAAGATCCGACAACATTCCGAATAAGTCGCCAGGAGTCAAGCATACACTAAAAGTCACGGTTGAAACATCTACTTGAAAGCATAACGACCTGTGCTTGCTTTATGCCAGAAAGCTTGTGCAATGCTGTTAAGCTTTGAATGTCTTTCTTCAACTTGACCTTAAGGCCTGTGTCTCTCTTTACCACCCAAGACCAGCAACTAGATCAGAATCGGAATCAGGTTTATTGAATCAGAATAAGGTTTATTCAATCCAAATCAGGTTTATTAACCAAGTATGTTCACACGCACTGGGAATTGGTGTTCTTGTTATGATCTGTTAAATTCACATCAGTCTTTAAAATCAGAGACAGTGGCTACCTGTGAAACTAATGGTTGATTTGCTGCCATTGTTGTCCCCCTTTAAAGACTCTCTTTAAAATCACTTCCACTGTTTAATTCCGTTTTTGTTTGCACTCTTACTCCTAACATTTCCTGGACTGTAATTTATAGTTGCTAACCTGACCTTCTGGAAGGAGATTTTAGACACTACAAAAATATACGATAGCCCTTCACTGTTACCTTTAGTGACGGAGAAGGCTGTGTTTTACTGAGTGGTTTTTGATGAAAACAAAGTGATTGACAAATCAACACGAGTTGCCCTTCCAACTTAGGTAAACATACATGACAGGGAATGCGCTGAACCAAAATGGCAGACATTCTTTAGGATAGCCAGAGCTCTGATGTACTTGACAATCCTTGTTTTTCTCTTGGCATCCCCCATGTCAAGGCATTAATGCCCTCCCCAAACAGGCCCACGCCCTTCCTGTCACCATGGCATTCTGATCTGGTTAGACTCATCTCTCGCACTGAAGAATCTCGTGTTTACTCAGCTGAGGCCTGACTGAGAAGTGCTTGAAGGTCCTTTGCCGTGATGTAAGAGCTATGCAAGCGCAATGGCCCGTTAGCCTTATTTAGCATGTCCGCTAGATATTTATGACTGCTAACATGCACGGGAGACTGCAGTGCACAGGAAAAGCTGCGCGATCGGAACCAGCGTGTGCCGCTGCTGACAGCTGGCTGTAACCTGACCCCGCAGTTACTTATCAGTGCTGGCGAGTGAGTCGTTTCCCATAGCCGCAGCCTGACAAGAAGAATTCTCCCTTTGTTTGTTTCTCTGTGGGCCCTGTGTGAATCCAGAAAAGCATCCCTGATTGTTGCTGAGATAATTAAGAAAATGCTGGATCTGTCTTGCAGGCGCTGCTCAGTCTCCTCATCATGATCTTGGGGGGGTGAGTGAAGAGTGTGTGTGTGTGTGTGTGTGTGTAGGGGGGTGTCGGGGGGGCAATTCTTACATTGTAGGGATGTTTTTGTATTCCTCCAGTAGCACAGTGGTTTGTAGAACATGGATGAAGTCCCTTAAATATAGGGCAAAAGTAAGTACAATAGGTACAGATGTAACTAAGCATATTTAGCTGGTACAATCCATAATAATAATAATAATAACAGTCTTGGTTCTTGAATTGAACTCTCATTTTCCCAAAGCAAAAGCCACAAGCTCAGCTGCCATTCAGATCAGAAGCAAAGATGTTCAACTTATATCACAAGTGGCTGAATTTCACTGCGCTCCACTGGCAGTGTTTGTTTCAGAGTGTTCAGGACACATATGGACGGTCTGTTTTACAGATAAAGATGGGATGATCCTCGCGGGGCTTGTTCAGGGGTCACAGGGGCTAGTAAAAAGGTCAGGGAGATGCAGTGAGTCTATTTCCTTTCCCCGGCCTTGGGAAACTTTGCCGCAAGTCTCTGGCCTGCCTGCAAACTGCTTTTCTCAAGATGACTCTGTAGTAGAAAATACAGTAGTTCCTTTTTTTGTTGCAGGAGATAGGGGCCAGGTCAGGGACCTCCCTACAGATTAGAGTTGTGCATGTGCAGGATTGTAGAATCATAACATTACAAGGCTTCATTTAGGCAGCCAGTTCATGCCCCTTTGAGTCCACATTGTAAATACGAAAGTGTATTAATCCTGGGCGTGGAATCACAAAACCTGGGAATATTATAAGCGGGGAGTGTTTCCTTATTTTCCCTCAAAGATCGGTAGAAACACTCTTATAGGAAAAAGGAATAAAAACATTTTGTTCAAGCCAGTTTGAGATTGTATCATTCCCTCTGTTTTTAGCTTGAAGAATAAAAGCTTTGTTTTAAGAATTAGTATGAATCGTATGTGCAGGATAATTTGTGGCACATGGAATTGCACTAAAGGCTATTTAAATGTTCCAGATGTAAACACTAAATGAATTAATGATGAAGTTTGCGTTTCTGTTTTGGCAGGGATGTGTTGGCACAATATTGCTGACTACTGGGTTTTAAAAGGAAAGGCTGGCATAACATGTAGAAAAAAGGAAAGAACTCACCACTAACTCTTTTAAACAACAGAATTATTACATGATAGAAAAACTTTCAAGTCTCTCACTCTGCCAGATTGAATATTGAAGCAGTAAGCTGTGTGTATTTGTTGATTTAATCAATATCATTGCATTTATCATCTTCGATTAGCTTTAGATTACCCGTGTTACTTCTTTTCTCATAGAAACCAGAGGACGCAAGATCTTCTCACACGTCACTGCAAGATGCCACCTATAGAAAACACACACTCCTAAATAAACACACACACTGATTTACCTAGAAGCCCTCCAATACATACATGCTATTGTCAACAGCTTTTCAAATGTCCATGGAGCTTTGAGAGCCGAAGTACCTTTCTATGGGTACAAGATCAAGCTTCCTTCCATGCACGGACTATTAGGTCAAATGTCTAGTTCCTCAGACATGTGGTCCCGTCTGTCCTTTATTCTTGTGTTCTTGTAATAGATAAGTACCCTAATCAGTACTGGTGAGTATCTTTGTCGACAGCCTTGACATTGCACTGAAATGAATTTACATTTGGTGAAAGTACAGTACTCAGAACTCAGCAGAACTCACCAGAAACATTCGCCACAACAGAAAATATATGATCTCATTTCAGAAAGCAAATTTACTCATAACAGGGCTTTCAGGTGAGAATTATCTTAACCATTTTTTTTCCACTATGCAATTATCACTTGGTGAAAGGACTCAGGCTTGCCAATGAAAACAATTTATTTCTGTGGAGTGCTGGCCCACTTCTCCCCATAACACAGGGCTCTCTGCAGCTGCACTGCGCTCTAAAGACAAACAGCGCCTTGCAGCTGGGCTCCTGAAGACGCAGCGAAAGGGGAATTTTAATCCTGTGTTTTTCTGCGCTTTGGCAGCAGTCAGATTTATTTGGTCATAAAGGAGAGAGAGAAAGAGAGAGAGCGAGAGACCCCGCCATCTTGAGAGGAGACGGAAATGAGGGACCATACATAGCTGGGTCGCGACAGAGAGAGAGAAATACCACGTAGCAGGAAATTAATCAGTGGGGGTCACAATGTGCCAAGTATATTCATATTCCAAGGATGCTACTACTCAAATAATGCAGCATTTCTAGCATTATTAAGGAACTGAGGTAGATATTAAGGATATAGTCACAATAAAAAATACGTACTTTTCTATGTTTATGCGGCAATCGCAAAAACATTTTGCTAAGACAGACAGATGCTGAGCATCACAAACTGTTAGAACCAATACTCACTCTACCCCACACTCCATTTCCTCTTGGTATGAAAACAAACTTTCGACAGCCATCAAAACCATTTCCAGCTGTTACCAGACATTCTCCGCTCTCTCCTCTTCAACTGCAGTGCTGATAGGGCAAGAAAAGGTGGAGGTTAACCTAAATAGAAAATTCAATATATATTCACCGAATGCCAACATTGGACCTACTGTTTCATTTGTGTCAGGAATTATGCTACTCATAAGTTCTTGACAAGTTCTTGAAACCTAAAACACCCATCTGTCTTGATGCAGCCAATGTGTGGCAAACTCTTTTGTAATTTTAAAATTTGCTAAAATGGCTTGAAATAAAAGCAGAAGCCAAAATATGCACTCTGCTCGCTAGCTGTTAGCCACGAGCGACCGCATATGGCTGTTCCAAGTCCATGTGACCAAAAACTAAAACGGAGCATTAAGCAGGAGAATGGCTCAGCACATAGCTGGCGGTGCCTCCGCCTGACCACATCTGGAACACTGCTAACAGCTGTGGACCTGGTGTCATAAAGAAGATGAATGCACCTCAGAGAAGGTTCCAAAAAACAGCACACAGACTCATCCTGCCCCTCGAGGCTCAAGCTATGAGGACAGATTGGAGATAGTAAATCTCTTTAATTTAAGCATTCAAAGCCTGGGGGCCAGTCAGTCTGATGGCCATTTGAAGGAGGGAAATATGTACAAGTTTGTCAAAAAATATCAAGCGAAGCTTTCAGACTCTGAAAGATCCTGCACGTACTGACAGCGTGTAAACTCAAATGAACCCTGTCATGATGAAGTTCCCCAAAACAAATACAGCGATGTTCTCATGAGGGAATCTCTGCACATATTTCACAGTTTGGTGATATATAACCCTACACAGGTGGAATAACATTCAATGCTCAATTTTTATGTATTTATGCTTTTCTTTCCCTGAAATCCATATTGAAAATAGACGTGGATGAACAACGCATGAAAAGAATTTGTTACAGAACCTTCAGACTTTACCATATGAAAAATGCCATCGCTGTTCATTCGAAACGTCGAATTACCGATTATTCCTTTTGTTAAACAGACAAATGAAATGGCACGGAAATGCAACGTTGTATGATTCACAAGACTTAATTACAGAAGGTATAAACTAACTGAAAATGTAACATTAATCACATGTATAATTAAACTAATTGTTGGTAGTAATCTTTTTAGAAAATATATATCATGCACATTTATTAAACTTTAGTTTTGAAATCTGGTAGTGGGAAAAAATGTACTTGCTCCTGTTTGGCAGGAAGCAAGTTTCCACATTTAAATCCCACATTTAGCAGGGATACATGCTGGACTCAGAAGCAGCCGTGGACATGCTTATCAAGCGCGTTTCTAAGAACAAATCCGACCGGCTCCCATTTCCTGCTTGTCTCGGGTCCTGCCCTCAGCGTATGAAAAAGGCACAATTAAGGACGTGAGCCCTCAGGCCTTCGGCTCCTCAGGCTCCGCGGCAGTGCACCTGGCCCCAGCACAATCGCGGAGCCTGTCTGTCCGGAGGGCCCATTCATGCCGCATGGAGACTTCCTGCATTGTTAGCCCTTCCATAAGAGGAGCCAGCGGGTTACCTAGACCTTCCCTGACTCCAATCCTCAAGCTGTAATGCTTCGTTCGGGTGAAGCATTTCCCAAAAAGACTGACGCCACACCTTGAGAAAAACCCTTATGAGGTAAACAAAGACAATCTCTTATTTTTGATTATTTGAACAAACCATGCCTACTAAATCCTTTTTATAAATATTCTGGACTCAAATATTTAATTTTAAAAAAGGAGGGAGACACGTCCATTTTAGATCTGCAAGTGTTTTGAAAAAGTCATATATGGAGCTTTGGACCTGGGACTAAGCCAGGATAGATTGCTTTTCCTTTCAGGATAGATTGCTTTTCCTTTCAGGATAGATTGCTTTTCCTTTCAGGCTAGACTGCAGCAATCAAGTGAAAAGAGAGAGATCAGAAGCTGGTATGAAAAATCAAAAGGCAACAGGGACAAGTGACGGGACCGGAGCGTTTTCTGGCTCCACGACAAGAGCTACGATCCATGGAGGTAATATGGCAGCCAAAAGCAATATTACACAAGATGCCATGAGTGTGGCGGAATGAGAGTCAGCTGTTTCAGTCCCGTTGGCGAGCCATGTCTCTAACACCCATTTTCCTGCTTCATCAAGAAACGTGGCCAAATCTGAACCAAATCAGACATCCAGCAGTGTTTTTGTGTCCCGTCCCCCCCCCCCACCATTCAGAAGGACCCACATTCCTGTATTTCAGGCTAACAACACCTGTGGAAGGAAAATATTTGCCTGCATATTTCTCGGAAATTTCTGTTTTGAGAGATGTTTCAGGCGCACAAAGGAATTTTAAAAGAGGAAAGAGCGTGTTCTATACAGCGGGAAAAAAATACTACGACCAATAAGGAAGTTTATTATGAAATAGGCAGCCATTGTGTTGTAGCGGCAAACCTCCCCACAGTGTCCAGAACACCCTTGAATGCAAAGCGGCTGAGTGAGAGAGAGAGAGAGAGAAAGACGTTGGAAAAAAAAAGAATACATTTAAATGTTTTTTTTTCTGGCCTGGCCTCTTTATCCTGACTTGCATCCGACCCCTAACCTCCCACTTTCGTCCCCTAGGAGCATCCTGTGACCCCTGATCCCTGGACAAAGGCGACTGGTCGATTTCCCAGTGTGCGGCAGCATAGCCAACAAGAGGAACATGAGGGGCGTGCCTGGGAAACAAGCTGTTTATTGTGTGGCAGGATGGAGAAGGCCCTCGCTCTCCCACTGCGCTGCTGTGTGCTGTGTGCCCTTCTCCCAGCTGCCTCCGACCCACCCACATAAGTGCACGCGCACACACACATGCGCCCATCTACACACGCTCAAACATAACACATACTCACACATGCAATTCCAGAATTCCGGAATTCCAGAAACAGAGGTAACGCTCAGAGATCCGACGGAAGGAGTAACAAGAAAGTGATTATTTTGCTTTCTTTATTCCTCTGGTGTGAGTGGGCCCTGACTCTGGTCTTTGCCTCCTCAGATTCAGCTCTGCTAGGCCGGGAGATCAAAGCCGCTTCTAGGACACCGGACATGTACAATCCATTCCCTTACATTATATATGCACTTCCAACAGTAGCCAAGGACACAGTTTGGAGCATTGTGCCGGCAGTGGGATACGCACAGATATGAAACTATATACAGGCCCTTTGCAGAAATGTCTCAAAACGCAAGAATCCAGCATCCATCCATGGCAACCCGCCACCCCGACACAGTAAAATACAGCATCTACCGCAACGCAGCATTTAACAAATAAGTTTTAAATGTTTTTTTCTTCTTTTTCTCTTTGTTTCTTTTTCCTTGTGCGATTGTAAGGCTCGGCCAGCCCCATTTGTTGTGGTTGATTCATTGAGTGCAGAGGCCTCTGTTTCTTTTGTTGTTTTTATTAAATAAAGCACAAAGAGCTCCATTCTGTCTATTCCGGAGTTCAAGGACATGGTCAATAGAAGAGGCACCGCTTTTGTACACAAAGTAAAAAATAAAGTGCATTTTTATTCTGCTCGGTAGATCATATGAATTATAAGCGAGTTGACAAATACATTTTTGGTATACAAGGAAGGGACATATTGCTTAAGTTTGTATCGACAATATGTATGAATCATATAATGAACATTTCTAGACATAGTTAAAAGCAGAATCACATACAGAGCTTGAGGATTTTTCAAATGCTCTGATAAAAGTAGAACTTGTGACATCAAATACAATATAAGATCTGCTGAAATGAATCCCTGCACTTTTTGTATATGGGAATAAAACAATGTAGGCTGGTTGAATGTTTCTGGTGTAATTTTCAGTATTTACTTTAATTGTGCATGAATGATGCTTTCAGTGGTCTGTGCCGTGAACACGACATAAGTTTTTACATCCTGGGAAACTTGCCAGAACTTTGAATGTTTAGTAAATGTCCAAATCTATAACTGTGTAAATGCATTCACTATTCAGCTCCAAAAACATGCAACTTCCCTTTACCTACTGCTCAAACGTGATTTTCTTGTGCGTCGTAATGTGTAATACATATTTTGTTTCAGTCTAGCAAACTCAAACAGCTATTTTGTCTGTGTAATTTAAGACACGCTCACATATGTATGATGTGTATCTTTTTAACATCAACTAGGTTTCATCACCATGTTTATTTTCTATTTTGAGTCCTTTGTAACATCAGCCACATCCCCTGAGATCCCGCTGTCAGAAATCAGTGTCAGACAGAATAAGGGCATTTTTGGGGGTTTTTACTATGACTACATGCATGGATAAAGGTAAAGGAATGACAGAACATTCCAGAGGCGAGATAACGTGTCATTAAGTCTGGTGAAAATCAGGAATGGATAAGGAAGTATAATAAACTTTGTTTATCAAGAACAAATGAAAACCCAAAATTTTACATGCCTGAGACATATGTTGGTCCAGGTCTGATAAGCAGAAAAAAGCCAGGAAGTGCATCTCCTGCACTCAGACACATAGCATTGATGACAAAACTGTCGGTTTCTGCATTTCATGCGCTGGTCGGACCAAGAAGCTACGTTACACATTAGAACTAGTCACCCTGGTAATCGACACCGTCGATGACAGACCTTAATAAGAATAATTGCTACTCATTCCATAGCCACTGTAGTCAAGGTTAGTGCTCATGTTATAAAACAGATGATTTGAATGGCTGACAGAAGGGTGAATGGGCATTGTGTGTGTGTGTGTGTGTGTGTGTGTGTGTGAGTCCCCACAAAGACATAATTATAAACCTGTGTGTGTGTGCACCTCTGGACAGGAGTGCTTAGGGGTGAAATGACAGTGATATACAGCAGGGAAAATGATGTGGTAAGTATCAGTGGGATGATAGGAGGAGTAGGTGCTGGTTACAGACCCACCACATGACAAACCACCTCAGAGATGAGAACCTAAATGCAGCCATGTGATACCTCAGCACCATACTAGTCCGAATGGACCAGTGTGAGTTTTTTTTTCTGATAGCTGGAGTACCAGTCCTGCCACCAACCCCCCAAATTTCCCTGTTAGCTGGAGGACCTGGATATGGAGATTAACATCATACCTAGGATGAAGCAATTGCAGGCTAAGGGCTTTGGTCAAGGGCCAAGTAAAATAACATTCACAGGATTCAAACCACCAACCTTACAATTGCTGGCACAGATCCCTAGCCTCAGAGCCACCACTCTGCCCTGTGATCGCAGCCTTCTTAAACATTGTGGGGGATATGGCTTATGCAGTCATGCTAAGTTGCTCCACTGTGATCTTTGGGAAAGCCCATATTGCCCGTGTTTACAGTCCAGCAGGCACAGAAGCACATACAGGCATGAACTGAGGGCAGTCCCCAGCTGTACATAATAGCCACAAGGAGCGCCACTTTTTCCATTGTTGTGCCCAGAAAAAAATGAAATCAAACCAGACTGGATTTATTTGTTTTTCCATTGCAGTCTGGAAATTGGATTGGGGCAACAACTGTAAGATGGTCATGTAGCAGTACAGCTACGAGCAGAGGGCTAGTCTGGGTATAATTATCAAAAGTTGTTGCAGTACCATAAGAATTTCATGGCATATAATCTGAATAGTAACAAAACAATAAAAACAGTAATAAAAATAATCAAATCATAATTTCATAATTATTATCATTATCACCATCACCAACAACAACAATATTAATAATAATAATAATAATTTTAAACATCCAAATCAAATACTTCTCTGGCCATATCACAGATGTGTTGGGTAAAAAATAATATTTTACAAATATTGTTTTTGCCTAGAGTGGAATAAAATAACAATGGCTGACATAAAGTGCTTTTACTTTTGACAAAAAGTCCGACTGGACAATATGCACAATATATTCAAGATGCACTGAAAACCACTTCTCTAAAGAAGAAACTTCTTCCACACCACTCACCTCAACTGGACAAAGATAAACTGACGATGGTCTTAGGGCCTGATGTTTCCCAGTGTAGACAGTGCTGGAAGCAGGAAAATCAGGTCTCCTGGCAGGTTATGATTGGTGTCAGTATGCAGGAAATGTTCTCAATACTCTGAAGAGAAAAACAAAGAGGTACTGACAGAGGTGGAAAGTTCAGGTCCAGAAAGTACAAATCCAGACTATGCTGGCATGACTCAGTTGAGTAATATTTGACTGGTTGGTTGAAACAAAACCTTGGTCTGGATTTGTACTTTCTGGACCTGAACTTTCCATCTCTGGGTACCTCTGAGTACCAGCACACTTCAAGCACTGGATGTAGAGCAAGTCTGAAACGATTGTCACACATAAGAAGGTAAATAGAAAACAAACATTTGACACACATCCTAGTATGGCTGGATAATGTATAAGTAATGTAAGAAAGCTCCTTTGGGCTGGAGGGCTCTCTCTGCTTGGGGCATGGGAGCCGCAGGGACTCCTGTTGATGGAAGGGAGGCCAGCTGATTTAATTGGCATCACAAAGGCCTGTCTGATGGACTTGCTGATGCAGTCCTTCAGGGGACAATGGGCCTCTTTGTTTGACCAATAAGGTGATAAAAAGTTTTCTCAGTGGCCCTGTTTGATTTGCCCTCCCAGTGACCAGTTAGTACTGGCCACTATGTAGCTGCACTCAACAAATCACTTTTTCAGACACACTATCTCCGCAAAGAACTAAAAAGTAAATGATGAAAAAGAAATAATACATATTACAATACAATAATACAAACTAAACATGCTGTTAGGTAGGTGCATGTATAACAATGATATACGGTTCTGAGTTACAATGAGTACAATGCAAACAAAGAAATGCAATGTGGAAAATGCAACAACCAATAAGAAACACGGAGGTCAGGGTGTTCGATTAAAATATCTTATGAATATTAGGTAGAAAAAAACTCTTCAATTGTTTGTAAATATACACCCCCAGCTCATTCCAGAATCGCTGACAAAAAAATGAGCTCTATTCCACACAATGCTAATTGAGGTGATGTAGTGCTGAACAGGTAATTTAACGGCTCATTTTGTGGTATTTAAATCAGCGCCACCCAGAGGCAGCTGAAACATCAGTTTGGGGGGGGGGGGGGGGGGGGGGGGAAATCTTTGGAAAAAAATGGGGGGGGGGGGGGGGGGGGGGGGTCATGACCCCCCTAAACCCTCTGGAAATTACGCCCATGGTTACCATTTATTAAATTTTTTTTTTTAATTTTGATTTGGGATTTTTTTTCAAATACTATTCTATTCAATTTCAGTTGCACTGTTGAGAAGAGGACATGTTTAGAAAGATAAAAGAATATTGTACACAGGCTCACGTTGTAAACAAACTCATATTGTACAGAGGCTCATACACAATGTAAAAAAACTCATATTTTACACATGCTCATATTGTACACAGGCTCATATTGTAAACAAACTCATATTGTATACAAGCTCATGTTCTAAACAAACTCATATTCTAAACAAATTCATATTGTACACAGGCTCATATTGTATACAGGCTCATATCATAAACAGACTCATATTGGACACAGGCTTATATTGTAAGCAGGCTCATATTGTACACAGGCTTATATTGTAAGCAGGCTCATGTTGTACACAGGCTTATATTGTAAACAGGCTCATATTCTACACAGGCTCATATTGTACACAGGCTTTCATTTCTCCAAGCTGCTGCCTGAAGGCCGGGATGACATAACGGATTGCGTGTGTCTGAGGCCTCTCATTTCTCTTGGGAGAGTGATCAATCACTTCTAGCGCCCACATTTTGTATAAATCAATATGCTCCAAGTCTTGCTTTTATTGATGTTTTTTTTAATTAACAGACATAATAAGATGCCAGTTTAGTGAACTCCACCAGTGAGTTGGAGGCCAATTCAAGCGCTTCCGTTTTCCTTTAAGGCTTCTGTCTATCACTACCCATAAAGAGCTCTCCATGTGACTCAACTGCAAATCTGGCAAACTTATCTAGCAACTTTTAAATATTAACTACTGAAAACATCCAAATGTGGCAGTAACACACATGCTGTGAATGACTGTAGTGTCATACAGTACATGTTAATTCAGCTTGTTTACTCGACCCTCCTTGAGCAGCTTTCTGCAGACTGCTCAACATTGTCTTGGATGAGATTCTGCAGATATCTGGTTGTTTGAGTGAACAGTCACTGGAACTTAATGCAAAGGCTCAAAGATGCTGGACCCATTTAAGTACTACAATTGTATGAAGACAGATCTCACAGGTACTCAGTGGGAAGAATAACAGAGTGTCAAGGTCAGCACCTGGTTTGTCCCAGACTTTCCTGTCTTCCTCCGTTGTCCAAGTCTTTAGTGTTTCCCCTGCTCTCTGTCAGCCGATGTGTTGCGCATGTGGCTCCCTGTGAACCCCTCTGTCTTGTGCTTGAATCCTGCCTCCTCTTTTTTTGTATTTTGTTCCTAGTGTTTCATTTCTATCAGTTTAGTCCTGTGATTTGTATTCAGATTTGGCTTCTTGTTTTGTGCCCTTAGTTGTGTTTTACCGGTCTTTGTTATTCCCAGTGTTAGATTCTGTTTTCCTTGTTTCTTAGTTTTTAGTTTCCGTGTTTAGCTCCTTGTGTCACCTGTTGCCTGTTTTACTAGTCCTTGTTATCCTTGTTAGCCTGTTGTATTTAAGTTCCTGATGCCATTCTGTTCCTTCTGGAGTCATTAATGTATGTATAATGTTGTTTAAATGCTCTGTTATTTGTTGCCTGCCCCATTTGTAGTTAGTCTTTGTTTTTCCCCTTTTACTTTTGAGCCCTCATGGTCCTTTTTGTTTTTGTAGTATTCCTAGTGTTTTCAGTTTGTTAATGAACCCCTGTATCCCTGCAAGCTGCCAGTGGGTCGTCCACATTCCCTTCCTGCCTGCACCATGCCTCATCCTCGCGCCCGAACCACCCGAGTTCGTGATACAGAGTAACAGGAGAACGCCCTGACTAAAAAGATAATTCCCTGTTTAATTGGATAATTCAGTGGGGTAATTCCAGCAATTTCTGTGAAGGTTAGAAGTTTTTACACTGGACAGTGATTCTTAATATGGACACTTTGACACTTCTATATGTACTACAATGTGCTGGGAGCCCCAACCCAACCAACAGGGACTTGTTATGCTGAGAAGGAGGTGGGAATGTGGAAATTATGCAGCAACGAGGAGACCACGAGGCTCCACAAGGTTTCATCTTCAATCAAACAAGCAAATTTCATTTAATGCTGCACATTTGTAGGAACAAATTGTCACAATGTGTGTTACAGCAGATTTTCCAGAGAATAAAAAACGAAAAAACCAAGCTTCCCAGTATGAAGAAAAGTGAAAATCGTTTTTTCGGCCCTTTGAAGAAAGCAATCAAGTAATATTCCTGGAAGGGGGTGTCTATAAATATACACACCACACACCAGAAATGCAATTACAGGCAACATGTGAGAGTTTCTTGATCATGTCTAACAGAAAATTTATCTCGAAAACCAGTCCTGCCCGATGCCTCCCGCATGCACAGGGATGGGTGATAAACTCCAATTTTGGTTGTAACTTCAATGGAATGTTAAAAAAAAACATCAATTTGCTTGCTTTTTTAATTTTAAATTTTATGTTTTTAATCTATCCCTCCCCACTTTTTCCTTCCACCAGCTTTTTTTTCCCACCTGTGTCTGACTGATAAGATCCCCAAAAGTCAAAATATTATGGACGTTGTGAAGTAGAATCAAGAAGCCTGGTTCCTGCATACATAACTTATATTTATTTAATATCACTGACATTTTAAACCAAATCAGATTATTGTTTTGAGGGCTCCACCTGGCTTTGAATTGCTGGCCAATCACTTCCATCATTAGCGAAGAACTAATGAAAAATAAATAAACGATATGAGTTCTGATGAACGTAACAGCCAAACAACTTCAAGCCAAATAGAGCTGCATACCTAACAAAAATCCAACTATAAACTAACAAAAATTTTATTTAAAACTACTGATATCATGTATGCCTACTTGGTTTGTTGTCCGTGTGTCTGTTACTGATGCTGGTCGTGGCAATTGCTACTTTGCATCAAAGGCTTTGAAGGATGCTTTTCCTCTCATTTGAAAAGTACAGAACAGTTGTAAATAATGTAGCTGATGGGAGGCTATAATCACTTACTTCAACATGCCAATCATGAATCACTATCGACTTTTAGGCAATGGAATTACCACATGTCTGATTGATGAAATGCTTTCTTTTATATCAGTATTTCCCAACCAAGTCCTCAGGGACTTCCAGACAGTCCACGTTTTTGTTCTGGAGCTTGGGAGAGAGGAAAAATGTGGTCCTCAAGGCCTGGGTTGGGAAACAGTGCTTTATACCTGTATCATGTCTTGGGTTGGATGAATTCAAATAACTCAAAGGATAGGTCCAAGAGCCAGTCAGTGCAGTATTTCATTGTTTTATGGTTCCTTTAAATGGTCTGTGGATTTGTTCCATGGTTCCTGTGCTTCCACATAAATTCTGAGCTCTCTACACAATTATATGTGAAGTAGGTAAGACAGATTGTGCTATTTGCCATTTATTTTGCTACGGCATTGCCTTTTGGTTTGGGGAAAAGGTATTCAGTTGACCATATACTTCTCATGTCTGTGTGTGTATGTCTGCATTTTGTCAGGATTTCATTGGTCAAGCAGGTTTGCACATGCAGTGATTTTCATGGGATGGACACAAATATACAATTATTTACAGGAATAAATCACATGGGACTTTAAATGGCTTAGGCTGTGACTTGGTGCTCTGTCAGAAATTGGTACCCTGTCCAACATGACCATTACTTTATGCATGTGTTTCCTGTGATGGGACTATACTTACAATTCAACTTGCCAAATGGAATGTCAAGCTGAATGGCAAGTTTTAAAAGGATATGAATCCACAGTTAAAGTTATAAGTGCTTTTATCATTAAGGTAGCCTAAGAATTTACAAATATTGTTTAACATATTTTAAAAACATAGTTGCTCTCCTTTACATTCAGACTGCACCCCACCTCACAAAGCTACTAAGCCCAGGAAATAATAAAATACAAGATCCTTAATAAGTCAGTAATTTAACATATTTAGAAACCTTTAGACGATTTTGAAAAGTTCCTAAATCAAGGTGGTAATATGCTCTCTGAGAATATGCCAGTTTTCCACAACAAGCAGTCAGAGAGGTCAGCTTATTGTAAATGCGAAATTGACACATTATTATTTTTGTGATTGTTGTTGTTGGTTCAGAGGCCCATTAGTGCATTGTGACATCATCATTGTGGGATATGCTGTGGTTCTGGATATTAGCACTGGGAGACCATTCTGGTACAGTGTGAGTAGCAGTGAGGTATTCTGGTCTTGGTATGATAGAACAGGACCCGTAAAAATCCTACCCCCCACAGCAGAGTTCACTGCAGCATTGTGATATAATCCAGAATAAATAATTATAATGTAAATAAGGTTGTAAACTGTATAGGTAATTGTACACAGCTCTTGCCGTGTTATTGTGCTTCCAGGGGTTTCTGTAACTGATCTAATAAAATGTTCACAGACAATAAGAGAATCTTTCACACTCCCACTGGAAAAAGATGGCTAAACCTCTAGAGAACCCATTCATTTTACACCATGCTTTTGCATTGGCTTTATGGCTCTTTCTACTCAGCTCCAACATTAAGACTTTTAATGGGATTCCTCTGTAGATTATTGAAGCGCAAGAACCCGGATCAAAAATGAAGTTTTCTGAAGGCAAAAGAAGCCTCTTTCACAGTACATTCTGCTACTGATTTATTAAAGACAGTGAACTTTTATAGAAGTTGTACATACAGACGATCCTCTACTTACGAATGAGATACGTTCTGAATGGCCATTCGTAATTTGAAATGTTCGTAAGTCGTAATTCAACAACATTTTAAGGGTATAGGCAAAGAACTAGTATGTTGGGAGTATGCACGCTACGCTACTGCACGGTGGGAGTAGTGGCCAGGAGTCGTACTAGGCGGAATTGGCTCGTAGAAAAAAAAATTGATGTTGCGGACAAGAAACGGGAGCCCAACAAATATAATTTGGACTTACAGTCCTCTTCGTTCGTATGTCTGAAAGTTCGTAAGTTGAAAGTTTGTAAGTAGAGGAGCGTCTG
>JAOYFF010000041.1:13249382-13266615 GCA_025773925.1 Cryptomyrus ogoouensis | reverse complement strand
AGGGAGAGGAGAGGGAGGGGGGGAAGGTGGGTGAGGGGGAGGGGGAGAGGGGGGGGGGAGAACTCCTAGTAAATAATAGGGGAGACTGGTTAGCTGGTAGGTGGCAGTATGTCGCATACTTGTTAAGTGACAGGGGCCATAACTGAGATCCTGTAGGTTTAACTCTTAGCAGGGGGCCTTGTTTCTGCGTTCCAGAGCAAGGGACTTCACGCAAAGAGCTTCAGAAAAAGAAGACTCACCTGTAAATCTGAAAGCTAAGTCTCTCTCGATGGGAGCGTCCTCATAAACGACAAGCATTTACAGCAGGGGAGCCCACCTCCAGTCCTGGGGGGCCGGAGCCCTGCACATTTTTGGGGTTCCCCTCATTTAACACACCTGATTCAACTCCCTGTGCTAATTACCACACAGCTCTTAAGCGGAATCATTTATGGTGGAACAGGGAAAGAACTAAGCTACACGGGGCTCTGGCCCCCAGGACTGGAGTTTGACACCCCTGATTTACAGAATTGTAACAACCATTGTCTCTTTTCATTAACATGCTTTGCACATTTTGCTAGGTTTGGTTGTTTCCAGTTGGCCAACCAAGTCTAAGAATGAGGTAATGCAGCCATAACATGTTACTCAGTTTTACAGACTGTTTTTTTCACTGTGGATCAACAAAAACAGTTCTGGCCCATCAAGCCTTTTCCCTGTGTGTAATTACAAAGGTCTGCTACCGTTGAAAACTGGTAAACAAATTGTCCTGCGAGGGGGTGGGCATCGAGCACACAGACAGAAAATCAAGGGGTCGAATTGCTCAAGCCTGCGGATGGCCTGTCAGGCAAAGTCAGCTCCTTGGGGCAGCCCCTGGTTCTGAAAGCCAGCTCTTTACATTCAGGACATCTTCACAATGCACTTGTCATTCCGCCCAGCGCCAAGTAAAATAATAGCGGGGCTTAAGTATATGAGAAGAGAGGGCAGAGCGTTTGGGTCGCCCATGCCAGTCCACTTGTCAGCATTTTATTGATCCGGGAACTTAATTAAAGCCTCCCTTTAAAAGATCTTGAGAATCTCGCCTGTTTGTTATTCTGTTCCACGTGGGGTGCCCTTTGTGTGTTTCAGGGATCTGAGATACACTTCCACACTTCCACACAAACCTAAGATTCTGTCAAAAAACATCTGATTTAGTTTTCTGCTGATTATTCAAGTGCAGGCCTCCATTCTCAACTAAATAGCAATTATAAGAAATTAATCATAATTTGCACATTGAAACAGATATTCTTTCTTTCTTTACAATAAAAATTGTTAATGTAATTATTGATACCTGAATTCTTGTTTCATTTTAGTAATTACTAAGCAGATTGCTGTGTATTTGCATAGAAAATAGACTGATAATTATTAGAGGAATTTTGATTTAAATACATTTTATTATTAAGTCCAGTTCTTTAACCAAAATGCCATCTGCCACAAGCAAACTTGAATAATCATAGGATTAGAACAAGCAGATAGGCATTTGGTGTTGTAAGATAAGTGTCTGGCTTCAGCATTGTACAGTCATAGGGGTTGGCCAAAGTACTCCTGTTACTTAGTGATATTTTTAGGTATCCCTCAAAAGACTCATGGAAAACAAGAATTCTATAAACATTATGAATAAGCAACCTTCAGAAAGCTGCTTCCATTTTTTTCAGTTTTGCTTGTTTTTCAAGATAGATCCCAACACAGTTTATAGGGCACAACTCTCCGACGCTGAGTCGTAGTATCTTTACTGCCACAAAAGTTTTGCAATAAAAGCAAGTCATACTCTTATTTATGTTAAAAGTCTTTAAATATTAGCTGTGTTGTAGGGTGAGGAGCTTGTGAAAGTAGATACTGCCATGAGAGGTTCATAGATTTAAATTCCACAAAGCATTGTTGTGGATTTGCTTTTGGAAATGACTAAAAGTAATATGCAAGAACAGCATAAAAAGCATAAAACTGTAAGGTTTTGAAGGTACCTAAGCTCAGTAGTCCTCAATAGTTCTTAATAGTCCAGTGACTCAGAACTGACCTACAACTGCATGACAGCAGCACGAAAGCTAGCTTGATGTAAAAGGAGCTGCTGTTTCCATGATGGCAGTTTTAGGAGCACGGTGAGGCAGTACTTCATCGTGGCACCCACCTCTGTCAAACCAGCGTGAATTGGAGGAATTCCGTGTGGTGGTACACTGCCAGATTCCTGCGGACAGGAAACCTTATTGACTCCAGGCCACGGAAATTCTGGCACGTGGTCGTTCGCCAGCCTCTGAGGTGACATTTGTTAGTGTTCCCATTTTGTCCACCACCTGTAGCCAGCCGGTCGGCCCAAACAATTAAACTGTATTTGTCTAAAATGCAACAGCAGTACTGAAACAAACTAGCAGTTACTCCTCATTCATCAAAGGGCAAGTGATATCAAAAATATTCAAGGCTGACATATGCATGATATATAAACGGGGAGCATTAATATAAAATCAAGAAGTATTTCGTTAAATTTAGAAGCATCATTATTTGGAAAAAAAATGTCATTTGAATGTGCACTTTTATGAATTTCTAATATTTATAATGAATCACCATGTTGGAGGTACATTCACTATGGTCCTGATGTCCAGCTCTTCTTTAGTTGCTTGCTGTGATTGTGAAAATGCATCAGTCTTCCGCCACGTTCCTGTATGGCTGCGGATTGCACAGTGCGCCACTGCGTTTACCAGGAAGGAACACTGCATGCCAGTTTATATTTTAAAAAACCCACAAATTCAGTTTTTCAGATCATTGTGAGAATTGGAAGGTATATTTTTCATTTACCATAAATATACTGAGATAAACATCCCTGAGGCAAGACAAAGAAAACTATATGCAAAAAAAAAAAAAAAATTCAGGAACGAAACCCCATTACTTTTCATGGTTTATGACTGGCTAAAGCTGATCCTGATTGGCTGCCTGGAGGGAGTGGGCGGAGAGGCTCTGCAGGCATCCTGCCATATTTGTTTCATTTTCCAGTCAACTGGATATTGTTATTATAATTTTTTTGAATTAGGAATATAAGGAAGATTACACCTCCACTATAATCAGTTTAAAATTACATGGCTTATAACCATAGCAAAGTGCACAAAATAACTATATCAAAACATTCAGGTAAATAAGCACAGAATAAACTGAATCATTCTTAGTAATTTATTAGAAAAGCATTCAATATAGTTACATAATAACAGTGAGGTGACTGTGCACGGCAGGTTATTATACTGAAATAACAGAGTGTGGGAAAGCCGACGTGGGGGGGGGGGGGAGCAGCACATGACACCAGGAGCTCAGGAAAGGAAAGAGTTCCTTTGCAGGGTGTATGTGGGGGCTGGGTGGCTGAGGTCTGTCCAACAAAAGGAAAAGTTCTTGGAAGACAAAAAATAATTGCTGTTTCAGCATGGGTGGGATAAGCAGGGCACAGGATGCTTGTACTGGCACAAAGGTCTCACAGAAATAGGCTACAGTCTCGGGGGAGTTTAAAAACCAAAGCGACATGTGCTTGTATAAATAGGCAGAACCATAAGGAGGGACACATGAGGCAGATCGAGGTAAACAAGCAGGGTTACCTGACTCGGCCTCTGGAGGGAGACAGTGAGCCTATCCTCCACCACTCTCTCACAATCTTCCAACACTGAAACCAGGCCAGGCAAGGATGTCCACACAAGCCATGCCTGTGAATCACCCAGACACAGAATGGCTGCAACTCTAAATGCCAGTGTCCCATCATGCAGTGGTGGCACTGAAGAGGAACGCGGTTAGAAAGGGGAAGAGCGTTTCCCAGGAGGCAATAAAACCTGACAACTGGCCAAGCACCTTTCAGTGTATATATAGCGCTGATCCTCCTCCTCCACCTCCTGGCATCATCTTCAGCCCCCTTTCCAAAGTGTCCATTTGTGCAAACAAATGTCTTGATAAAGCCAGGTGTCTCGAGAAGAAGTAGATGCCCCCACAAAGTTCTGCCTTACATGCCAGGAACATCTTAAAGCAAAGGACACAGTCCATTAGTGGCTAAACAGCAACGGGAGCAGGCTAAACCAGTGCAAAACGAATTAAGCAGAGATTACTGCAATCTGCCAGTGGCACTTGATTAAATCCATTAACAAAAGGCGAACCGAGTCCTACCTGCATCTCATAAAAGTGAGATTTTGACATCCCTTCCTACAGATACCTCAGGCTTCAGATGTATCACTGGAGCAGCTACTATCACTGCAGGACTCCAAGATAGCAGAACCTCCTAAGACTTCATCCAATTCTTCCTGAATAGGTTGTTTTTTTTTTTCTTTTTGTCTTTGGTGAGATAGTGTACTGGTGATTCCCAGTGAGGTCAGGATGTGGCGTTGAGTGATTTTGGTATGACCCAGCAGGGGGGGGTGAGGACACATCTGCAAATGTCTGTTGGGCCCCACAGGGAAGTGAAATAGGATTGGTTTACCTCTTTAGTGCCCTGTGATGGTTTCCGGGGCAGTTAGACTCTGCCCCCTACATGCTTTCAGGAGGTCGATGTGACACAGTGAAGGAAACAGGTTTTATCTGTCATACAGATAGATAAAATTTCAGCAAGAATCCCCTGAAACAAACTGCTCCAATGCTGTACAGGGATGTCTACATATCTCAGACCCAGGACAAACTGTACACACACAGGCTATTTCATCCAATGATATAACATTAATATTTTGTGCATAATTTTTTTTTTTGCCGAAATGTATATGCCTACCTAGGATGCAGCGTTGTCTGTCACCATGTAAATACAAAGATGCAATAATGCAGTCTTCCTCAAGGTGTCCCTGTTTGGACTTTGTCAGTAGCGTACGGTGTACTGAAATGTATTGCTGATCTCTGTGAATAATGTAGCTTTCAGAGAAGCAAAACTGTTAGACACTGGCAAATTATTTTTGTTTAACATATGTGCAATGCTAACAAATTATTTTAGATAAGAGCATAAGTCTGCCGGTGATTCCAGATGAATTTCGCAGCATTTGTTTGGGCTTTTATTTACTAATGTATTAAAAACACAAGCTTTTAAAATGTCGTATACTCAAAGATCTTTGTAATTACAGATGCAAACTAACTATAAATACAACTAACCATCATAATGTGTAAATTAACTTAAAAGACCAGGCAATTATCTAATTATATAATAACATTAAATGTCTGCAGTGTGGTGTACTAAAATTAAAAGCTACACTTAAAATGAAATTTCCAAACGGCACTTACATTTTGGCCTGTGAGATGGAGGACGGGTGAGACTCCCTCCCAAAGCACACATTTGTGGGAAAATGCTGGACAGTTGCTACACCTACAGCTCACCTTTCGTTCTCCAGTGTGTGCAAAGATGATGCAGACTGGAAAACTAGCATCTGAGTGAAATATTAAACCGCATGTGAAATCCGGTTTCTGAGGGCTGCCCCCACAAGGGCTACGTTTCGTATGTTGCATTTGTAAATATGTCCTACCTTCACTGTTGTATTCCTGTTTTGTGCTGAGTGGATGTGCATGGAGATTTTTCCAGGATACCAGAGCTAACTCTGCACTGCCAATTGTGAATTACAAAATAGTTTTACATAGAATGCACTGTCTAAATATCTAATAATAATTCATCATAGCGTGATGTAACTCAGCAAAATAACTATACTCATTAAATGTGAAGTATTCAAGAGCTGTTTGCTTCAGATTGTTATTGATTATTATCTGCAATTGAAGTATTGAAGCGACTGAAACATTCGCTGGAGTGTTACGAAATATTAATGAATAAATTAGGATAGATTGTCTGTTCAAGCCGCTTTTTAAATACAGGACTTGAGTCCTAAACACCTTTTCTGAAAACCATAAAGGAAAGTTGTGGATGGAAGAAGGTTCAATCTCAGGCACAGCGACTGGATGGACTGTCAGTCGACTGATAATGTTGACAAACACAATTAAATCAGAGTGAAGGAAATGGGCTGCTAAACACTGTTTGCCCTCAAAATAATGTGTCCTTTTCATGAGCAAGGCCAGAGAAAGCTTAGGATTGTGCACTGACTGGCTGACCTCACTGCAAACATGAAAATTGGCTCACACAGTTGTGAGTATATAATCAAATCAAGGACATCAGTATAGGAAATGTACAGAAATGTCTCTGTTAGTAGGAACAATGGGGCTTTGAAATACATACAAACCTCAGCGAAGATTTGCAGGCCGAGTAAGAGTATACAGTTCTCGGATGCCCTAATGCTCTGGGCAGAGTCTGTCTTAAGTGCTTTAATTGGATAATTCAAGCACGTCAGAGGAGCCAATTGCAAATGATTGTGAACACATGTGGACAAAGAGGTGCAAAGGGGGCTTCACAATCGCCGTCGCTGAAAGCTGGCTTTGGAATGACAGGAACGTCCTGGAAACGCAAGACGGTATTAGCGGGTCTGTGAGAACGAGGCACTGTTCATCTGATGGAAAACATGCCATGCCGGACAAAATGTGGAGTCGTCCTCCTGCCTGGATACTAGATTACACATCGAGACAGAAAAACACATTTTCACGTCTGGTGGCAAAGCGCTAGGATTTTAGCCCACGGGAGAGGAAGAGATCGGATATAACTTAAAAAATGCTACACAGTACACCAGTGGGGGGGGGGGGGGGGTACGGGATAGCAGAGGGGTAGGGGGAAAGGGAATTTGGTGTGAAAACTCAAAGCTAAGAACTTTGTCACCCGAGATGTGCAAATATCAACTGTCTGCTGTACTAGAGAGGTCAGACCCTCCCTGTAATATGTATGTCAACGTGTGCTAGGAAACGTATCACTGGAGACCCTTGGGGTACACAAAGACCTGGCTTAGTGAAAGTAAATGCCTGATCTGCAGGCGAAAAAAAATCCCTCTCAGCTATAAATGGTAACACAAGAAAGGGGGTAAACACATCAAAACGCCCATAAAACACTCCAGATCTCCAGCCAGTGTCACCCTGTGCCCAGAGGGTGAGGTCTGAGATCATATCACATCAGCTTAGCAGAAGTCATCCACGAGAGCTGATAAACAGGGCCCCCTAATGGTGCAAGACCGACACCACAACTGTGACACTATTTAACACTACCACACGGGACAACATCACAAGACAAGCATTTAAGGTAATTCACTTACGAAGGAGAATATTTGTGATCTAATTGAAAGAAAGAAACAAAAAAGAAATGGACTTGCAAGTAGAAGATGTCCAGTTTGACCCGTGGGAGAAAATTGCTGTCGAACATTTAAGTGACTAATTTGAACATTTAACTGAAATTGTTTCTCAGTTTTGTGTGTTGCTCAATAAATAACGTCACGCTTACAAATGTGGTTAAAATGGCTGAACAGCTACAGTTAGGTTGAAGCTGAGCTGTAAGGAGATGAAGTGGGAAGCTGGAGGAGATCCTGTGCCACAGCACAGCCCTTAAAAGGCCTCACCCAGTGACCAGGTTCACTTCAGTCCCCCTGCTGCTGCAGCCTTCTTCTCTACTGGAGTCTAGAACACAGACGAGTCCTGAAGACAGTGGGGTCATTGACAGTACGGGGATGAGCAGACAATAAGATATTATCTGAAGCAATCTCTAGGTCTCCCAAAGAAAATGGTCCGTCTCAGTGTCACGGCAACAAGGAGGATCCTCGACCTGACATTGAATCAGCCATTTAAAAAGAGGGAACACTGCCACCCATTCATAGATCCACACTAAAATAATGGGATCTCTTTTTCCAGCCTTGTTTAAGACATATAAAGAGAAGCTCATGAGGGTTTGCTAGATAAGGCCTTGCAGAAACTGGAGCACGCAGCTGACTAATAAATGAATACGCTTTCACAATGCCTGGATATTCCTGCACAATTCACTAGTCTGTGGACAGGCTGCGCAACAAGTTTAAATAGAATAATGCAATATAATGCTGGAATTACAGAAACCGCCCTATCTTGCCTTCAGGTTATTACCTCATAAAATGGCAGTAACAGCAAAGATACCACTGCTGACACCAGTAAAATGGCTAGAACACAACCCAATAAACTCTAAACGTAATTTGTAATGGGTATTTGTTTTACGATTCAAATGTTTCGCTTAACTAAGAAAAATTAACGAGAAAACATTGTTGAAACGGGTGTAGAAAAATACGAAACCCCTCCAAACAACGAAATGCAAAAAAGTTTTTGGTCGTAATATAAATGCAGAAAGAGTTTCAACATTTCAGTGTTGGATTTAACAGAAGGACACTAAGCTACAGTACAACTCCCTCAGACTCCTTCCACGCATACGGACAGGAAATAGGAACATAAACCAGCCCCTTACGTCTCCTTTGGGAAGATCTGAATAGTCTCTAGTTTTAGTGCTGCTGACGGCTGTCCAAAGTCACCTTAATTTCTTCAGTGGAAAAACAAACTGTTTACTTCTGTTTTGCCCAAACATTGGTTCTCATGGTGCTAAATTCAGGTTTAATTAAATTCTTTATTGCCTTCAGGCAAAATGTAAATGTCTGACAGGTTTCAATTCAGCAATTATTTTCTGGACATTATGTAGAAAATTACATTAGGGAAAAAAAAGTTGCAAGTTTATAGTTCAGTTAATTAATCTTACAGTATTTATTTGAAACAAATTATGTAAAAAAAATAACTGTAATCAGTTTGTTATGTTGTTCATTCAAAGCACAAACTAGATGATCTTACTGTTCTCAAAACTACCTTTCAACATGCGCTATAGATCTATACATTGTAAACAGATCTGGTATTTTTAAGATAAATTATTTTTAAGCTGGTGTTTTATTTCTGTTTCTAAATTGGCCATAGTGCATTATTATGTGTGACCCACCATAGACTTTTATCCCATTTAGGGTATTCCTCTGCCTTGCGCCCCATACTGCCATTGATAGGCTCCAGCCTCCCCAGCAACACTGTACTGTCCTGTACGAATGGATTTTTAAAATGATGTGTCCTATTCCTAAAACAGACCATGAAGCGAACCGGAGTAACTTGCGTCAATTTAAGCGAAATAGTGCCATCTAGTGGGGAAAACAATGTTTTCTCTAAGTGGGTGGTTGTTCTGTGTTTTTCTCATCGGAAATTCTTGGAACCGTAGGTACTGTAGATTGTCGCTCTCCGGTCATTTTTACTATTATTTTAAATTATTGTTTCGTTCAATTTACATAGTTTAATTGAATTTTGAAAAGTTTAACTTGATGACTCAGTTGTAAAGTTAAAAAAGCAATTGATGTCATTAGCTTTGCTGCAGCGTAGTATTTAAACAAAAACGAGTCAGGCGGTTTCTTTAACTCCATTGCTGTTCTCTCAGCCTGCGTTTTAAAGTCCAACTGCATGTTAAACCAAAAATCTGTGTGTTCCTCTAGAAATCATTTAAACGCCACGCCGTATTTCTGCCATTTATCTTAAACAGGTTCTACACAAAGTTTATCTGTGGTTTAAACAGAGCTGATTGTTTGATGAACAGACCTTTACCGCGCCTTGGTATTACTGCAGAAATCTTCAACAGATTTCCCCGATTGACAACAGACATGTTTTCTTAAGGGGAAATTTTATTTCTCAACTTCATTTCTATTGTACCCCATTCCAAAAACAAATATCAAAGGCCTCACCTATGGTGACACATTGAAAAAACACACAGACGAAATACAATACAATGTTGCTTTGTTTCAAGAAGATTTTAGTAATCTGATATTAAAACCTACCCTCAGCTAAACTACGTTTTTGGCAATATAATCAGGTTTAGCATAAAACGTATCTGTGTGTTAAACGGTAAAATACATTTCTTAGCGGAGCTCCTTTTAGACTGGGGTAAAGCACATTTAAGCAAATGATAGAGCAATTGCCACAAAGTTCATAATTATTGTACAATGTAAGATTTTATGATCCTCACTAAGACTAATATCCTAGGCTAAAAAGATATCGTGTTTTCCATGTGTTCTCAGGAATATGACACCTCACGCCTTTTCTTCTCATACTTTGGGAGCTTGTTGAACCTGAAAAATACAATGTAATGTATATTAAGTATATATTATGTACTTGAACTATTATATCCAACTACAGACTGTCTCCGACTTACAACAAACCGCATATATGTTCAAATAAATAAATAAATAAATACATCCATTTATCTAGAAATGAGTTTCAGGCACCCATATATCCGCCAGCACTACGCCACATAGTGCATGCTTCGTGCCATGCCCTTACGATCGTTGCCGCGAGAAGGTACAGCACGACCATCTCCCAGCCTCATTATCAAACCTAATAGTCAGTGTGTTTGTCTTATTCCGACACGTAGGACCTGTCTGTCGGAACGGAGCCCAGTCGTTCGTCGGGGACAGTCTAATTAAAACATTCTATTTAAAGAATGTTTGTTCAATTTGTTAAAATGATTACGATAACAGCTAAATAACACTTTAGCATTTATTTTGAGAGGGATAGAATTGCCCCACTGACCGGGGCTAGATTTACCCCGTGAGACAGTGCTTATATATCTGGGATATAAAAATAATGTCACTATCGATTACATATGAAAAGGAAACAGCTGAATATGTGTCAGAAAATGACCAGAAACCCTTCACTGCAAAAAGATCCACTGGTACTTTTCCCCCAAATGTCTTCAACTCCACACTTTTCTTGTCCTGCTCAGCTACAGAAATGCCTTTAATGACCCTCTTCCGTTGCTTCTTCATATCACAAACATAATATTTTTAGAATTTGTTTCCAAGAAGGTCAGAATAGTTTATCTGCTTGGTACAGAGAAGAAAACAGGCCAGAGGCTAGAATTACCCCATCTTACCCTACATAGTTCCGTCTTTGGGTGAAAGGCAAAAAGGTATTTTCAAGCGCCACGAAAATTGTAGTACAACTTTAAAAATGGTCATTTTTCTGTACATTACAATGTGTCCTGTTTAAATGTAATATTTTCTGAGCAAAAAATAATGGTGTAATGTAAACAATGTAAATGTTTTACCTCAATTTACAGAAGACACTCACTAAAATGTCATTCAACATAACAACAGTTATATACAAAAAATCTTTTGAGTCATATTAAGAACAAGAATAAGTAGATGAAATATTACAATACTGTATTTAAATATCACAATGCAGCCCCTAAAACTAATTAATTGTAAGTCTTTACACTTTTCCAATATCCTTTCAACCACTGGGTTTTACCCATTTGTCAGCAAGAAGATTTTCTAAGGATGGGAAATTCATTTAAAGTACAATTAAATTTAGTTTGATCACATCTTCTTTTATATATATCATAAGTACAGGTGAGTATAAGTGTATTTTTTCATTTTTATATAAATATATCTGTTACACCAAATGACCATGGTTTGTTACTCTGGATGATGTTTTGTCAAAAAGGGATAAAGTGTGTAAGTATTGCTATTTTTCCCATTATTGCAATGTTTTTAGTATTAGTCGGGGTCATTAAATTAGTTTTAATAACATTCCTGAGTAAATTATAGCAGAAATAGATGTTAAAAATTAATAAGCATTTTATTCTATAAGGAATGTCTTCTGAAAAGAAGAATGTGATAAATTCCTGATTACTGAGTGATCAGAATTTGCCCCCAAGGCTACTTTCTTCTGTAATAGATGAAATGCAAGATTTGATGCAATTATTATTAACATGAACATAACATTATTGACATGGATTTAAACTCTATCCATCCAACCTGACTCATCTATATAGTGATACTGTCATGCAGTGTAATTGATAACATTGTGCTGTAACAGAGAAGTTGCATTACTCCGAATGACAAAAACAATAAACTGAATGATGAAGCTTCTACTTCAACAAATATTTGGGACAAAGGTCCCCTAGTTATTTAAATATTTATGACAAGACATTGTCCTTTTAATATCACACAGTCAACATTGATTTAAACATGCCAAGTAAGCTAATACATACTTTTACTTGGTATTTCACATGTTTATTTCAAGATGTAATAGTAAAATCAAAGTGTGGGCCATTACACTGAATGATGATTTATCCAGGAACAATATTTCACCTGTATTTTGAAATTTTATTTTCTCAAAATTATTTTAAACATTTAAATATACTGTAGTTACATATATATTATATATATATAATTTTCATGCGGACACAAAATGGGTACGTCTCATCTTGGACCCCTATAACAGGTGCTTCTCAACTTACGACGGGGTTACTTAAAGTGTCAATGAACCCATCGTAAGTGGGAATATAATATATAATATAATAAAACTGCTGTCAAATAAATGTAACTGTAAATGTAACTAACTAAATACCAGTAATAGTAGTAACTAAATGAATACAAGTATATTTGGTTAAACACAAAAAAAACTCGCACAATACGTTAATTGCTAAACACTGTATGAGATGTTTAAGCTTGCGATCGTTTCAGTAGAAAGTATCATACAGAATACAGTTAAGGTCAGAATTATTAGCCCCCCTAATTAAATCACACAAAACCCTTAATATTTCCATGGAGTTGACCATAACAAAAACAGTTAATACTTGTATTGCTTTGAACTTTACAAAAGGAACTCTGGTTAACAGGGCCAGTGGCACTAGAACACTTGGACTACTCTGACACTTTTGGTAAGAAGCAATTTCATCATGCCAAAAAAAAAAGAAATTAGTCAAAGAAATTATTCTGGACCTCAGAAAGAGGATAGTAGATGCTCATCGTGAGGGTGAAGGCTACACGGCAATTTCCAAACGTTTCACAGTGTCTAGAACAGCTGTACGATGCAGCATCGCAAAGCACCAGGAGATAAAATCTGTTGCAAACAAACCCGGGCCTGGCCGAAAGCGCAAGATTTCAAAAACTTTGGAGAGAAAAATAATCAGAGATGTCAACAAGGATCCCCGGGTCTCTGCCAAGGTGATTGTTGCTGAGCTGGCCTCTTCTGGAGTTGATGTGTCAAGGAAGACAGTTGTGAGAGCTCTTCATCGTGGAGGACTTCAAGGTCACCGTCCAAGAAAAACTCCATTTCTGAAACAATGGCACATCAGTGCCCAACTGAAGTTGGCCCGTGAACATTTGAAATATGGTAATGAGTTTTGGATGTCTGTTCTTTGGTCTGATGAGAGTAAACTTGAGCTGTTTGGGTACATGGACATTGCTTTTGTTTAGAGAAGGAAGGGAGAAGCCTTCAACCCTAAAAACACAGTTCCCACTGTTAAACATGGTGGTGGGAGCATCATGTTGTGGGGCTGTTGTGCTGCTTCAGACACTGGGAACGTCGTTCGTGTTCATGGGGTCATGAAAAAAAGAGCAGTATGTTGACATTTTGAAGAATAATTTAAAGAAATCTGCTGCAAGTCTTGCTTTAGGTCGTTGCTGTGTCTTTCAGTAAGATAATGACCTGAAGCATACCTCCAAGTTGGTCACAAACTTTTTGAAGGACATAAAAATCATGGTCCTGGAGTGGCCCTCACAGAGCCCAGATCTCAATCCCATTGAGAATCTGTGGTGGGTGCTCAAGGTGAATGTCCATGCTTGAAAAACACGCAATCTGGATGAGCTGGAACGATTTTCTATGGAAGAGTGGGCTCATATACCTCGAGACATGTGCCAACCTAGTTAAGAACTACAGGGAGAGGTTGTCAGTTGTAAGACAGAGAGGCCACACTATTGAACGTTAAATATCAGGGGGGGGCTAATAACTGAAAAGGCCAAAATTTTCTTGTTAAAATTCGGGACATCAATCAAATCTTAATCAAACTTTGTGTAGATTTTGTCTTTGTTCTTTTGGAAGCAATACAAGTATTAACAGTTTTTGTTATGGTCATTTCCATGGAAATATTAAGGGTTTGTGTGATTTCATTAGGGGGGCTAAAAATTCTGACCTTAACTGTATTGTTAGCCCGGGGATAAATCAAAAGTCAAAGTTGACTGGGGAATGTGCGTAGTTCTCGCCCCAGCGTAGTCTTCATATTGTAAGTCGAACTACCGTAACGCGAAAGCAGGGCCGACCGCCTACCTATTGCGGACGCCCCACAGTGCGCGCGGCTGTTGTGACGTTAAATTCGTCACAGCGGCCGAGAGCGGTGGCATTTTTATGGTCGCGCGCACGGGCGCATCCTCGGTAAAATCAAAACATTGGTCCGCTCTGTGACGCAAACGCGACTAAATCGTTCATTGGCCAGGAGAAAGTCAGAAAGGACATCGGACCAAAGATTGTATATAAACACCGTTCCTGCCCTCTCCGGTCAGATTGGAAACAAACATGATGAGCGGATCAGATGAAAGGTTAGCCGAAGAAGTCCGAAAATACCGGAATTTATATGATTACTCGCATCGGGATTATAAAGATTCCAAGATGGCTGCACACTCGTGGCAAGAAATTGGTAGGACTCTGTGCTTGGAAGAGCAATTCTGCCGAAGCAAGTGGAAAAACCTACGGGATAGATATGTTAAAGCAAAAAGGAAAGTAAAACCAAGGAGTGGAGATCCCGGTAGAGAAAACGAGAAACCTATTTTTCAATGTCTTTCATGGCTATCTGAGTTTGTTAAACATCGGGAAGGAGAGCCGAAGTTTCCGCATTCACAGGTAAGCTGATCACTCAGGATAAATTATGTCGGATATTTATGTTACTTTAACAGACACAGCTATCTGGCTGACTGACATTATTCATATAGATTTTAAAAGCCAAAGGCTTTACTGTTGTTGGCACAAACCTGAGGGGTTTATTTGAAGCAAGTTTACTGTCGTGCCTGCCCGTCCGCGACTGCATTAAGTGTGGTTTGTGTTATATTTAAAATAAATATTTTACTAAAACTTACCGTGCACTGTGTACTTTACAGTATGTAAGGACATAGACGGGTACAAGGCGTTGCAGTTAGAAACGTGTGTTTTCTTTTAGTTTGCAGTCAGCATATAGTGGTACTGCAGCACCTATAGCAAGTCCTTGGCGTTATATCACAAATTCAGTTGTAACTAGTTATAATTCCTATTCTTGATATCGGAAATTCTATTTCAGTTGAGATTCAAAACGTTTTTCTCGTTCATTTCAAAGGGAGTTGGAATTTGAACTAGTTAAAATGTCAATTTCTGATACCAGGCATTCGGTTGCATCGAGTTATAATTAAAATTTGAATTACAACTAGTTGCAGTTGAATTCCTGGTATGAGAAATTGGCATTTTATCTCTTTTTCAGATTAAATTTTTGATATCAACAATTAACGTATCAGCTAGCTAAAATCGAATTACTGATATCAAAAATTGGAACCAATGCACATACGCTATATGGACAAAAGTATTGGGGCACACGTCTCAATCGCTGAATTCAGGTATTTCATTCAGACCCATTGCAACAGGTGTATAAAATCCAAGCACTTAGCCATGCAGCCACTCGAGGTTTACAAACGATTATGAAAGAATGTCATTCTGAAGAGCTCAGTGAATTCAAGCATGGTGCTGTCATTGTATGCCACCTTTGCAATAAGTCAGTCTGTGAAATGTCTTCCCTGCTCATCATCCAGGTAGGTGCTACACAATGGTGGTGGGTGAAGTGGGCCCCCTTTTGGTTCTGTAAAGTATTTTGGGTGTCTTGAAAAGTGTTATATAAATGTAACAGTCATTCAATCATTTCATTCATTTAAGTCAGGGCATGACTGTAGGCGGGGAGGTGGCTGGAGTGGAGGGAGTTCTCCGCCCTTGACCCAGAGACCAAGGCTCTCTACGTGCAGTGGGGGGCCCTTGAGGTGCATGAGGGGTTGCTGTACCAGCGCTGGCGCTTCCCAGATGGAGAGAGGCAGCTACTTGTGCTCAAGAGCCTCCGCCCCACAGTCTTGAGGGTGCTGCACGATGTGACAGGAGCCGGGCCCTTCAGAATGGCAGGAATGTTGAGGAAGCTGCACTGTCACTTTTACTGGCCTGAATGCAGCCAGGACACGGAACTGTTTGTGCACTTCAGCGACGTGTACACCGCCCAGAAGGGCCCAAGCCGAGTGTTTTGTGCATCCATGCAGCAGGATCAGTTGGGGGCACCGTTTGAGAGGGTCGATGTGAACTTCCTGAGCCCCATTTTCCGCATCAAAGCTGGGAACTGCTCCGTGCCTGTGGCTGTGGACTACTTCACCAAGGGGCCCAAGGCGTACGTGGTCCCTGACTAAAGTGCAACAGCCACAGCCGAAAAGCTCAAGTTCTGCTGCTTCGGTGTGCTGGAGGAGCGGCTCAATGACCTGGGGTACGATTTCAAGGCACGGGTGTTTGTCGAGGTCTGCAAGAGGCTGGGAATATCGAAGATCCGCAACACCCCCCTTCACCCTAAAAGTCATTGATGGTCTGGTGGAGCAGTTTAACTGCACGTTCACCGTGACTGGGACTGCCATTGTGACTGGGACCGCCATTGTGACTGGGACCGCCACATGCCCCTGGTCCTATGGGCTTACTGATTAAAACCTATTTTTTTTTGGTTACCGGCATGCCTTGCTCCACCCTGTGAGAACGTGCAATATGTATATGTAATGTGTGTGTTCGTGTATTAACATTGTAAATAATGTTGTAATTTTTATTATTTTACCGCAGAATGCTTATTTCCATTAATGTCTACCCTGAGTCTGAGAGTTATGTTAATTGTCGACTTGCCTATCTGTGCTGCTGCTGGTTATCACTGGCAGTTGGGCTGTTAATAAAGTCGGAGCTGCTGTTTTTAAAGAGTTGTCATCTTATTTAAAATGACTCAGGCATGTTAAAATATAAATGCCAGTGTTTTCGAACTTCCTCAGCCAATCTTTCTTTGACTATATGTTTGGCATGTTTGTTCTCTGTGTAACCAGAGAGAGCACAAAAGGTTTTTGGATACAATCTTTGGTCCAGTGCCCTTTCTGATTTCCTGCTACACTCTCAGGACAGACCATCCGCTTTGTCCCCATGCCCATGTGTGTGGCCCTCACACTGAACCAGCCCATCACTTCTGTATTTATAGTTGTTCCTATTGAACAAATTAACAATTTACAAAATTAGAAGAGACATTTAAAACATTTTACAAAGTGAATTGTGGAAGAAGACTTACACAGTGACAAGCAGCTTGACACAAGCAGATAGGAGGGAATCAGATAAACATTCGATCTTTCAGATAACTCAAACTTATTCCAGAATTAGAGTTTTTGTGTATTTATAATATCTAAATATGTTTAACACAGAAATATTTGCTTTTTAAATGGTAAAATTATAGAATGTACAGTGGTACCTCAGAACTCGAATTTAATCCGTTCAGAACTCCGGATCGAATCCTAAAAAGTTCGAGTTGTGA
>JAOYFF010000041.1:13239109-13249282 GCA_025773925.1 Cryptomyrus ogoouensis | reverse complement strand
GTGAAGAAGGCATTCAAGTAAGAATTGCATTGTAGTATGACTCATTTCCTGGCGCGTACAATTTATATGAGGTCAGCGTTCACGGTCCGACTTCTGATATTCATATCGAGTTCTAGGTCAAACTGGCTTTTATAGAATTCAAGAAATTCGAGTTCTAGTGAGTTCGAGAACCGAGGTACCACTGTATATGGAAAGGATTAAGAGCAGATTGATAATATAGGATTTATCAGAACTGAAAATTGGTTTGGTAGTATTTGACACTGCAAATAGAATGTCTTCTACTTCCAGCTTAAAATTTCAATAGTTCTGTTTATAAGTTTAATGAAAATACAAAATAAGAGGCTGCTTTATATTCCCAGCATAACTGAATCACTGTTACATCTTAAAGTACAGAGGGTACTTGCGCCTTTCTTGAATCTGGCCACCTTGCAATTAACTGGGTAACAGTAGTGAAGAATCTTTAGTTATCTTTTATTTTTATTTGTACTGAGAAACTTGCAAATGGGGTTTGCAGCATGAATTATGCCACAACAGCCATTCATACTATGGAATATCTGCAGTAGGTATGATTATGAAGAGTGGTATGGATGTTATATTAAAAAATAGTTAAACTAATTGAGCATTAGGTTTGTAGAAGGTAGAGTTATCATTAACATTTTCACAAACAAAAATTTTCATAAACAAAAAACCATAAATATTGCTTCCCCAAACTAACTAAAATAAAGTAAAAGCAAATGTGAAATACTTTTCCTTACTGTTTTTCAGTACTGTTCAGTTAAAGTAATGAATTGTTTGTCTTGGGGCCTCTTTCATGCAATCCACTTGAACAATATAAATAGCCAATGGCACTACATAGACATTTCGTAGTAGCTACCAAAGTCCTGCCACTTTCCATCTCGCCCTAGAAATAAAATTGCTAAAACTTAAATTGAAACTAAATAACACCAAACAATAAAAATTTTACCTACACTGACGTAAGGACATAGACAGGTGTATGACAATGCATTTAGAATCACATTTTTATTTTAATTTACCGGCCTCTGGAAGACTTTATAATCCCATAACTAGGAATCTTATAAATGCCGAAATCCCTGGACCTCCTTAGCTGACATTTCTTCAAATCCACTAGCCATGTTAGTTTTCAGTCTGATCAGTGACGATAGAAAAGGTGTTATCACTGGTCTTATCTCCTTTCTGACTCTGCTTGTATTCCGCTGGCCAATGAACAATTGAGGCACGTTTGCATCACTGAATGGCCCATCCATGTTGTTTGAGTTCCTGATTGCTGCACGGACCCCCTATGTGTTGTCCATGGCTGGCCCCCACATCTAAAATTACATTAGTGCAGCCCTGTGTGCAGTGGCATGTCCATGTCTGCAAGAAGTGTGAACCAGCCGTAGGAAATTCCATGTCAGCTTAGGTACCATTTTACACTGCAGTCAGGGTTAGCTTACCCAGCTCTATCAAGTTAACTCTGGGTATGTAAAACTTGTGTCACAGTATACCCCACAGTTTGCATGTGGATTGGCAGTTGAAGTTATGACTGTGTGCATGTTTATGTGTCTATGGATGAGGAGGTGATAATGGAGCAAGTTGAGTGAAGCTGTGATGTGGTTGTCTTAATAATAATAGAAACTTTTATTGATCCCCATGGGGAAATTGTCTTGTTTTTTTACACATCGCTCAGCTTGTTCTTTGTAGAGTAAACTGTCTGTGAAGGGCAGCCACCTGTTGGGGTGCCCAGGGAGCTGGGCTTTAAGGGCCATGCTTAAGGACCCACAGACATGCTGAGGCTGGGTTTAAACTGGCGACCTTCTGATTACAGGCACACAGGCTTAGCCCACTGAGTCACACGCTGCCCTGCTGTTTTTTACTAATCTGTACTTATTTGTCTCTTGAAGGAATCACAAGAAGAGCATGATGGCCTGATGGTTTCAGTTCCCGGACACCATTTGAGCAAAAGCCCTGTCATGTGTAGTGAAGAGCAACCCATGTCATCTACCCACGTCACATCACCATTGCCAAGCCAGCCCATGTTGTCAGATGAGGTGAAGCAGGTATTTCTAACTGCTAGTGGACAGCAATCTGAAACCACCTCAATTTCAGGTACATCTGCCTTCATTCCTGTACCGTCTTTCACAAACATTACACCTCAAGAGACGGGTTCCCCCCTGCATGATACTGGACAGGCCGGACAACAGAAGCGGAAACTCGATGCACCAGATGACCTGATGGTTAAACGCCTTGAAGAACTTGCAGGCGAAAAAGGAACTCTTAACACACAGCCAGATGAGGACAGTCGTTTCTTTTTTGCTATAGCGGATTTAGCAAAAAGATTACCACCACACCAGAGAAATCTGGCGAAACTCAAGGTTCACCAGATGATTTTTGAAATGGTGGAGGAGTATGAGGACAGCCGCTTCTTTTTTGCCATGGCAGATTTAGCAAAAAAATTACCACCACGCCGCAGAAATTTAGCAAAACTCAAGATGCATCAGATGCTTTTTGAAATGGTGGAGGAGTATGAGGACGGACAAGAGAGAGTGGCCACACCCAAGCTGGAAACCTGATGACGTGTTCTCCGATTTGTTCATTTTAAGAATTTTTATTGTTGTGTATTTGTAAAATATGTGAACAGTCTTGCTTGTGCAGAATAAAACAGAAGTCTCAAAGTTTAACTGTCGCCCTGCATTTATTTACTGATGACAGACAAAGATACAGGGTACATGTCAGTTACACATTCACCCGTAAAGCATGAGTCAAATGGTCAAATAACCACAAACGTAGCTGACAGCAGTTGCAGGGTATGTGACTTGCAGACATTGCGTGTAAAGTATATTCACACAAACACTCTTACATGTCATCTGATTAACGTTGGTAATATTGTGCGCTAGCTTATATGAACACATGGTATATTCTCAGTGTATCAAAATGAAGTTAGGGGGAAAAAATGAAACGTGTTTGTAACTGTAACACCATATACCTGTCTTATTGTACTGTAAATACATAATGCTGAGTAAAATACAGTAGACTAATTTTTAATATAACATGCATACCACACTTAAATGTGACTTGCAAACCATGATAGAATGGGAAGTCATGCCAACTTCCTTACTGTCTTCATGCAAATGGTTAATCTTATCATCCAACAGAGAATGAAACAGAGAATGGCAAGTGGAAATTGTTCCTGTTACATATACATAAAGATTGAATATTGACTAGAATTTGAATAGATTGTTGTTCATCACTATGCGGATTACTAAAAGACTGATGTTACTTATTTTATTTTTTATTATTCATGGCAGTGCTTCTGGACATAAACTTTCAGAAAACCATAGGCTTCAATAATAGACACCAATAGGCACTAATATATTTAGTCCCTTGAAATTACATTGTCCTGACATGACACAAGGCCAGTGGGTGACAGAAAAAGCTTTCTGAGGACATGGACTGCATGTGGTGACTTAATCCTCAAAAGCTGTCTTGCATCATGCAGGGTGTTGTCACCACTTCCCAGGCTGAATTTCTGCAAAGTTCTACATATACCATGCTACTGTGGCACCCGCTGAATTCAGCGCGTATAGGGAAATACAGGCTTCCGTCATGCTGTCGCGTCTGGAGAGCATTCAGTGGGGTGTCCCAGGACTCTGCCAGGCAAAATAAACAGTAGGTATGAATCAGCCGTTAGCTAGACGATTTCACACAACATCCAAGACAAATTGAAATTGACTTGCTCAGCTTCGACCAGCCCTGGTCAGAAGGAGAAATACATCAAATTCAATCGAAAGAATTTTTCCCCATTATGCCCAATCCAGTAAGTGTTTTTCAGTCATACCCCCTGCTTATTGCAAAATTTGTAAAAAAAAAAAAAAAAAAAAAAAAAAACACTTTGTTATATTTTACAAGTAGACTATCAAAAAGCACAGAGTCTGATAATTGCAAACTAACATACCAGCTTTTGTTTTTGGATTTCTTTGAAAATTATGCTTGAAATGGATTCAGTGCAACCCTCCCTACATTGCATAATGGTTATGGAAGTGGAATTAATCAGTTACCAAAAAGCTGCAGATTTAAAGTCACGGATCCTGCAGTTGTGCAGTTTAACTTGCTATTCTTACAACCCCACTGCTGGTCTCCTTCCTCACTCAAACAAAAATTTCTTTATCTCTTCACTTCTTTGAAATTTCCTTCATCCGAGAAAGAGGAATTTCTTCAAACTTTTGGTCATTCTAAAACTGCAATGCCCTCGAATGCATGAAAATAATAACAACCCAAAACTGAGGAAATAACGATTTCAACAGTTTGAAAGACTGGTAGATGGAACCATCCATAAGTGGTCATTGACTGTGGAGGCAGGTAATCTGAGAAGCAGAATTTAGGTTGGATGTGACAGATAACACAAAGACCAGCAGAAAAATTCAGAACGGACAAAGATTTAAGTGGAAAACAAGAGCACTCATTGTGCAAATAGACAAAATTTCACAGAGTGCCGTTTTCACCTAAACTTAAGTAAGACTATTAAGTGAGACTGTCAATGCTTTGCTTTATGTGTAATTAAGAGGTATTTTGCATTATTTTGCCGCAGCTCAAGTGTCTTTTATCAATTCTTTTATGCGTAGCGCTGTAAAACAGTGCTGAGACAAAGACTTGTCAGGCCTCAATTACAGAAACAAAGAGGCATTAATCGGGCTCCTTCATAATGAAGATAGAAAAAATTAAGACAACCCCCCCCACCCCCAGAACACTTTAACTTACCATGGCTGCATCCCATGAACACTGAACACTTCATCAAGTGTCCCCAGATTTACATTGTGGCCATCATAACTATCTAACTATAATAGGTTGTATGGGGGTACACATTCACCCTTGAGTACACCATGTTAGACATAAACAAATGTAACAATTTGGTAACAATACACATCAGTGGGGAGGGACGTTACCCTGCTGAACAGCATAGACCAGCATAATGCCAGTTGGTTATACCAGCATATATTGTGTTTTGGAGCTGGTGGACCAGCATTATTAATGCAATATTGTTGATGAACCAGCTTCATGTGCAGGTACAGGTACACTACGCTTTGCATTGTTAAAAACTGCAATGCAATGCAAGATACTTACGCAGCCAGGAACCTTGCTTTCTCAAGTGTGTCCATTTTCAGCTCAGAATGCAATCCTTCGCATACAGTGAAGAAACATTTTTGGAAAAAAATCTTTCTATTTCAAATTATTTCGAAGAAGAGAAAGAAGTCGTAATAATGTCACGCTTATATCCGTAACGGACTACAAACCCCGCCGGTGCCGCGCTCCAGATGAGCTCGCCGTTGCCGCTCGCGGGATTTCTCGCGGTATCACCGCGTGGCTGTCTAGCGGCGCTGGATGCTGGTGTCACCGGCGAGAGGAGAGCGGATGAGGGAGACCGGGACTTGGCGTGCGGACGGAGCCTTAAAACACTGGCGTTCATCCTGCGATACTGACAAGGGATTCCAGATATACTGCAAAATCAACGTGTGTCACTTTTATGTATAATACTATATTTCTCACGGACCTATATTAATTATAATAAACCAGCGATGGCGTTGAAAAGAATTCAAAAGGTTAGTCTTTTTCTTGTTTATTTTTTCATTATTAATTTTGCCTACTTGCTTTGCGGACTAGATAGGTTTTTTATTCATTTTCCGCAATCGGCTGCACTGGATTGGATAAGATAAACATTTTTTCTCTAGAAAGGTCAGAAAGAAGAAGGAGAAAAGACACAAAGAGCAGCGGTCAGTGAGCGGTGTGGTGGCACTGGCGCATCAGAGCGACACGGGCTTGATAGCGAGCGCCGTTTTCATTCTAATTTTGCTGTTACTTCACCTCTCCTACCCTGTTACCGGGCGAATTATCGCTTCAGATTACGTTGTTTCGAAGAGGCCGGTGGTGAGTGGGATAAGATACGGAGATTTTTCGCTGGGGGTGGGGGTGTGTTATGAATGACTGAAGGCTGGTGCGCATGCGTGATGGATGACAGCTGGACGTGCCTTGCCAAACACTCAACCCCGGTGTCAACGTGGCCATATATGGAGTGGCAAATGGGGCACTGGGGCGGTTGTGGGTATTTTTAACGGAATTAGCAACGTGTTCGTGTGCCCGGGGCCTTTGGCTGCGGAGGTACACCGTGACAAAATCAGTAAACGATCATCTCATGGAATGAAATTCCGCTAGGAGGCCGCCAGCTTGATACAATCCTCCGCATCAGCCATGACAATGAGTAAATCCTCCTCATCTAAATTACCCACCGACTGTCCGAAAAGCACACTTGACAGCTGTCCCAGAAAAGTGTATTTGAGTGTATTAGCGTCAGGAACCCACGTGTGTCCGTAAGGTGACCGTACGTAGGTAGATAGGACAGCTAACAGTTGTTGGGTTTTGCAAAACGAACAGTAGCCCATTGTTTAGGTTTTTATATGGGGTGAGTTGGGGGAGGGGTCTTTGTAAATGCACTCCTTGCTGTATGTATACATTGATGCTTTTTGTGTCCACAAAAAAATGAGTTTTCCATTGCTTATACAAGTTTTTTTATGTTGGGTGTATTGTATAAGGCCCAGAGAGAAGTAGTTTGGCAGAACTTATGTCCTTATTTTGTAGTTTTGTCTAGTGTGTAGCGACCAATTACAGTTGTTTTTTTGAGGGCTAGAGGAGTATGTGTTATTTCATTATTGCCCTTCACCACAAGCTTCCACAATGTGACACAGAACTAAGACGTTTATTTGTGATTTTATGTAAAAAAAATTTGTGCATGTTGTATAATTAATCTACCTAGGTGCCTACTGAGGCATGTTTTAAAATTTAATCTCAGCCCACTTTGGTAAAGTTCCAATGACAAAAACCACTTTAGGTGAACTAATTATTTAGCATTATTTTGCTCTGATGTATTAAGTCACGTAAAGTTTAATCGATATCCATGTTGATGCATAAAAGACTTTTACAAACAGTGATTTTTATTTTCTTTTTAAGTTCACCTAAAAATTAACATGAATTTTATTTGTTTTAGTATTTCACTAGCAATTTGTGGGAAGAACTAATCACAAAACAAATATTTTACTGTAAGGAAAAGTAACAATAGTAAGAAATCCAGAAGAGATCTGTTTACATTATGAACATAAAACAAATCAAGTCAAAATGAACAGTGCTGGATCCAGTAATGAGTCTGTTCTAGATATGCTTTATTCATTCCAAGTGAATGTGGAGGAAAGCGAGAAAGGACTGGAAAACATGAGTGTAGCATTAAGGATGTAGGAGGGTAGTCATCTTCCCAGGCTCCTGCTTGCAAATGTGCCCTTTACTTGAAATGTACATCTGATTAAGAGAACCTGCTTTATTTGACATGATGCTTGTAATTCTCTATGAATTTGCTTAATTTAAGATACAGTAAACATCAGTTTCTAACTTATTCTACACTCAGTCGCAATATAACACAAAATCTGAGTGAAAATATAGGGGAAATGCTATAGTTCTATTGCCTTATTATTTCTAATGATTTTTTTTCATTATCTGCTACAGAAATGTTAACTTCAATATATTAGGAGCTATCAAGATAAGCATTTTTTTCCATATTAATCTCTCATTTTGAATATCGAAACATATTTGGATCAGTATTCTGGAGAGATCTTTATTAATCTTTTTACAATTGAATGTATTCTTCAGTCATAAGTATCACAATAATAATGAAAGAAATGAACACTTTAATTTTTGGCTCCAAATATTTCGATGTTGTGCCCTCCCTCTTATATTATGTTTACCATGACCCTGCACTTTATAAATGGTAATGGAAAATGGATTGGATGAATGAAAGTATTTCAGCTAATTGTTCATTCAGGGTTAATGAATTATAAGCTCATTGGCAATAATAACTAGGGCCCATATTCACAAAGCCCCTTAGTGTTAAAAACTGTACTTAGGGTTTGGAAGAACTGAAAAGTAGTCGAAGGACTCCTAAGTCACTAAGACCAATTCAGAAACAGTTGCAGATTATTATTATTATGTTGATGATTATTAAAACTGATTTTTAATTTTTCTTTATATCTCAGGCAGATTACCATCTAATTGACATTTGTATATTGATTACATGAAAATAAGGTAATAAAACGGACATCATCATTATTTACTGAATTTTATTGACAATTTGAATTTGGTATAATTCAAATACGCTGCAATACAGTACAGTACTGTACATAAAATACAACTTATTGTAGTTTTGCTGCTGCATCTCGGTGGTTCGTTTTTGGCAGTTTATCATAAACTTTGATGGGTCTACATTTGTCATTGAGCAATAATGATTTCATTTTTCATGTCATGTTTTCTAAGTGCATAACGTTAGCCTCATGTAGCTAGCCAGAAGCAGATGGCTTTGCGCAAGGCATTAAAGTAGGTTTATCAAAGTAAAGTTAAAAATACAAGAATTGCCATAATGTTAATTTTTTCCATATGTTGTCATGTGCAAAAAGACACTGTAAGCGGACTACTTGATTACTATAAGTGAATTACTTAAACAGCATTTGTACAGGAATGATTCTGTCCCAGGCTATTTGATCCATATAAGCAGTTGATCTCCATAACGATGATCACTATATGCAGTTTCCATGGTATTTGTGTTTATGGGATGTTGCACCGACATTTTCACCAGCACATACTGGCCTCTCATCAACTAATCCCTGTGGTTATTGCAGGCAAGCTCGTGTACGAGAACTGACGTCAGCCATAGCGACAGAATCTTACTCTTATCTCAGGCTCTTCTCCTAACTAAATGATGCTCTCAGCAACTTTGTAAATTGGAAAAAACACTTAGTTAAAAACATTTAGTGTGATTTAGGAGTACTCTTAGTGGTAAGCCCTGGATACATTTTGACCAACACATCTTGGATATGGTGGCCAGTGCCCTGGTCTGTGGGTCAAGTTGTTGGTATATAACAGGGTTCTTCAACTCTGGACCTCGATTCCAAATCCGTGTTTTCAGTTCCCCCAGGTAGTTGTTTAATAATTACTGATTCTAATTGGTCAGAGGCTTCACACCTGACTGACAGGTAAAGGAAGGCTGGAAAACTAGCAGTGCTCGGACCTCGAGGACCGTGAGTTGAATAACCCTGGTATATAACTTTGTATAAATAACATAAACATTCAAAAGTTATTGCACTTTTCTAAATGGAAATATAGGTAATTGTTATGGGTCACTGGGGCCTAAGGGATAACTTGACAGTGTGATATCACAAAGTCTGAGGTTAGAAATCTTGGTGTCTTCTTTATCGTCTAAGAAATATAGCAAAGATCTGATCCTCATCATTTAATAATGCTGAAAAATTTGATACGTGACATATTTATTACTAGTCACCTTGACCATTGTAATTCCCTTTATGCCGGTTTCCCAAAAATGACCATTAATAAGTTACAAGTAATTCAGAATGCTGCTGCCAGATTATTAACAAGGATGAATTAACATGAATCATGATCATATTTTGCCAATCCTGTATAACTTCCATTGGCTACCCTTATCTTTTAGAACTGACTTTAAGATTAATTTTTTTACTCATAAAGCACTAAATGGGCTAGAGCCTTCATACATTACTGACCTTCTTACCTTTTATACTCCAAGTAGAATTATGCAATCGATCAGCTCTGGACTTCTGCGTTTTCCAAGGGTGAAACGTAAGTATGGTGGAGAGGCAGCTGTTAGTCATTATGCTCCAAAACTATGGAACACGCTACCAGAAGACATAAGTGAAGCAGTCGCTTAACACTCTTAAAAAGTTATTAGAAATACATCCTATTAGACTGGCTTTTAAAATCTGTTTATATGTTTTATTGTATTTCACTTGATTTTCTTGTTCTCTTTTACCATTGTTGTATTATTTGTATTATTTGCTTGTGTCCTTTTGCTACCTATGACATTTATTACCTTTTAATTCTCTTTTATTATTATTTTGTGCATTGTATTTTTATGCATTTAATATTTGCTTATTTTTTGACCTTTTACTAAATTCATTTTGTTTGTAGATTCTCATCCCTTCTTTTTACATTTTCATTGACCTTTTCCTTAGTTGTGTATTTTATACAGTATCTTTTTTTTTTCAATTCTCTATACAAATAGCTTTGAGCTGTGTTTCATGTATGATATATATATATATATAAACAGATTTT
>JAOYFF010000041.1:13213307-13234850 GCA_025773925.1 Cryptomyrus ogoouensis | reverse complement strand
ATATATATATATATATATATATATATATAAGTGGTTGAATCCATAATAAAGAAAAAGAGTAAACACAAATCTTAACATCATAACACTTTTGAGACTGAATGTAGAAAAGTAAAACCAAAATTTAAATGCCTTCAAATATGTAGTGCAGCCAAGTATTTCTGTCTGGGAAATCTATCAAACTTCACACTTGGCATCTAAAACAATAGTCTAAAACATCTGAAAGATAAACATGCTGTATAATCTGCTATCTTACATCATTTGCATTTCAGTTCTTTGTTCTGAAAATCATTTACATTTAAATTGTAGTCAAAAGTTACTGTGGATTTGATATATTATATTTTGGAAATGTTATTCAGTAATCATTGTTTCCTTACAATGCAGTTCTACTGTCCATCTGTTCCTTATTGTGTGATCCAAACCCTGATGACCCCCTGGTACCAGAGATCGCACACACCTACAAAGTGGACAGGGAAAAGTGAGTGTATTCTTACTGTGCTGTAGGATGTAGCACGGTGCCCTGGGCATTTCATGCTACACTGTTTTAATGGAGCAAAATTCGATTAATCCCACCAAGGGGAAATCAAACTGGAATGTTGCTGAAGGGAATTGCATTACTTTGAATATTAATTTCGCTCATTGTTTTACAAAAAAGCAAAATCACATGCTTTTGTGATGGAGAAGTTGCTTATGTTTCAATGTTTTGCAAGTCAACAGAATGTAGAATCTGTGTCCTCTGCAGATTTCCAAGTATTTTTCTAATCTTTCTGGATATCAATATCCAGCAAATGAATTCCTGATCTGTCTGTCAATAAATATGTTTAGGTTTCCAAAGACCTTCTCCTGTAATATTTGTAAGATTTTCATTTAAAAGACATCCTAAGTCCTTTGTGTTACAGAAAAGTAAAGAATCGTGAAATGCCTCATTTGGAGTTGTATGTGTGCACTGTGTTTCACATATTAGGAAACTGATATTTCTACTAAAATGAAATTGGTATTGTGGTAACATTCCTACTGCAGTAATCAGGAAGAACACAGTGGAACAGTATGATAAAATTGTGTACAGTACATATCATGGTTCATCTGATTATGAACTATGATGTAACCATGTTTTTTTTTTTTTGTTTCTTCCAGGTATAACAGACTTGCCAGGGAATGGACGCAGAAGTATGCAATGTGAAGCTTTTGAAAACTGCAACAAAAAAAAAAAAGAAAAAAAGAAAAGAAAAACATACATACACATACAGGAAAACAAAAACATTTTGCTTGACATGAGCGTGAGTGTTGGGGAGGGGGAAGGAACAAGTGAACTGCATCACCAGATTGAAGACGGATAAAGAGAGACGCAGTCTGACTGGAGCGCGCCATTGGCCGTGAGCCACGGGGGTCAGAGGTGCTGGGCTGGACGGCCGCTGCCCAGTGTCGCTGTGGAGAAGGAACAGGCCTCATCTCTAAGCGTGCCCGGCCGGCGCCCTGCTTTCAGGGTCTTTTACTACTACTTGTACCACTTCCTCTACTATTCTACTAGTAACACTATCATCAACATAATGACCCATGGTTACTGTTTTTTATAATTGCTATTATTATTATTGCTGTTGTCGTCGTAATGAAGATTATGCTACTGAATGCTGAATATTGGGTTGAGAAGTTGAGTCTCCGAGGCTAAACACTCCTTTGACACGGTACTTTCTGAGCCCCCCCTCCGAATGTCGTGTGTTTCTGTACGCATAAGAGTGCAGTGGCCGTTTGCCGTATTAACGTTGTTAACCTTCTCCCGGGCCTCGTTCTGTCGAGAAGAATCAAAGTACGGAGAGATTCAATCATGGTCAGCTATGGCGGTTTTTATTTTTAATTTTTAATTTGAAGGGTATTTTGAGGCAGAATTCTGTGGACCTTCCTATGTACGCTTGTACGTAGGTGGACCTCACGGGGGGGGGGTAGTTGTGCTGTGACAGATGTGTGTTTTTTTTTCTCCCCAAGTGAGGCACAATCAGGGTTGGTCTTCGACTATTAACAAAAAAATTGTGGACAGGCTGCGTCCCAGTGCAGAAGACACTTTCTATCTTGTCTCCCTTCTGCCGCAGAAGAATCATCTAAGTTTCTAGTTGCAGTGTGTCTCTGTGACCTTAGACCTGGTAGAGGGGAAGAAACACTACTTAAGGTGTAACTGGATCCAGTGCAGCAGTGCTCAGCACAGCCTTAAAGGGGGTAGCTTCCTGGCTACTGGCTGCCAGGCTTTGCCCATCACTAAGACTGAGATAATCTAAGCTGGCACACAACTGTTAAATACATACTTTATTCCAGACTCCTCCTTTGGTGTGAGACGCAGACCTGTGTTGCATGGCATGCAGAGGTGCTGGTTCATTTCAAAAGTATTCTGAAATACTGCAGCTGTATTCAAGTAGTGTGTGCAGGGACCCAGCTCTGTGAGGGGACCCATTTTCAGCCTCTCTATTCCCACTCTGCAGATCCTGGTGTATGTGTGTGTTACACTTGTGGAGTTTATGGACATTTATGATGTCCTAAAAGTCAGCTGTCCATGTACTGTTTTATCCTGCTTTGCGAAGACCTTGAAGAAACTGGAAAAAGAAACACACTAACATGGCTTTTAATTTTGTTTTCTGAAAAATTTGAAGTGTAATGGTTCTCTCCTTTCCGGTCTGAAGCTTGATCAGAGACTTGGGCCAGACCTTTTTACACTAAAATTCAGTATTCTTTTTTTTAATTAGTTAACTGTTCCACTCTGGAGCTGTTCTAGCATTTTATCATTCTTACGTTTAGTTCTGTCCCTTATTTTTGCAAAGAAATCACCGGGTGTAGTGCTGAACTCAGGGTTGAAATTTAACATGGAACAATGTTCTATCCCTTTAAAAGGTTAATGCAATTATTGATGGGCTACAAAAAGGTTTTTTGACATATTAAACTGTAAGATTTTCAAGCAGATTTTGAAAAGTGAATAGCCTATTTTAAAACAAAATTGACTATTATATGAGTATTGATGAAAAAAATATACGTAAGTGTAATTAATGTAGAAACAATGAGTGGTCTAGGCGTATATATTCACCTTAAATTTAACTTAAACGGTTTTGACACACTGATCGTCTGCAAAGGTGAACCTAAGCAATACAAACTAGATGTCTACTGGTTTTAAGTGTTAACTCATGAATGTAATACACTAGTTTTCAGAAAGTATTCAAGCTAAATTCCTGGAAATGTGATTGATCTGCCCCTACTTTCAAACGAGTGCCCGATTGTACTACTTAAACAAAACTGGTGCTACTGTTCTGTTATCTCAAGCTCTTTTTTTGTCAGTCTGTTTGCCACTGTGGTTGGTTTCAGGTCTTTTGACATTGGGACATCTATTTTCTCAATAAAAGTCAAAATGAGACTAATGCAGCCGACCTGTGGTCTAGTGAACTGCAGGGCAGACCGGCATCTTTCGCTCAGACGTCAGCAAGGTGTGGCAAACCGCTTGCTGATGGCGGTAAGGAGATCTGCGCTGGAAACGTTTCGCTTTGTGGTTGGTGATTGACTAGTTTTGAGTAGTTCAGGCAGCTACAGGGGCCCAAGCAGCCTATTAAAAGCATCTAAAGGCCCACCAGCCTCTTTCACATGCTTGTGTCATTAGCCAAGATTAGGTTTCAATCCACCTTTTCTCAAGAGCACATGTTCTTGCCATGTGATAAATTAAGGCTACGATTTTGCAACACAGATAATTTTAATACATTTAATATCCTACTACAGCTTTGCACAGAAAAATAATATCACTATATTGGCACCCCATGGTAGTCTGTAATGCTTTTGAATGTATCTTTTACACACAAGTGTTTTTACAGCAGGGAAGAACAATTGATTGTGGATGTATTGCGTTAAAACACTGGAATGGTTATAAACTGTAGCTAAATTCTTATGCTTTTATATATAATTATTTATTTGTTTTTTGTATGTGTCTTCCAGTTGTTGGCTTGAGTGCAAGCAGCCTCGTTCATGACCTTTTTCTTTTTTTTTAATTGCTTTATTTTTCCCACTAAGTGAAGATGGTGTATATCTCATTGGGATGTTTTGTGTGCTCCAGTTCATCAGCATGCTGTGCACATTGAAAAAAGTAACTTGTTTACAGCCATACGCAATATTTCAGGGATTTACATTACGATTCATACGCCTGTCTTGACACCCTTGGCAAAGTTTTAGCCTTAATTTGGTTTATCCTACATATGGATATTGTGAAATGTCAACTAGGGCTTCATCACTTTTTCCATCAAAGGGGGAAACTACAATTTCATGTCAGCAGGAGCCTAGGAGGGGGAATTCAGCGTAAACATCGCCCTCCTTCACTTACACCAAAACTTGCTAACTTGAAATGCTAGATACCTCCCGTTTTAAGATACTTAAACGGCTTACTGGTCTTAAAAATGCTATGTGTCCGTTCTGAACCCTCTTGGCCTCCCCCCCACCCAGTACCACCAACACAACTTCCCTCCCAGTGCATTCTGGCTGAGAAGAAAGTCCAAGGTGTCAACACTGAATAAACAAAGCTCTTTTTGTTGTACAAGTTGTCCGAATGTTATTTCAAAAATATGATGATGAGTCCACAGTGAATCTGGACAGTGAAGTGCGAATGTAAGTGATATTAGTTGCACTTTTCTGTCCAACTAAGTAAATAGGGGTATACATTTTTTAGATTCTTAAAGATAAGCACAATTTTTATTATTCTCTCATTAATTGGGGCAAATTGGTTTCAGATAGAAAAAGATTGAGGTCCAAATGAAACAAAAAGTTTTTAGTAACCTTTAACCAAGCCAAAAAAAAGTCTTCAAATAAAACTTAAACTGACCATCGAGTCTTTTCAGTGGAAGTAAATATTACATTTGTATTTGAATCTAGAGGTGAGTGTGCTTCCGGTTTCTGTGAATATATATAATGCGTGTGGAGGCAAATAGTGAAATTGCTGGGCATCCTATACCTATTTTAAATGGGAAGAAACAACCAATTCTCTTGTGCATACAGTATGTCTCATCACTGATTTACTATTCTGGGTCAGACTGATCTTCATCAGACTCCTTTTTTATTTCCTACAAAGCATACATTTAATATTAGATTTATTCTGTTTTGACCATCCCAGGCAACAGAGGGCACAAGGCAGGAATACTCACACAACAGGAAATGTAGATTCACCATCCACCTTGTATTTAGACTGCAGGTAAAAACATTATGGAGAGACCGCACAAACGCACAGTGATGTGAGGCCACAGTCATAATCTTTGAAACACTGCCATCTCGTTATAAAACTGCTTAATTATATGTTTCAATTGTTTTATTATTAGTATTTTATTTATGGTAATATTGTAAGCTACAAATATTATATATAGCAGTGTTTCTCAAACGGGTCCTTGGGACACCCAGACAGTTCATGTTTTTGCAGAAGGTGGAGGGGGGGGAAAGCAAACATGTGGCCCCACTGCTGGTTCCAGAAGACAGGATTGAGAAACACTGATGTATACTTACATGTATTTAATTGGCGAACTCAAACTGCAATAAACTACCGACTGAGAACATAAAAGTCTGAAATATAGTATTTTAAACGGGCAAGCGGTTACCTACTAAAATATTTAATTGCGGGTTAAGGTGAATTTAAAGGGCAAATTATTTAAGGGACAAAATGCAATAAAAACATATTGTTGCCCATATTCAGAAAGCTGGGTGTGAGGTAATGTGGAGGACTGGGTAACTTTACTGTCCAAACCTGAACTAATATTTTGGTGACACTCCACCTGTTACTTTAACTGTACGGTTAGATTACAACACAACAAACTTTGTGTAATATACTTTTAATAATATCATTGAATGCTATATCTTACTTGATTTTAAGTTAAATAATCATTTATATTAATCTTAGGATTTGTCAAGATTATGTCGTTTTGAAAAGCCCTTTGTAAATTAAATGTAGCCTACTAGACGTGTAATTATAAGTTACATCAATGAAATCTAGAAATGTCGCAATGTTTTTTTTCGTCGTGCGTTGTCTGCATGGATTCTCCATCAGATTCACCACCAACCTACAGAGGGCCCCTATTCACCGCAAATCGGCGCAAAGTTACCCAGCTCTCCTTGGTCATTCACTGGGAGATAGTGAACTATTGTTTATAGGCACTGCAAACTGACCCGAAATCAGTTTGTGTATTTGTCACGCAATGGCTTGAAACAGTGATCGGCAGGGGATGAAATGACTCTGAATCAGATTTCAGTGGGGAGAAACAGCCGGAGCGGGGCTTGCTCTCGTCGCTGTGACGAATCTGGCTCCGCTTCCTGTCGATGCACAAACTCGGATCGCGATCAGTGGCAGGCAGGCAGGCAGGCAGGGAGGCTCCACTTAACCGCCTGTCACTCCGGCACACGGCGCCACCATGTCCGTGAACCTGAGCAAAAACGGCCCGGCGCTCACAGCTGCCTATAAAGAGGTAGTGGACGAGAAATCGAGCACTAACTGGTAAGAGACTTTAATATCGCCTCATGGCTTGTTTCGCTGTTCATTTCTCACTTCTCCGCAAGCATTCCTGAGTGAGCACCTTCATTCACGTCAACTAACTTATCAAGCCAATTCTGCATAAATAAAGTGTTAAAACACATCTGTGTTCAGAATAAACGTTTATTTATTTATTTATTTATTTTTTAATTTCTCCCGATGGCCGGAAATCCTTTCCCTCTGTGCTGAAACGCTAATGCCTGCGCTGATAAGGAGGCGTATGCGCCGCGGTGATATTATTCCCGGCGGTTTGTCTAGCGGTAACTAAGGTCTTTTTGAGGTTACGGTGCGTTTGTACTTGTAACAGACTCTCTGATTGGCTCGCGGCGTTTAACAACGCCGAGCCATTGACATATAGCTACTATTACAGGGCCATATGTAATTCCAATGTCATTTTCTGCATACGCTTCGTTCGCTGTGCCTTGAAATAAATGTTGTCCTGCTGGGAGATCTGCGTCACTCCCAACAGAAATCTGCCTATCTTATAGCTTCATTTTTGCCCCTTAAGTTTTAAGTTAGAATATTTTTCGCCCTCGCACTTCTCGCGGTGTTGAAGTGTCACCATATTTCCCCAGAAATACAGTGTTTTTAGTAAAATAACCCCCCCACCTCTATCCATGTGCATTTTACAAACCGCTTTCATAACAAATTGTTAATATCACAATGCAGTCCGGTGTTGTTGCCATGCGTACGCAGTTTACGTCACCGTATTAATTGCAACAATTATTCTAAACTGTATGCGTGAAGAAAACACGAAAGACCAGCATTTTTTTTTTGTACTGTTCATATTAAATGAATTTTTTAAATACCGATGTTAACTGAAACGAGTCCTGGAACATTATCAGCAGGACATTACGGCCTTAGTGCGGAGGAGGCTGGCGATAGTTAGCTGGAAAGTGCCTATGTCTCCCATCTGTCTAAGTTTGTTGTGCTCATTAAAACAATACCCTTCCAATAAACTGAGTACCTAAAGCTTTTATTTAAGCATTAAGCTGTGCTGCTGACTTTGCTTCTCTGAGATATAAGACCGCTAGTGTGGACATTCCAACGCTAAGTCGGTTTGTTTTCGGCTTGTTACGTCACGCCGTGTATAGAATTTCTTCTTATAGTACAGCAAACAGAATATAACCTGTTCATAATATTTAAAGCAGTTTACATCACTAAACTGATCATTTTGACACAACTATCAAATCCTGACCTTAGAAGTACTTGTTTGTGTTCACTGTGTTGTGCATAGTTGATTGAGAAACACCGAGTGATATAAAGTGTAAGTAAGATCTTAGCTATTTGAAGTAGTACTTGGCTTAACATTGGCATCGAATCTAGGTGTATTCCAGATATGTGTGATGGAGCATGAGAACGCATTGTATTTGATACGTTTTCCTAGCAGCGTGAACTGTAGTTAGCAGGGAGGCTGAGTCAGGAAAATGGCATGAAGGATGAATGTCTGCGTTAGAGGAGCGGGGGGAGTCCTAATGGAAATCGTAGTGGTTTACATGCATAAGGCATTGCGAAAGCATGCACAGAAAATAATCCCCTTTACATAAAGTTAACACCCGTATAGATTTGGTGTTAAATGTCAATCCGTAATGGAACGTTTTAATTACGGTGTTTAATGGTGACCTGCATTAATTAACCTAAGCTTTACAGCAAGGGATTTGCTGCTTCCCTGCTATGGTACTGTTAATTAACACCTTTTCAACATATACGTGCTAATAATGTACTGCATTCGAACAAACTGTATGAACAGTCCTGTCTTCCTTTTACCATTGACACTGTTAAGTTACAGACAGTGTGTTAGGAGACCGGAATCTCTGACAGCACATATCCAGTTGATGCTGTCATGCTATATTTCTGTCTTGTATATTGCATTTTTGTTAATCATAATGGGGGGGGGGGCAGAAGGGAAATTAACACTCATTATAGAGTCCTAAGTAATGGTGTGTTCCATTTGAACTGGGAAGTTGGAATTTCCAAGTTCCTAGTCAGAAATTTGAACTGGAACTCCACCTGAAGTCGGAATTCCTACTGAAGTCGGAGGAGCCTCTGCAACCCCAACTTGAGAATTCAAGATGGCTGCACCCTTCATCAACAGAAGTGAAAGTTGTAGTTATATACTGTTTAGTAGCACTTAAGTCTCATTTGTGTCTCATTAAATCGGCCATACACACAGTACTGTCCAACTTTTGTGGTCATGTTGCTACGGTGCTTGTATTCCTGAAAAACCCTGTAATGCATCGTTATCAACTGGTATTGCTAACAATGAATCTGGCTAGATTTGGTATTGCTAAATGGCTTTCCCACATGTTCTGGAACACAGATAACTTGGGTGTGACGTCATTCCCAGCTCTGACCTCCAAGGAAAATGGAATGCAGCAAAAACACCCTCCTTGCATTTTCTGTCCTTGCCTGTAATAACTTCAAATCTTTCCTTCAAGGACGGAAGCCTCAAAACCAGACATAGACAGTGGTTCATATTTGGCTCCTGAATTGCAATGGATAGCTACAATCTTTTAGTATTAGACAGACATGGTGTGTTTCAGTGGAAAAATTACAACATCGAGAAGATTCTAATCACAGGGACTAACAATTCCGCTTTCAACTGGTTGACTAGCAAAGGAATTTAACTAACCACTGTACGTTGCCATTATAATGTGGTTGTTGGTTGCTACAGTGTACAAATTCCTGGTCACACAAGTACAAACTACTAGCATAATGGTAACCTAGGCAAGATGATTAAAAGTAACGTAATATACCTCTCACACTTAAAGATGTAAAAATATAGTTTGCTTTTTAATGATCACCAATGGTCATTTTGCAGATTTGAGCTGTGCTATGACCTGCTGGCTCCATTTACTTGAATGAGCAAAATATACATCTGGCAAGAACACATTTTCTTTTTCTTATGATTTTTCAAGAACTTTGGTGATGCCTCTGCACTGTTTCATAAGTCTTACATGTCTGAATCGGCTTCAGTCCCCCAAAGCACATCCTCACAGTGTTTCTCACTTAGGTTAGCTGATATGTCCTCTTATATCTCTAAAGCAAATGCTGGATATTAAGTCCCCCCACCCCTTTCCATATGGATCCCTGATGTCTCCATATAACAGTCAAAACCTTCTACCTTAGTCAGGGGTGGTGAACCTGATCCACGGAGAGATGGCGCGGGTTTTTGGGGTGACCTCTCAATCAGCCAATAACAGTTGGTCCCCAGGACTGAAGTTGAGAACCACTGCTATATAATTGGCTGATTGAGAGGTCATCCCAAAAACTCGCATCTACAGCAGCTCTCCATGGATCAGGTTCACCACCCCTGACCTAGGCTGTAATCTTCAGAAAGAAGCAGTTATGCATTACTGTCAGAGTTCACCAGTACTTTTGTATGTGGATTTGTTTAATGTGACTTTTTTTTTTTGTCCAGGGCCTTGTTTACATATGAAGGGAACACCAATGACATCCGACTGGCTGACAAGGGTGGTGAGTTTCATACTGCTGTTCAGAGACAAGAATTACCTTGAGACTCTTAGTGGAACTGTAACTTGTGTTTGTGTAAAAATGTATATATTTTGGTTTCATTCCAATGAGTTACAGTAGTTTTGGTGATTCATAAACTATGCTTGTAAGTATAATCTATTGAATCTTTACACACCAGCCCAGTGATTGAATGTACTGTATGTCTATGTGTCCATATACACTGATGAGAAGGCTGACTCCCATTCTGACTACCCTTTCCCTTCTTTGCCTTGTTTGCTCCTCCAAAGTCTTGTTGGGCGCAACCATTTTTGGAAGCCGCCTGAACATTACCAGTCATGCAATGGTACTAGCTGGCAAACTGGATGTGGTGAAGCTAATATCATTCCTGCCTGATGACAATAACAGTTTTTTAATTCTTTTTGTGCTAATGAGGGACCCTGGTAGCAGTGATTTTGCTTATCCCAGATTATTGAGGTTGAGGTTAGACTAATTTAATGAGACCGATTGGCTGGATGCAGGTGAGGTCCTGCTGGTATGTTTTATTTGTTCAGTGAACTACATACCTTTGTCTCCATTCCTGTAGTTTAGTGTTTCTCAACCCAGTCTGCAGGGACCCCCAGACAATTTACACTTTTCCTCCTTCCCAGCTCTCAGTAGGGATGGGCAATATGGACTTACAATTTTATCACGATATTTTCTGGTATTTATTGTGATAGCGATATGAATGACAATAAAAAACAACATTACAGTTCAGCGCTGTCTTATTACTTGACCTTGCTGTCTCCTCCTCACGCATCTTCTAGCTTTCTCCATATTCAGGTTTGTGTTTGAGGTGGTTTTTGTTTTTGCAGACTTTGCATATTTCAGTTGTTTGCTCTATGTCAGATTTTCTGTAACCAAACCAGTTCCAGGTGATCGAGGTAGCTCCTTTTTTTAGTAATTAACTCTTCCTAGGCTTCTACTCCACCTTTCACCATCCTAGTTACAGTGGACCAGGCTGTGAGTACATCACACACACATATACCTCATCAACTAGAGTTTATTGTTATTAACACAGGATTATTATTACAGTGGGGAATTTTTTTCCCAGTATATTGAAAATCATACAATATTGCCCTTCCCTAGCTCCCAGCACGCCTTAACCAGACAGTTTAGCAATCAAGAACCCTGAACACCTGGTACAGGTATTTTGGTGGCGGGGGAGGGAGGAAAAATATGGACTGTCTGGAGGTTCCTGAGGACTGGGTTAATAAATTCTGGTATAGATAACTTTTGCTTTTCATCATAATTTTGCATGGACAGGAATGCATGAGCAAGTTGCGGTGCAATTGCATTGATTATTGGTGACCGTCTTCAGAACATCCTACTGTTGTTTGCCAAAGCAACACTACTCATGTCAACACAAACATGCACAGCTTTTTTGTCAGATGTTTGCAGCATTGGACGTGACAGGAGGGGCTCAGTCTGTTTCATCATCAGAAAGTTATCTGCAGTTGGACTGTAATGCAGGTTCAGTGAATTAACCATCTAAGAAAGACGTGTAAAATACCGCTGGCGTTAGAAGCTGGGTGTTGTTGTGTCGGCAGGTTTTCAACTTGTATGTGATATGAAGTATTCAACTACCTTCCAATTAACCACAGTAGTTTTAACATTCCATACCCTTTTTTAAAAATCAATGCCTAGTTGATCAGAACCTGGTGTCTGGTTTTCATTATTTCTCCCTCTGTGTGAGTTCTTTAAGGCCTCACTTCAGTGAGCATACATACGTGTGTGTGTGTGTGTGTGTGTGTCCTCTGTGTTGATAGAGCTCATGATCTGTTGTAGATGGGGGTCTGGAGGAGCTGTTTGAGGAGCTAAACAGTGGGAAGGTGATGTACGCGTTCTGCCGCGTCCAGGACCCCAACTCCGGTCTGCCCAAATATGTGCTCATCAACTGGGTGGGTACTAAGAGTCGCATTTCGTTAACACAAGGTATGCTGCATTCCATTTGAACTGGGAAGCCGGAATGTCCGAGTTCCTAGTCAGAAATTTCATGCCTTAAATGAATTAATTTAAATTAATGCCTTGTTATCAACTGGTATTGCTAACATTGGCTGCCAATAAACCAGTCTAGAACTGGGGTGTGTTTCAGAAAGCAGGATTTCTTGCTTAGCAGTATAATCTGTCTGATTTAAGGTAGTCTGGGCTTAAATGTAAGTGAACAAACATAAAGGCCATTTAAACTGGGGTACCTTAAATCCGACAAGTTATCTGGCTAAGCAAGAAATCCTGCTTTTGGAAATGGGTCCCTGGTGTTGCTAAATGGCTTTCCGACTTGTTGTACTGAAATGCAGTTACCTGGGGCGTGACATCATTCCCAGCTCCGACTTCCGACCTCCGAGGTAAATGGAGCGCAGCATGAGCTCAGAACTTTTCACTTTCCCTTGTCCTTATCGTGAAAAAGTATGACACATTTATGTAAAAATTTGATTCAATGAAAAGGGCCCTTGCTTCTGTGATTTTTCTTGCAGACTGGGGAAGGTGTTAGTGACGTTCGGAAGGGACTGTGTGCCAACCACGTCAGCTCCATGGCCAATTTTTTAAAGGTGAGTGCTGGCTGCTCCTCTGAGCTGCTTTTTTTTACCCTTAAATGGTCAAGTGTTGGAAAGGTCGCGCTAAGCTGACTGCGTCAGTACAATCTCACTTCATAAGCAGCTTCCCTCACACTAGTTTTTTGTGAGTGTGTTGGCGCCGTTCTTGCATTGTATTTTAAATAAAAGTAATAATGTGAATGACCAAGTTGTACAAGCTAATTTCAGCAGCTTATGGGTGCCTGTCTGTGACGCGTCACTTTCGAGAGAACCTAAATAAATGTAAATATTAAACGTTTTGGATTGATATTCAGATCTAGATTCAGATTCTGATCTAGAGGCTTTGCTCTTTACTCCTGAGCTCACTCTCTCTTTAGCTACATGAAAACGACAAGCGTACATAGTTATCCATCAGGGCAAGTGCTGCTGTGTTGGTTCATGACTTTCACTTCCTCAAATGATTACGGTGCCTTTTTAATGTTTTTTTTTTTTTTTTTACCCCATGAATAGGGCAAACTCACTATTTCAGACGTTATTTTGTACCTTTTTTGGTACAGTTTTTAGAATAAATGAAAAAAGAATTATATACATTTGTTTATAGCAAATGGATGTCGTAAGTGATATACACATGAGGATCAGAGGGGAGGCCCAGACAGTGTCCTTGTAGCTGATCTAATTAAGGCCCCTTCTCAAGGGCCCAGTGGTGATACGATTACTCTGCCTGCAGTTGATTAATGGTTCGTTGAGTTGTGTTCTGAGATGAAGGCCATGATAACGGAATGGCCTTGTGCTGAAGCAGTGTGATGCATACGTCTGCCAAGTGACCTTTAATGTCCAGTTATTGTTTTTTCTCTGGAATCTTTGGGCCTTTTTGTCGCGGCCTGTGACCTGCGACCTGTAAATACAGGAACTAATGTGCCAAAGCTGCATCTTTTAAGACCATCAGAAGCAGCGTCTGATGCACATGGATGCTGTGGCTGGATCTTAGCCTAAGAGGCCTGCTTGTGGAGGGACTGGGAACGAGATGGTCTGAGAACTTCAGACTAAAGTAACACACCCTGTTAGATTATTCCTACTCCTGTGCGGCTCCATTTGTTTTATTTTCCATCACCCTGTCAAGGAGCGCACAGAATGTTTGCCTTTTACAGTAATTGCTCTGAAGTTAGTTGCATTGTCAAAGTCTCTGTTCTGAACTTTGCTACTTCGTGGCCATGTGACTGTTTCCCGACATCGTTCCAGGGGGCCCACGTGACCATCAACGCCCGAGCGGAGCAGGACGTGGAGCCCGAGGCCATCATGCAGAAGGTGGCCAAGGCCTCGGGAGCCAACTACAGCTTCCACAAGGAGTCCAGTCGCTTCCGCGATGCCGGCCCCCAGGGACCCGTGGTACGTCTGGCTGGATGAATCTTTTGTCATTTATTAACTTATCTTCCGGAGTGAATGTTTGGTTTAGGGAGCTGAAATTGCTGTCCTTTTACCTGGATTGTATTTCCCTGTGTTCTTGCTCTGTTAGTGCAAGTTTCCTTCAGCAATAATGATACTTTATTGATCCCTATGGGGAAATTCTCTCTTTGCCCACTCCATTATGTTCTCAGTGAGAGCAAAGGGGTTATGGGCTTTGCTCATGGGACCACAGATGTGATTATTCTGCTGAGGCCAGGTTCAAACCGGCGACCTTCTGATCACAGGCCCAGAGGCTGGGCCAAATGCCGCCCCCTTTAGACGCTCCTCTGGTTTCCTCCCACAGTCCAAAGCATACGATTTAGCTGAATTGATCCAGTAATTGCCCAGAGTATGTCTGTATACGTGAGCGTGTGCCCTGCAATGGACTGACACCTCATTGAATACTCAGTATACTCCTGCTTTGTACAATCTGCTTCCTGGGATAAACTGCAGACTCGTCACAACCCTCTAGTGCATAAATATTTGGAATTAGGATGGATGGATAAGTAACGGTACATATTCAGCTATTTTAAAGCCCATTCACTTTGAGAATGCCTTTAGTTGTACCTTTCAGGTTGTTCCACTGCATCAGTGCGATTTGCATGTTACAAATCTTCAAAACTAAATTTCATTTAAAACCATCTTCCACTTAAAAACCTTATAAAACTGAATAAAAAGTTACCTCAGACTGACCAGTCCGGCATTTCGAATAGTTAAATATACAGTCAAGTAAAAAATGAAGAAACCACAGCACAATTTTTGGTTTCACTCATTTCTCAATTCATGGGTGTGCCTCTGTGAATAATCGCGGCATGTGGCCCAAGCAACTGTTTAAATATCATTTGAAAATCACGTCAACTAGTTCTTTTGTGTTCCCCTCAATAAAGTGTGTATTTGAAAAAAATTATTGGTTTCATGTTCAAAAAAATGTATTTGTGGTTTAAAAAATCACTATGTATGCATGCTAGTTGTACTTTTTTCCATAAGTAACAGGACAGAAAGTATCCCAACTGAGTTTTGATCTAAAATTAGCAAATTCATATATCCTAGCCAGAAGTCATCAAAGTGAAGAGTGTGATAACTGAGTACATTCAAGTAACTTAGCAAACATGTATTTTTTAATAAATAAATGAAATATATGAAATCATTTGGGTGACAGGACTGAGCGTTGAGTTCACGAGCCTCAGACATACTTAAAATGTCATCAAAAACGCAGGAAAGAAAGTGAGAGAGAGCATACTTTTGGTTTTCTTGTGGTCTTCAGGCAACTGAGATGATGCAGGGTCCAGTTCAACATACCAGTTGTGGAATGTGCCAGATATTTTAGGGGCAGAAATGTATTGGGGTAACAGGACTGAGTGGGAAAAAATACACATTTTAGTTTGCCCAAGTTAAGTATCATGTTATTGATTTGCTATAAGGAAAATGTGTTTAAAACATACATGGGAAATATTGTCACACAATTATACAAAAAAGATTTCTGAAGGTTTTTAATCATTATACTTCTTGGTGAAGTGTAGCATTAGTGAGCAGTGATCAGTGACAAACTTTTTTACAGTGTTTTAGATAGTTTTCATTAATGTTTTGCATTATGCGTGTTAATTTTGCAATGAGGACATTGTGGAGGACACTTTGCCTGATAACATGTATTATAAAGCTAGTTTTCATGCATATTTATACATATAATGTCCTGGGGGCACAAGTAGCAGTGATTGGGTGAAATGGCCCTTTTACTTTCCAGAAATCAGATAAGGAACCTTTCATGATCGGTCACTGTTTGTTTTGTAGACAAATCCGTGTGGCGTCTGGTTTCAGCCGGTTTTGTCCTCGTCGTTGAAAATGGAGCCGAGTTTAATCCACCGGCTTTGCAGGAGGCTAATTATTGTCTGGCAGCACTCAACGGGCAGCAAAATGCAGGTCCAGAGGAGAGTCGGGCCTGTTTACACAATGTTATCAGCTACTGGGCTGGCTCTGCGTTGGCAGAGGGTGTGGTGACCGTGTGCCAGTGTGTCTTTGCCGTTGTTTGTGTGCACGTGTGTGGGGCGTGGCTTTGGTCCTGTGCTTTCCTGTCCATATACAAGAAGAATTTCATATAGAAAAGGTAAATATTACAAAGTGTAACTCTGTTCACATTCCCTTTCCACTTTCAAGAAATGCCTCAAGAAAATTCTGCTCCAGAAATACCTCTATTGGCCCATTCCGCCCCATGTTCCCTGAATGCTCTCAGTGTTGCAACTTTTGCTGACTTGAATGCTCGTCTCATTAGGTTCCTGCTGCGTTTCAAAGTCGTTGTTTAGCTCCTGCTCCAATACTGATTACACTTAACTGGACATTCAAGAAATGCTTCATGGCTGCCAGATTGATGGCTGACCCTGCACTTACAGCTGTATCTGAGTGTGTATGTCTCAGAGGAGAGCAAAACAGGAGATACGAAAACTGAACAATTCCTACATACCTATGCTTGTACTTGGCAAATAAAACATTTAATTTCATTTTCTTTTTCATTTCATTGCAAGTTCAGCCTAGCTGCATTACTGCCTGGTCAATTTCTCAGCAGCGTGTATGTTTGTATTGTGCTGTTTGTCTCAGCTGTGCATTGCTTTGGACAGAAGGATCTGTGAAACAAAAATAAAATGTAAATGTATCTGTTATGCTTGACAGGGTTAGTGTTGCATTGCAGACTGCATCCTAAACCTGACCTTGTGGCAAAACTTGAGCATGTCGATGATACACTCAAGTCACTCATGAGAAATTTGATGCCTGCAGGGTTCTGTCTATCAGAAGACCAACGCCTTGTCTGAGATCAAAAGGACCAACAAGGACAATTTCTGGGCACAGGCTGAGGTAAGAGTGAATTATCAACGATAGTTTAACAGCTCGCTTGCAGGCGTGTAATGATTATGCATGCATGTTGTACATGAAGCACTTTTCCAGATATAACACATGTGCGTACGTGCGTGTGTGGCGGGGGGGTGGGGGTGGGCGCCAGAGACTGTGCCTACAAATAGCATGAGGCAGTCAAGTCACCTTTGCGGTGAGTCAAACAGGAGGCATCCTCCCTCTGCCCTTCAGAGAGATGAGGAGTCCCGGCGCCAGGAGGAGCGCAGGAAGGCACTGGAGGAGCGCCAACGGCTGGAGCGTGAGCGCAAGGAGAGGGAGGCCCAAGAGGCTGCCCAGAGGGAGCAGAATTACAAGGAGAGGGCCCAGCAGATCGACCAGAAGAAGTGAGTCGGCGCCGGTCCAGAGAGGCCCTCGTGCGACGAATGTGCATGACTGCTCGCACGTTTTCTACCTCTTATAAATGTAATTAGGTAATTAATTACTTCATTTTTGTTGTAATTTTGGTGAAATGTACAGCATGGCATGGTGGCTTACTGGGTAGCTCCTCCAGAGCTGGGAGCTGGAATCCCACCACTGCTCCGAGCGTGTGGAGGTTGTACGTTCTTCACTGCTTACACAGGTTTCCTCTAGGTACTCTTGTTTTCTGCCGGAGTCCAGTGACGTGACTCCGGCAGAAATCGGTGTCTCTTAATTCTTATATAGTAATTGATTGCATGTATGTATGTATGTATGTATGTATGTATGACTACGTGCCTTGTGATGGACTGGCAGCCCATCCAGGGTGTTTCCCAGTCTTGTGCCTTAAGCCCTGTGATGGATGAATGAGTGGGTCATATATGAGTGGGTCATATAGCGCCTTTCCTAACACTGTGCACCCGTCTTAAGACTGAAGCAGTCTAACAAACTGGTTCTAATATTACCTCTCAACCTTTTATAGTCAGGTTCATGATTTTATGCTAGAATACTCGTTAAAAATGCTGAACTTTTGCATTGTTATAAAACCACTAACAGTAATATTTTCACACCATACCAGACCTTAAACATTGCTGATGATAAATCACACTGATAAAACAATTGCTACTGCTTCCAAGATGTTGAATAAGAGACGTAGTGTAGAATAATTCTGGGATGTAACTGCGTGCCTCTTATTTCTGCCTCTTTGTATCTGTGGGATGTAAGGCATTCTACTTAAAGGATGTAATCTCAGGAGGGCACCACTGTTGTTAGTTAAATGCAGCAGATTTAAAAGCAAAACTAAAGCTGGATAGGGCGAGGAAGTGTGGAAAAGAAGCAAGCAATTGGAAAGAAGAGAAGTGGACCTGTCTGTGGCTTGGCGTGTTAGAATGTTGTACCCATGATCGGTCAGCCTCTGCTTCTGGTTCTGTGCTCAGCAGGGTGAATTTGCTCCAGGGACTCGCTGACCCTGCTCCTTCAAAAATGTGCTTTGCTTTGGGTAAATGTCCGCTTAATAGCTTCAGTGTTTTTTGAGAAGCTGCCCGGAGAGAGCCGAGCTCATCCTTCCCTCTGGTTCTGCCAGGAGGTTCCAGCAGCAGCAGGAAGCTGAAGACCGAGAGAAGGAGAGACAGCGATGGGTGAGTGGCTGGCCGTGTCAGCACCCCTTTGTGGTTCTCCGTCTGCACCTATGTTTATGGAGAATGTGATGAGCGAGTATCTGGTGGGGGTGTCCAGACCTCTGGAGAGCCGGACGTGTAAACCGGACGTGTTTGCCAAACGACGTCTGTTAATCGTCATACTGGGCACCCCTTGGACACATCCAGGCACGTGCAACCCTCGCACGTGTGCGCCCTGTAGGCGCCGTTATTGACCCGCAGCGATGCTTTTAGGAGCAGCAGGAGGCGGAGCATGCAGCTGTACAGGAGAAGGTGCTGCGGCGCGGCCAGTCGGTGGAGACGGCCCACGTGAGTCTCCTCGCTATGGCCAGCGCTCTGCTTTAGTACCTCCACACTTTCTCTTCTCTCATTTGTCGTCAATCTGTCTCTGGTGTAGAAGAACGTTTCTTTCACTCTAGTTGGTTGCCTTGCCTCCTCTTCTCTGCAATGTCTGGACCACCTTCACTTCAACTGTGTAGGGTCTACAGCTGCTTTTGATTCCTCTTTTAAACGTGCTCCTACAACAGTTTTGTATCTATAACTATTCTAGCTTCCTTCTACGCTGTCGGGGTCCGGACCCACCCTGGCCTCTGCTGTTGGGGTCTGGAGCCACTCTGGCCTTCCCTGTCGGACCTGCTTTCTCCACCCTCCTTTAAGTTGACAGTCTCCATTTTCTCATCATCTTCTGCTGATGTTGCTTCACACATCCTCCCCCGTAGCAGCTTTGGCTTCAGTTGTATCGACCGGAGACTCCATTTGAATTCTTTCCCTCTGGTCCTGTTTTTCACTGTATGTTTTATACACTGCTTGGCCCTGCTCTGCACAGTGGCTAGTTTCTCTCTTAAATCCCTCTTATCCCTGTGGCATTAACCTTTGGCAAAGTCCTCACTGTGACAGTTAAGCTCTCGTTGGCCTTGTGCAGGTCTTGAATGGCTGTTTCTTACAGGAAGCAGCCTCTGTCATCTCCCAGCGTGCAGTGAACCCCAGGGAGGTGTTCAGGCAGAGGGAGAGGGGCATGACCCCGGGTGAGAGAGATTCATCTAGCAGCCCGCAGCCAGGTGAGGAACAACCTAAGTGCTCAATTGGAATGTTTGGTGCTTAGCTGGACAATGACCATGTTTCTGTAATTTACTGAAAGCGAAGGGAAGGGCAGCCTCAGACCCTTGATATTGTGTGATAACGCAAAGTATTTTTGTCTTTTTCAAACTTTACAGACATACTATTGATCAGCACCAGATTTTTGCCCAAAATATGAACACAAATTGCACCAAAAATGAATGAACGCTACTTAGTGGCAGTGAAGGAAGGAAAGTACAGCTGAAGAAACCCCTTAATTTTGTGAACAGTATATATATATCAAATACTTTTATTGTTATTGTTTAAACTTGCTGTTGTAGTGGTGATGTGGAGCATATTTCATTTGGAGACGAGTCACACCAAAACTGGAGCTCTGACACACAATGGGGGCACACAGCCACAGATGCACATCTGGGGAACCTGGTTACACTGAGACACGTCATGCAGATGGGCATGTCTGGGAAATACATTGTTGTCATTCTGACAGCATCTGGCTATAGCTGCCACTGTACGTTATACCCTTACTGCTTATTTATTTGGGAGGAAACCCTTCTGCTGGGAGTCCTTTGAAATGCTGCTGCATAAAAGAAAATAAATAATAATAATAAATAAATAGTCAGATATACATTACCTTGTGGAGACCAAAAGTCCCCACAATGTGATAAAAACCTATTATTTGTCGTTGTGGAGACCATTTTTGCGCTCCTCAGAAGGGGACACTCAATCTTATAAAAACTTGTTACTGCAGTCAAAAAAACAAAAATTCCAAAAGACTTGTATTTTGATTTGGTTACTTACGGTTAAGGTTAGGGCTGGGTTGTGGGTTACGGTCGTCATTGTTGGGATTAGGGTAAGGCCATAGCAATGAGTGGAGAGTCCCCACAATGATAAGCATACCAACATGTGTGTGTGTGAGTGTGCCCCCGTATCTGCTGTATCTCTGTACCTCTTTCCATCTGTCTCTGTCATTTGCTCCCCTTCTCTATATAACCCCCATCCTCGTCCCCCTCCCCCCCACCACCACCTGGGCATCTCAGGCCGGGTGCAGAGCCCCTTCTTGTCCAGGCAGTTTTCTGACCCAGAGCCTCCCGCTTCACCCCTCCGCCAGATGTCTCCTTCCCCTGTCCGTTCAGCCTCCCCCGCTTACTCTGCAGGTCTGTAAACCGAGCCACACGCTCACACACACCTATTTGAGGGTCTCCTTATACAGGCACGACCTGTTTGGCCTTCATTTCCTCTGCAGAGGAGCAGCGCGGGGGCTGTCTGCCTGGGTTTGAGCTCTGCTGCTTTATTTACCCTTCTTGCTCAGTGCAAAACTTTCCTACGTTGTGCTGGTCCCTTGTAACGGAGTCACAAGGGACCTGACAAAATACTTCCTGAAATTGTGGAAGTCGCTTTATCTCGGCCGTCGTCGTGTGGCTCCAAAGAGCAGAACTGCTGCTCGCTTCCATGAAGGCCACCCATCGGGGTGAAGCCTGCGGGGGTGCTCTTCATGTCTCTGTGTTTGGGTCTGCCAGAGGAGCGCAGTGAAAGGAGCCCTGAGGAAAGGTCCAACCGGGCAGCCACTCCCACGCAGGAGCCATGCAACGACGTTGCTGGAAACGACGCACTCTACGAGGAGCCCTCTCTGGTAGGTTATCTTCACTGCCCAGCTAACGTATGTCAGGCTCTGTAGTGTAGCTGCATTTCTTTAATCAGGGTACTTATGTATATGTGTGTATGAGGCATGAAGACCTTTCATATTTAAGCTGAGTGAAGTTACACCACACAGGTGTGAGTATTTGCGCGTGTGTTTGCGTGTGCCTGTGACACACACACACACACACACATACATATATACATACATACAGGGGCGTAGCACCAAATTCTGGGCCCTATGCACAAACTGCACATGGGCCCCCCCCCCAAAAAAAAAACAAAACAGCCTAATCAGACTTCACTGGAATTTGGTTTTATTTGTAGAATGATTAAAAGCTATGACAGGCTACCTTTGGTGACATTTTCTAAC
>JAOYFF010000041.1:13189431-13203232 GCA_025773925.1 Cryptomyrus ogoouensis | reverse complement strand
CCAGACGGGGTACAAGTTGTCCAGGGAGTCGGCGCTGGAGGGTGATGCCAGCCGGCCACGCAGGGGGTGGGGGGGCGGGGGAGGGAGGGGGACGAGACACTTCAGCACTACCCAGGCTGCACTTCTCATCGTTTGAGGGATATTGATTACCTCCTTCCAGCGGTCCGTGAACATCGGCCCCGTCGATGCTTCCTCCTCCTTGGGGTCTCCTCTCTGCTGCCGACTTGAGTTGTTATCTAAAACTGAAGAAGGAGGGAAAACACACTGAAAAACACACTGGCCGACGTGAACACTGGCAAAGAGAGTCTGACAAACTGCAACCTACTTTGCACATAAGATTCATTTCATGTAATGTTGAAACTTATTCAGTCTTTTCTATCCAGGTAAAGTCCATCCATCCATCTTCTATAACTGCTTGTCTTATTCAGGGTCATTTGGAGTCTGGAGCTTAACTCAGAGGCTGTGGGCATAAGGCAGGGAACAACCCAGGATGGGGGGCATCCCATACACCATTCACACACACACACACACACACACACACACCTTTGGGTAATTTGGTAACTCCAATTCACTGTGGGGGGGAACCCCACAATGACACAGGAAGCAACAAACTCTATCTATCACACACGGAGCCAGAGCAGAGACTCAAACCCCAGTCCTAGAAATGTGAGGTAGCAGCGTTAAGCACTGCACCACCATGCTAACCACTGCACCAGCATGCCTCTCCTTTGGTAGGAGGAAAACAGTGATCTAAGCACAACTGTACACCTGACATTGATGCAAGCAATTTCTAATACGTCTGTCACCAGCTAGTCACTGTTAGTGGTTCATAGGCGTGAAAAGTTAATTAATTGGTGAATGTTTTCTAATTTGTTGGTGAATGTTTTCTAAGATTATTTCCTGCCTTGTGCCCATTACTTCTGGGAAGAGCTGAGGAGCCCCACGACCCTGCAAATGACAAGCGGATATGGAAATGGATTGAAGGATGGATTACTTCTAAGAGTTCATTCCTACCTATTATTTGTTCTGGGCACCTCACAGACTGTGTATTTAGTAATGCTTTACATTAACTGCACATTCATAATGCTTTTAAAATGCATTTGTAGAACATTAAGATCACCTTCATATTGAATTCATGGAACATTCATAAGTAACAGGTTTATTATACATGAAATTAATGACAAACCTTATATGATTGTACGATTATAATGTTTCTTATGAAGGTGCTATGAATACATTTTATGAATGGATTATGAATGGATTATGAAGGTGAACTGAATGTTCTATGAATGCATTATAAAGGCATTATGAAGGTGCAGTTAATGTAAAGCGTTACCATTTATTCTTTCGTTCAGTTGTTTTCCCAACTCCGCCACTATAATTGTCAGAAGTTCCAAACAGAATATGGAATATGACCACGTAGTCCCTTCTGCTGCAGCCTTATGTATGCACATATATTTCTATCTTCTGGTTGGGTGCAGCTTTTGAAAACAAAAGCAACACTACAATGAAGAAAACAGTGGTATGTATGTACTAGGTATACAGCCAGTGTTTAGCTGTTTTCATTTGATTCAAGCCTATTATTTATTTTGTCTTTAGAGACCCTCCATTTGTGGTTTGATTTGAATTTCAGATCTAATCAGGTGGTTGTGTTCAAATAAAATCAATAGCTAATCTGTGTTATTTCATTTGAAAAAAAAAACAATTGTGGTTTCATTTTGTTATGCTTAAGGGACTTTGTAGAGATGGTGAAAATGCCAGATTTTTGAACAAAGGGAAGTACAAACATGAACAATGAGAAAATAAATATATGGACAAGAAAACCATTGACTCCTCCATAACAGTTAAGTATCATACTAGTGGTGTACATACAATCAGAGTAAATGCGGCATATCTCACAAAAGGACCATCTTAATCTCATATGAAATTATGGCTTATTTGATAAATGTTCTGCTGCATACTACATATGGAGCAGCCCAATAAAGTGAATGTACGTGTCTGGTTTTATTCATAAATCATAAACAAAATAAGTATGAAGCTTTTGTTTGACCATCTTTCTTCTGTAAAGAACACTGCCACACCACATTACTCTCTTCCAGTGCTTCCACAACCAAATTTGTAAATATAAAGGCATACATGTCCCCATTAGCATGTCTGCCCCCATAACTGCTCACTGATAACGCTGCTTGTGGCCCGAGGAGAGCTTTACTGTTGTCTCGTAGCAGCATTCAGAAAAGCTCATTACCCTCTAAATTACTTTTAACTGACAAGACGGAAAGTAACTTTGGCATCACGAACAGCTCTCCCCCAGAAAGCCATGCAAGACCTTCTAGAACCTTCAGACATCATTGAGAGTGAGGAGAATTTTTCAGCTGTCAGTCACCCATTCTGTGTCAATAGTAAGTAGAAATACCACTTACCCAGAATGTTTTGCTGCAGTTAAAGATATATTTGGTTTCACTATAGTACTACTCAGCTTTAACCAGTTTAATAGTCATTGGAGTAGAAGTATTCACATGGGTTTCTCCCTGCTTTTCGGAGCTAAAAGCAGCCATGTTTTTCATTCTCCTGATTTGGGTTTTGTAATGACCTGTAAATGTACTGATATTTGAGGTTTGTACTTATCCTGTCTCTACAGGGTCACGTTGCTCCTGAGAGTATCTCCTTGTGGTATGGAGCTTATGGACCTGGTGCTCTCCAAAGATAAGCGTATTTTTGAAGGTTTGTCGTTAGGCTTGCAGGGTGATTGCTAAATAGTTTTGGCCTTTGAAGGGCCCCGCATGTGATAGGGTTGGGTTCAGTTTGTGTGTTTCTCCTTTGTTGTCACAGCCATTATCATATCTGTAAGCTCCATAAGCAGGACATTTTCCTGAAGGTGACAGACATTTATTTGTGACTTTGTGAAATTTGAGCGGATTGATATTGGCTTGACTTTGTCAGGCAGTGTGTGACTCTATGGGTGAATGCTCTGCGCCTGTGGTCAGATGGTTGCTGGTTCAAACCTCGTGGCTGGTAGGGTGGTGTCACTCTTAGGTTCTTTGAACCAGGCCTTCAATCCCAATTTTGTCTGGCCATGCGCTCTGGTCCTTGCTTCTATGTAACTTTTGACAAAAGCATTTGCTTGATAAATGTATTAATTTGGCATACAGTGTCAAAAAAGGACTGTCATCAGTACTGAACTAGATATTAATCTGTCAGATTTTACGACTCGAAGAAGCGTATTTGCATTTCTTGTCTTGCAGCTTGTAAATACATAAATCATTATGTTCAAGGTTCAAATGCGAGCATGACCCTAATCTCTCTCGTGTTGGGAAACAATGATAATACTGTTTTGAAAAAATAATGAAAAAAAGAGAACACGACATAATGAGTGATGGGCTGTTGATAAATGCAGAAGATTCTCCTGGGAAAGAGCCACAGTCATTCATAGCCCCAACAGCAGAGAGAGAGAGAGAGAGAGAGAGAGCAAATGAACTGAAAACTGGTGGCAGATGTTATCATATGTGTTTTGTAGAGGGAAAGAAAAAAAAAAAAGAAGACAGAATGGTTTTTCAGTCTTAATTAAATGCTTATTTGATATATCTTCTCCAGTCAAGTCCAACAACATGGGAGCTAAACAAAACAGCTCAATTCGATTGAAATTTTCTGGTGTTCATGATTTGTGTCATATTTATGGTGGGAAAACTAAAGTAAATAAGGTTCTTGATCCATCAGCAATGTAATAGAACCTGTAAATTCCTGGAGGGACACATCTGTTATTTTTCATTATAACCTTGTCCATCCATCCATCCATCTCACTGCTTATCTGGGTCAGGGTTCGAAAGACAATTTTTTCCCCTCTTCATAAAATCACAAATAATGTACCGATACTATGTTAAGTAATATGTAAGTTTAAAGCCAATTAAGCTACAAGTTTCTGTATAAACAATAAGTGGATTGTCTTTCTGTCCTAACATGACACTGTTATGGGTGTTACACTTCGTATGTCCTGGGCTTGTAATCCACTGTTGATTAACAATTAAGTTGAAAACTTGAAAGCTGACTGGAATATTTAAACTATTTTAAATGCTACAAATCGTATGACCTTATAACCGATATGGTGAACTTCTTCAACAGACCCTGACAGCCACACCTCCTTGTTCAGACATGTCATAAATTAACGGTTCTAATATGTGAGAGGAAATTAACACCGATGGATTTAATTGCTATCAGGATTAGACTAGTATACAAATGGACAAACAATTACCCGTTAATAATAAAAAAGAATTTGGAATTGTACATCTTGAGGAGCAATATATTGTTAGCGACGTCTATTTGGGAGCTTTTAGTAACGTGGTTCACAAAAAACACGACAGAAATCGGTCTCCTTGATGGCTCCTTGTCTCTTTAAGAGGAATTCATCCAGCGTTCTTTTCAGACCCCAAAAGCCACCCCCAACTACCTGCTTTTGAACGTTGACGCTTTGACTGTCGGAAAGTCCCGTTCGTTTCTATCGCATCTATGCCAGCAGGCGGTAAACTGATCCCGGATACACGCTATTGCAAGATCATTATTTGCCTGACAAAGGTAAGTTATTCACAAGTATTTCCTGAGATAGTGCTGGCTTTTGTTGTGCGTTTTCTTATATTCTTGCTTGATAATGTTCAGTATTGAATTGGACCAATGAAATTGGGTATTCAATTTAATTTCACACCATTTGAGATACATACCTATTTCAAAATACAAACTGAGCCATTGTCTTTAGACTTAAAATAACTGCTTTGCGCCCTTTACCTTTGGGAACGAAGATGCATAAACTAGAAAATGTTTTCCTGATTTATGTGATACTATTCAAACATTATGACACATGGTACTTCTGGGACTCCTTAAATGTTTGGTTACAATGTCACGTATATTTATTAAATACGCGTGTATATGTTTAATAATTTATATATTCTCAGATATAAATACAGTGAAACAGTTTAACGTCTTTGTTGTTTACATCGCTCAGTCTCCATCTATAAAGACTTTGGCAAATTCTCTAACCATCCAATGATTACCAAAAACAACATTTCACATAAAACTGAAAATGTTTTCACACGCAAGCAATATACTACATGCGGAGTGTTTATTTTGTGTGGCTACCGGCTCGGCAGTTACAGATCTGATTCTTCCTGAACGTTTCATCCGTGCATTTACTTTTCTTTAAGGGATTTTTCATATGTGTCTAGCTCTTCAAAGTGTCCCATGTCGTTGTTCAAAATTACTCTGATACATATATTTTGTATAATTATGTTAAAAGATTATTTTTTTAACCGATCAGTTTTTTAATATATAATTTAAAAACTATAATTTCACCACACATTAAATTAAATGACGCTTCAATTGATTCACCTAAAAGAATTTTGATTGGTAAATGAAATCATTTTTATCGTTTATATCGTTTTTTTCTGACCCTTCGATTTCACACCGTTTATTACCTGCCCAGTTGCTTGGCTCAGTTACACTCTTGACGTTTTACTATGTAGTTCTGGTTTCATCTTCTTCTCTAGGCAATTTTTAAACAAGAAAAAACTGAAGTGCCTGTGATATAATGCTGTAAAAGTTAAACATTTCAAATCATGCCTGTTACATTTTAATGACTGTGTTGGGGGATTGTAATTCTAGGTAGATAGCGTTCAAATTGAGCTTAAGTGAAACTGACATGAAACAATTACTAATGTACTTGAGTGAGTAGTGTACTGAATGCTCAGTAGTATCCTTACCACTTGCATTAGCCAAGCCAAATCATTGAGGTCACAGAAGGGATCCTGAGGTGACCTTTCAGTGACCTTCCCCAAAATTATTTGTGCTAAAAATGTGAACAATCATGTATATCTAATATTTCGTAAAAGTGGGTTTTATTTAATGTATCAGATTTCCACATTCTACAAGAATTTCAGACGTGCTGTGCTCCAGCAAACATCCCAAGAGAGCCCTATAGCTCTCCTGTCTGTCACAAATGGGATTTAAACCACCATACATCAGATACTTGGATACTGTTTTTTATTAGGTAAACAAACAGTGATAGACAGCACAAGCGAATCACCTAAACCTCAAATTTAAACAGCAGCAAAAACTGGGGTACGTTCCGAATCCTTTCTGAAACACCCTGTGCCCTTATCCTACCATTACACCCCAGCAGGTGTGAAGAGCCCAGGACACCATGCTGAAATTCCTTTTAGGCTATTACCATGGTGTCATTTGTCAGATAGACCCAGTGCCAGGTGACACTTCATACACCTGAGCGCCAGTGCTGGCAGGTGTCACAATATTGCGTCACAAAGACCCAAACGCTCGAGGCGCCTTTGAGGAATTCATATTCAAACTAAGAAAGTCTTTCACCCTGGGTGCCTTGTGGAGAATGTTATTTCAAGATTGCCTGACGGTGTTCAGGTCATTAGTAACTGGTCCGTTCCCCAGGTGTTCCAATGCTGCGTGTCCATGCATTTTTATCACATTTGACATTCGGATTTTAGCCATATTACTAGAAAAAAGGGCTCAGTCTGTAATTTAGCAGCTGATAAGGTTAAAGCATACAGGCCTGAAACCAGAAATAAATCTCGTTGGGGGGTCCAGCAATCATCTTGGTAGATGTTGTCAACCAGGGGATGGGGGTCCCCCTTGGTAGAGTTTGCTGACTTGGGGGCTTGTAATTTTGCTACATGGCTATGTGCCAGACTGGCAACAAAAAAACCTTGGGGAGGTTCAAACCTTTGGTTTTACTACCTGGCTACATCTGCTGAACGCTATGAATTTACAGAGCCGTGGACCTCGCAGACTCACACAGGGTATCCATCAGCTTCCTGTCCTGTTTCCATGGCTCTGGCCGGGACACCTTGATTCACGATTACGGCAGCCCACCATAACGGCTGTTACACCACTGTTTTTCAGGACCATGTTACTTTCCAGATGCTCACCAATGCAAGCTGTTTCAGAAATTACAGACAATAATGTTCCACAAAACTCAGTGCGGGATTCCTTTATTAGATTATCTCTTTATCTTTTTATCCACTTGACAGATTCTGTGGCAGAAGGCTTATGTGCTTTTTAATCTTAATGCTTACGGGCCAAGAAGATTCATTAGACAAAATTTTAAACTTACATATTCAGTCCCTTATGTTTTCACTCCTTTGACTTAATTGTTTTGGACGCAAGGGTCCAGTGTCTCAACCGAAATAAATAAAATGGCACTGGATTTTAGTTTGCAGTATTGTAATTTTTCATGTGCTATCTGGGAATTGTAGCATTACTCTGAAACATGTTTGATTTTACAGGTGGTCAAGGCCTTCCAGAAGAGCAGCAATCTTATCAGCACACCACAGAATCCTGGCTTGGCTTTTCAGTCAAGATCCAGTTTGCTCTCACAGACACTGAGAGGACATCAGTAAGAAGGTGAAGCAACATAGTCTGAGTCTGAATCCTATGGTGGCTAGATCGAGCTCAAGTAAGTGCTTTACCACCAATCCTAATGTGGCGGGTGGTCGCGACAGAGGAGACAGACCCCGGAATGCAGTGTGCAACAGGTTTAATATCCAAACAGGCAGCAATCAAAGTTAGAGGGAGCAGGTGAGATCGTGGTCGTAGAGCAGGCGAAGGGTCGATGTCCAGAGAAGTCAGTCCTACACGGAGTGACGGGACAAGACGACGCGGGGAAGGGACACACGAAGCCGATGGAGGAGCAGGGCAGGAGGGAGCGGGCAGGTAGGAGAAGGCGGTGGATGGAACAGGCGAGGCAGGCAGGGCAGATGAAATGGCAGGGCAGGACACAGCAGGCAGGGCAGGACACAGTAGGCAGGGCAGGACACAGCAGGCAGGGCAGGACACAGTAGGCAGGGCAGGACACAGCAGGCAGGGCAGGACACAGTAGGCAGGGCGTTCGGGGAAGACAAGAGACAGAGAATTGCGTAGTATGGCACATTAGAACAATGTCAACAATACTTCGCAATGAGCCTGGGCATGGACAGCTTTAAGAAGTGGAGAAATTAGCAACCGATTGCGTGCCAGTGCTCGGTCCTGCCCTCGTGGGCGTGGCACCTAAGTGCATTTTAATATATTTTCATTTGAATATGTTAATATATCTGCTATATGGTTGACATACAGGGGTTGGACAATTAAACTAAAACACCTGATCAATAGTGTTTGAGGTTTCATAACTATATATGTGGTTAATGTGGAACCTGGTGGTTCAGAAAGAACCATTAATGCTGTATTGGCTGCAAAAGGAGGCCCTACCCCATACTAATGAATTACTGTGGTATAAAACAAGGGGTTTCAGTTTCATAGTCCAGCCCCTGTATTTCACCATAGGTCCTGCATACTTCAGCATGAAAATGCTTTCTCATCAAAAAAGAGAGTAACGTTCTTAATACAAACAGACAAATTAGCTGGTCAAAGTCCTTTTTTTAGTTTAAACGTGTTTTGGTCGCATCCATCTCTTTACATTTCTGAGGCTCACGCTACATCGGGGTGTAGCTTCTGCAGATCAGGTCAGCAGATGAACATAATGTTTTAGAAGCAACAGCAGCACCAAAAGAGGTTCACTAGTTAAGCACCCCTGATATGGTTAGTAGTATGGTTAGATTACCTTTTATATGAGTGGCAATCATGGAGGACAATTTAGGGGTTGGTGGGGGGAATGGTATATGTGTGAATGGTATATGTTAGAATGGTATATGTGTGAATGGTATATGTCTGAATGGTATATGTTTGAATGGTATATGTTTGAATGGCATAAGCTTCTGTATGCATCCCATGACAGCTTGAGCCCTGAGCACCCAATCAGCAGCTCCCAGCTCAGGGCCATTATGTGCAGTCGAATAAGGTAATTCAGAGCTACTTCTGAATGTCATCTACATATAATCCAAAGCGTCTCGCAAATTATGCAGTGTGCAGTTTTCATGAAGGAGATGGTGAAAATTTGCCCTCCTGGTGGCAGTGCCATCATTTTGTATGTTGAAATTATTACAGGTTTAATGACTATCACTTTATGCCTTACTATCGTAATATTGCATCATTGGCTGACTGAAACAAGTGAAATTAGAATCAGGTGAGATAATAAAAATAGAGTTCTGTTCCCTTGCTCTCAGAAATACTCTTTTGTGCAGACAGTCTGATAGTGGGATTGTCAGCCTGCTTTTACCTACCGTAGTAACATTTAGCACACCAGCTAAACTAAACTGTTTCTGTAAACATATTCAACTGTAAATCTACTGTGTATCTGTCTAATACATCTACTGGGCGCTGTGTGAATGTAACCATGTATAAGCATCTAAATAATTACTGTCTCAGGAACTTTTCATTTGTATACACAGATATATAGTCCGTGATCATTTCTGGAAAATGGTTTTCAGGTTATCCATTACTCATCGTAAATGTTATAAACATGAAATATGGAATACATAAAGAGCCACATATCTCTGAGGTTCCACTGAAGGGTACTTCATAAACATTTAGACTTTTACAGCATGCAAGAGAGTAAATGCTTGGTTCTGTCATAAAAAAGGTAATAGCCACTTGCTAATACTTAGAGCCAATGTAGCTATCATCTGACCAAAAAAGGCTAGGAAAATTACAGCTGGAATTTATCAGCCCGGTTAACGATACTGTCAAGTCTTGAGACAACGGCATTTTTGGCAGTAATTTCCTGTCGTACCGTACAACAAAATATCACAATATTTAAGGAACACTGGCAAACACAAGTTGAATCCATCCATCTTCCAACCGCTTATCGTGAGTAAGGTCTTGGGGGGTGGGGGTGGCTGGAACTGACACAGGCTGAATGTTAAACTGAGCTTTTATAAAAAGAGAATCGAGCCTCTTGTAAAATAATACCAGAATGGTTATGAAATGTTGGAGTCGCCTGCCAGATGTCACACAACCCATGTGTGAAGAAATTATTCTGCATGACATTGCTACAAAAATGCAACTGAAAACTGTGCTGCGTGGCTGTGGAACAACACACAAATGATTACTGTACCTTAAAAAAACACCTTGCATTGCATTCTAACTGAGCGAAAACAATTGGGCTTAGCTTCAAACACACAGTGTTCTTGTTAACAGCATTTAAAATTAGGGTTAATTTCTTGTCACTTGAGGAAGAAAAGACAATTTCATGCTTTGCCTAGTCTGATGATTGATGAAAATTATATTTAGGTACTTTTTTTGTACGTAACTGATGTAAATTCAGGTAGACTGTTGTGATTTATTTATAGTGCAATATTTATGTTCTACATGGGAAATAAATTGCTCTTAGAGCAAAAGCTTAAGCTGTTTCTCTTGATTTTTTTTTTAACACAGACGAATAAAAGCAGACATCTAAAACCTACACCTGAACTTAGGAACAAGGGACATGACTCCTGCCAGTTAAATACGACAAAGAACAAATCGTCTTTTCTGTATTATTGCTGAACAAGTCCGACATCCACCTGCGGTTGGCGCCATGATGAATAACAGCACCAGACCCTGGTGGGGAGAGCTATCCTGGGACCAGTCAGGCCAGTGCCGCACCTCGGTGAGCAGCACGACCTTCCTCATTGTGGCGTACAGCGCCGTGATTGCCGTCGGCCTCATCGGCAACACCTGCCTCGTCTTCATCATCTCCCGGCAGAAGGAGATGAGGAACGTCACCAACATCTTCATCGCCAACCTCTCCTGTTCCGACATCCTCATGTGCGTCGTCTGCCTGCCAGTCACTGTCATCTACACCCTGATGGACCGATGGATCCTGGGAGAGGCCCTCTGCAAGGTCACGCCTTTCGTCCAGTGCATGTCTGTCACGGTCTCCATCTTCTCCATGGTGCTTATCGCCCTGGAACGTCACCAGCTCATCATCCACCCTACGGGCTGGAAGCCGGTGGTGGGCCACTCCTACCTAGCAGTGGCCGTCACCTGGATGGTGGCTTGCTTCATCTCCTTGCCATTCCTCTCGTTCAACATTCTCACCAACGCCCCCTTCCAGAACCTGAGCCTCCCTTACAATCCATTCACGGACCACGTGATCTGCATGGAGCTTTGGCCGTCCGAGCGTAACCGGCTGGCCTACACCACGTCGCTGCTGCTCTTCCAGTACTGCCTGCCCCTGTCCCTCATCCTCGTCTGCTACCTGCGCATTTTCTTGCGGCTACGACGGAGGAAGGACATGGTGGAAAGAACGCGGGACCCCCGCCAGAACAAAGCAAAAGGGGCCAGGAGGGTCAATGTAATGCTAGCCTCCATCGTGGCTGTCTTTGCCCTCTGCTGGTTACCACTCAATGTCTTTAACACGCTGTTCGACTGGCACCACTGGGCGATCCCCTCCTGCCAGCATGACATCATCTTCTCTGCCTGCCACCTGACGGCCATGGCGTCCACCTGCGTCAACCCTGTCATCTATGGCTTCCTCAACAGCAACTTCCAGAAGGAGCTGAGGGCTGCGCTATACCGATGCCGATGCTGGGGGGCGCCGGAGAGCTATGAGAGTTTCCCCCTCTCCACAGTAAGCATGGAGGTCACCAAAATGTCTTCTTTGAGTGTAAATACCTAGCTACCTAGCCCCTCTGCAAAATCAACACAGAGTAAGAGAGAGTGTAAAACAAACATGAATCTTTCATAAGCCATATGGTTCCACATTTTGTAGTTAATGAAACTGGTACATCTGCTTCTTACGTGTTTAATTTCAATTAAGAATCAGAACATGACGGAATATTCAACTGAAACTGCCTAAGGAAATTGGCCAATGGTATTTTTCACAATAATGCTTTAATATTGTACCATATGTTACTTGCTTTTCCATTTTTTTTACTGTGTATGTTGTGTGTTTACCATGCAAGTCTCTGTTAAAATGATAAAATAGATCCTATTTTCTGCAAGTTTGTAAAGCACTGAATGTTGACATTTGTACTTAATCCAGTAGCACAGGTGAACCAGCAATCTTTATCATTATATCCAAAGAAAGTCATTCCAAATGATAAAAAGTGCTTATGATTATGGATCCCACTTCTGAAGACATTTTAGTTTTTTTTTCTTACAAAGCATCTATAACCTAAATGCTTAAATCCATAAAGACCGAAAAAACACAGGTTCACCCCGTTTTTTTCAATGGCCAAACCTGTTCTTTTTTGTAATAGATGACTGTTTAGTCCAGATGCTGGCTCCATTTGCTGCTCCATTCAGATGTCATTATGCATGATAAAATTCTGTGCTCTACGCTCCGTTTTCACAGCATATGCTAGCTGCTCTGTTAGCGGGCATTTATCTGAGCTTAAGGTCACTGCAAGCATGCAGCTGAATTTCAAATATGTAAATCAATTTATCGTTTTTCTGAAGATCACCGTGAAATATTTATACATTTAATAACTAGCTCTTCTGTTTTTTTCTTCATTGTATGCTTTTTCATTCTGGTCATGGACGTCTTGCTTTCTCTTTGAGATTTTTGTGCTCCCTTCAGTTCACCAGTCCTCGAAGGCAATGTATGAGAAGTAACATACTGCGTGTACATCCCACATGAACACATTTCAGGCCATTATTTTGCTTGCCATACTGTGTGCTTGTACATGTGTTCATATTAAAAATAAGTGGATTTTTATTTTGGGTGCTAAACCCAAAATTATTTTTAAACAACATGTATTGTAACATGTTAATATTGTTGCTGTTTTATGAGCAGTGAAGAGCCTGCAAACTCTCCTTTCACTTCTGTATGTCAAGGAAAGGCAAAGAACATGGAAGGATTTATGTTTGACTCCTCTGCATACTGATGTATTTCAACTGAGAGAAAACAAGTGGCACGAATAGCATCTGCCTTTCTTCTAGTCCTGCTGTTCTAACCTTGGAATGGCCTATTTTCATCAATCCCCTGTACCATCTATTTGATTACTGGCTCTCAGTTCTGGTCCAACAGGATAGGTTGGTTTTTGTTAAGTAAACACTGATATGATAATATTTTTGCAGTTTTATTCTTATCCGTATTTAGGACGCTCATGGGAGTTTTACTTACACAAAAATGATCAGTTCAGAGAGATAACCAATCAGATTGTAGAGGAGGTGGGTCTAAGTAACTAGAGGAGGCGGAGCCAAGACATCTGATTGTTTGGTGATGCCTCCTCTAGTTTGAACCCACCTCCACTACAACCTGATTGGCTATATCTCTGAACCAATCATTTTTCTTTCTGCTCTCAGAACATTTTTGTGCGACTAAAACTCCCACAAGCATTTAGGACTGTCATTCATGTTAATGCATATCTACACAGTGCATATTTATCTTTCTTTACTAAATGCATTTTTTTAAAGGTACAGCTTTAAACTTTTAATTGAGGACAGTCTAATACTAGTTACCAATGATTATTATATTCTCTAATCATCCACGTCTTATATAAGTAAAAGGCAGTTATAGAGAAGGTAATGAAAAAGTTGATGGAATAATATGTTGACTTCACAAATACAAAATTAGATGCGATACAAGACAGTTAATACAGACACATTTCTTACATTGCATCATAATGTTATACAATAGACACATTCATTCTCTTAACAATAATGAAGTAGTATTTGGCCTTAATAGTCTCCAGATATTTGGGAATATTCAGGAAGTTAGGTATGGAGAAGAATGCGCAAGCACACCATACTGGGTGGACATTTTATGCTTCCAACTTTTTATGAAGGTTAAACGTTTAATAAGAAATATAAATTGAATGAAAAATGAATGCAAGTTATTAAGGAACTACTGGTGGTTGTCACGTTCAGTGCTGGAAGGCGAGCAGGGAAGCAGGGAAAAGGAGCCAGGAAGTCGAACAAACGGGGTTTTACT
>JAOYFF010000041.1:13178912-13189331 GCA_025773925.1 Cryptomyrus ogoouensis | reverse complement strand
GAACAATCAGGGTAAAACAGGAGGTAACGAGGTGGGCGTGGCACACATCAGGAACGGACGGAGCGGGGCGTGACAGTGGTTACTGAAGCCGTATTTTAAATCATTTTTTTGGTTGAATTGTCCAACATTCCACTGTCTGCATTGTTTTGTCTTTTTAGATCTTTATCTTATTAATCTATGAACCGGTGTAATACGTATTGTCACACATTTCCACTATTATTAGGATATTACTTTGTAATATGCATTACAGAGACAAAAATACTTCACTTAATTACATGATATTTTTACATGTTTGTAATGTTTAGATAAGTGAATATATACATATATATATATATATATATACACACACATATATATATATATATATATATGAATGATCATTTTATGTTTAAATATTTTTATTAGTAGAAATTTCGGCACACATTCTCTTGTAAATACACTTTTTTAAGAACAAACATAAAACTTACGTTTTAACAATTGAACATTCAAAAAAATATAATAATAATAATGAGAAAACAACTAACAGTCATAAAAATAATTAAACAAAAATTAAACACACTTTCCTCACCAACCACCCACCAGTGCTATCAAATGGTAAAAGTAGGTACTCAAGGCACAGTAAACATATTAATCAGAAGTTTTAAATGAAATTAAATGAAAGGGGACCAGATTTTTTCAAATAAGAAAATCTTGTCTATTAGGGTATTCCTGAATTTTTTCCAGATGTAATGTACCCGTTGACTCTGTCAACCATAATCTAGAGTTGGATATGATCATTTTATCTTTTATGTACCATTATTTTCTTAAATAAAAATGTCTGCATTTAGAGTTCATTTTCATGCAGCTTCATCTGAATACGTCTCTGTATCAGCCTAACACTAACATCTATCACTGTGTTACAGTGTAATGTAGTTTTTATTGTAAGTAATGGCCCGCAGTGTTTTATAGGAGAATATGTACATAATGGTTGGTGAATACATTATAAATTCAATAGCCTGAGTAAGTAACGTTTATCCTAATGCGTGTTCTTCTCTAGTAACATCTCCAAAGTATACTGAAAATGTGTGGTGTGATTTTTTTTTGGTTGCCAAACCATATGGTTCTAGAATTGCTAACAGTATGTAAATAGAACTTTTGAGATTTATTTTATTTGGAATTTATATTAATAACTATGACACTATCAAGAAATATAGTCCAAAATGTTTCCTCAATAGGACTGACAGTAATCATTAAGGGACGGCTGTAGATTTCTTTTCATTGTTCAGTTTCGAAACCAGGTGCTTTCCTCTAAGCAGTGAAATATAATGAAATGAATATAATGAAATGAATCTGTGTGCAAATGTAACTAAAGTGTGACCATAACCCTCTTATTTTTATGTGGTTATTAGACTAATTATTAGACTAATCTTTGGAATGGAATATTTTGATTTGATTTCAGGTTTTGACAAAACTTAAATTTTTTATTTTTTTTTGCAAATTCAGTGATTACCTCAGTCATTGAAAACAGGAGTAGATATGAAAGTTTATTGATTTTTCTCAAAATAATCATTGTAAAAGTGCTTCAAAACATTGGTGCAATTCCTGTAAAACACTGTGTATGTTGATTTTGCTGATGCTACACACCATATGGCTGTCTGCTCTCAATTGATTTGTGGTTCCTTGAGCTGTACCTTAATTGTGTTGTATATCAGTGTTCTTCACCTGTCGCATTACATGGTATAGACGTGTCTCAGACAGACTTGAGCCGCAGGCCAGTCCCTGCAGCCGTCATGAGGGCAGGACATCACACGCCCTCGGTCAATGCATTTAAGAATGAGCTTGTCACCTGCTGCGTCTCCTCATGCTGCAATTCCACAGTGACCAAATTCACATTGTCACACGTAGGGACAAATAAAAATGTTGTTCGACCATTATTTTATGATGCTACTTCATGGCCAGCTGAACCATACTGGGACACCTTTTTCTGATATGAAGACAAGAGTCCAGGTGTCACTAATGAAAAAAATATATTAAACACTGTTGTAGTTACATTTCATTTGTTCTTGTTGTTGGTTGATTCATACATGAATTATACGGCAATAAAATGTTGTATGTTTATGTTTTATGCATGATTTTGTTTTTAATGTGCAGTAAAGCTGTATTTGAAATGGTTAATAAATGTTGGACTATATTTGCATAATCCACGGTGTAGACCACCTTCGTGCCCCCTGTTGCCTGGGATGGGCTCCAGGCCCTTCTGTAGCCCTGACCAGGATTAGCAGTTAAAAGATGGATTGAATGATTTTTTTTTCGCATATATATAAAAAACAGAGAACTAAAAAAGCTTCATTAGAGAGGGACATGCTGATCTGCTGCGGGGCCACATATGCATCCAAGCGTCTACATTATCTGCAGGGGTCTGCAGATCTCCCATCTTTCCGTGAAGAACCCCAGGACCACCACAGAGCTGGGGCAGAGTAGATGAACTCGAAGCCTTTTCCGATGACCCCAGTTCATCCTTCATAGACGGGAGCTTTTATAGAAGGTTACCTAATGCTTAAAACATATCCACTGTAATGACACAAACTTTCATTGTAGATTTTTTTCAGGGTTATGTCTTGCAGTTAAACACTAATGTCCTGACAAACAAGTACTCAGATTACTCAGCTGCCCATGCAATGGACATACAGGAATACCATGGGCACTGAGGGCAAGGTGGCTTCTAACTGCAGCATATTGCCTGTATGTCCCTCCTTGTCCTTCACGGCTGTTTCATCACATCCACCAATATGGGTTCCTCCTGCAGCCATTTGATAAGAAAAAGTCTGACCACACAATTTGCTTCCACACAGTGCTCCGATCTTTATTCTACCTCCTGACTCTCCCAGATTTGCTCCAGAGGGTTTATTATTAACTCTATTTTTGCAGTTATTTGTCTTTACAAAGACATTTCACACGCCTGGTTCCACTTCTCCGCAACATTTCTTTCGGTGACTAACCTCATTCTGTACCACTGACCCCTATTCGCTCTCTGTTGACTTGTTCCATTTTAACATGGTTTGCCTGGAACTACTAGACGTTCTCAAGTGTTCTAAGCATTGTTTGTATAGCTCTCCTTCCGACAACTATCATGCACTTGTTTCTGGACAATCAGTGGAAGTTCATCCTACCAGCACTCAACTCTGGTTGGTCATTGACAGCTGTACAGTTGTGATGAATTATCTACCCTGCTTGTACGTTGCTTTGGACAAAGCTTCTGCCAAGTTAATAAATGGGAACGTAAATGTATAACTATATTTCTAGAGGGGACATTTCTCACTACTGAAAACTATTTTGCAAACTTTTGTAGTGGTAGATCAGAAACAGGTCTTCAGCATTACGGGAGAACGTTCAGCTGTGGAATAACAGCACTCCAGGTACAAGTGTGAGAAAAGCCTGTAGGACTCAGTCGTCACAAGGCTGAAATCCCAGAGTGACTCTGATGACACCTTTCAGAGGAGAAAGCCAGACTAGTTGTCATTTTCATGGAGGAGAAGAAGAGAGGACACCATTAAGGCCATGAAAAAAAGAAAACTACACAGTAGCAAAATAAGGCAAGTTGATATCAAATGTGGTTTTCGGCTATACAGACGCTCCTGCACTTACGAACAAGATACGTTCCAAACAGCTGTTCGTAACTTGAAATGATCGTAAGTTGTTATTCAACATCATTTTAAGGTTATACGCAAGTACAAAGAACTGGGATGCTGGGAGTACGCACGCTACGCTGCTGCATGGCAGGTGTAGAGGTCAAAAGTTGTACTAGGCGGAACTGACGCGCAGAAAAAAAAATTGATGTTGCAGACAGGAAACGGGAGCCCAATGAACACAATTTGGATTTACAGTCCTCTTTGTTCGTATGTCTGAAAGTTCGTAAGTAAAGGAGAGTCTGTATTAACATGGTTGCAGAAAATTCAGATGCAGTAAATGACAGGATGCTTTACTTGCTTTAGCTTTCATAACAAAAAACAGTGATAGTTGGACTAATATAAGGTTAGCTGTCAAGACTGACAGAATTACATTAGACCAGGCGTGTGGACCCTGATCCATGGAGAGATGGCGCGGGTTTTTGGGGCGACCTCTCAATCAGCTAATAACAGTGGGTCCCCAGCACTGGTGTTGAGAACCACTGCTTTATTATTGGCTGATTGAGAGGTCATCCCAAAAACCTGCACGCTTTCCATGGATCAGGTGTGCTACCCCTGCATTAAACAATTATCCAGAGGTTTTCTAACACACAATTTTACAACCTTCTTAGGAAACTAGCATTTATTTCAGCTGCAGTGGTTTTTCAAGGAAGGACATTGATTCAGATTAATAAGTATTTATCTCGATTAATAAAAAAAAATAAAAACAAAAACATTATAAAAAATTGTCAGAAATTAATAATTATTCATGTTTACAATATAATATGATGCAATTTCTCTAAATCTCCCTGTGCCTGTGTGGGTCCCATCCAGATTCTCTGGGTTCCAAGTGGCCCATAGTGTGACAGTGAGTCTGTGTGTGTGTGTGTGTGTGTGTGTGTGTGTGTACATTGTGCCGAATCCTTTGAGCCCAGCATGATTGATAGACATGATACAAGTTTTCACTGTATATATTCAGCATATTAATACATTTATCTCACTATCGTCACCCTTTTTCTAAGCTTTGAGGCTATTTTTCCATGCAGTTTATCATTCAGACCAAATCCATGCATTATTCATTTGTCCTTTTTGCTTAAAAAAGAGGGAAAAAAGATCAGAGACCCAGGGTCCTCTTCATTTATTTATGTCACAGATCACTTCAGGGCTGTTTCCAGCTCTCTGAAAGGAGTCGCTGGATTTAGCCGAATTCATGTATTATCGCAGATGTTCTCCATTGCAGGGTAAGTCCGCATGTATAAAAGGTACTAAGAGAATTTAAATAGGCCTACTGACAAGTTATCATCAAAGCTATTTCTAACCCATATCGTGTGGGATTATGAATAACAGCTTTGTGGGAAAATATACAGGTATATAGAATAATCACTTCTTTCTACATAAAACAAATTTCCTCCCAAAACGATAACAAAGTTCGTGATATTGATACACAAACAAAACAATTCCATGGCCCTATATTCCTATGTTTTCTTTTTTTTTCATTTAATGAATAAATACTTAAATTAAGTCGCTTTCCTTCGTGCATTGTTCGCTAGAACTGATACTGCACCCAACAGATCTCCTAGGATCACCTATAAAACAATTAGTGAGAAGAAAGAGGATTTTCACAGAGGACGTATTCAACTAGTGAAGGAAAATCAGATCATGGATCTCCGGATTGATTTAACGCACATGCCAATCATTCAAACCTAATTGAATGTGCTTTGTTCTTTCCCTTAATTCGTGAGCAGTTTGCCTGTGTGACTGAGGCATACGTCTCAGTTTCATTTTTTATTCTCTTGTCTTTCTTTGATCGCATTATTTGCCAGTGCCTTACAAACAGACGGGATAACCCGTCTGTATAAAAAATATATTCCGCACCCCAGACCTGTGCCACGTTTTTCTTGCCGGCGAGAGTTTCGCTGCTTGCATCTCCGATTTTAAAATACATGGTTCACCTTCATTTTTCTGTTGTTTTATCGTGAAACGCATAATAACCGTTTAATGCTATTGCTTAGTGCTTATGGTTTTTAAAGAGTAGCAGTACTAACTATACATAAACCATTTGTATTCTTGAAGGTCGAAGCACATTTTCAGAGGAAAGCGATATGCAGCTGTTGATCAGAAACTGATTCTAGTTTTTTTTTTTTTTTGCAATGGCAAATAATGTGACTTAAAAACAAAGTAAAAAGGTAAATAGACATATAAATATTTTAATGATTACAGAGGAAGAACTTTACTTTTTCCTTTACATTTATTAATTTCTGTTTAGTGAAGTTATTATTTGGTGTTTTTACCTTGTTAATTAGCTGTTGAACTTTTCTTACCCTGCATAACTTACTGTAAATGCAGAAAGAGATACACAGCTCGTATGCACGGTAATAATGTGAAATGAATGGAAGGGTCTATTTGTAGAAGTCCTGATCTTTATCTTTAAAACCAGTATTTTACATTAAAAGTAAAGTAAATAGCCCGAGTTAACAATTGTATAGAAACAGTACGCCGGATGGATGGATGGATGGATGGATAGATAGATAGATAGATAGATAGATAGATAGATAGATAGATAGATAGTTTTATATTAGGAAACAATGTAACTTGGCCACAGTTTTAAGTATACCCTGCACCTTGACCAACGCCAAATAATGAACATGTTTAATGTAAACGTTCTTATAAATATAAGGAATGAATATGAGTAGAATTGCAGTCTCTCACAGTTACTGTCCGTGTGACGTAGATGAATAAAGGTACCTGCACCCGGACCTTCAGAAAGCCTCCCACCTTCATCCCATCCCTTGCTTCTGCTACCTACCCTACTGACGTCATCGCTCTCGCGTACAATCATCTTTTGAAGCCTCTCCCCCAAAATGATCGATTTCAGTATCTCAGCTGCATCCAAATGACTACCCAGGCAGAGCGAATTACTAACAATAAACTTCTTTTTGTTGCGGGTGCTGGTATTATGATTCTTACTGATTTTTACTGAGAGCTTAAATGCATTCTCTTTTTGAAAAAGTCTTTTGAAATATCACTTACCAGATGACTCATCCATCAGTCTCAGTATCCCTTCATCACTCTCTCCCTTTCTCCTCTGGCTGACATGTGATGCAGCCTGCTTGTTTTTACAACCCTTCAAACCCCTTTGTTCTGGATATCTGTTCAGTGTAGCAAATGCCAGCCTAGATCTTCTCTAAGTGGTCTTCATTATATAAAGAAGTGGGCGTGCATTGTCCCTTTGGACTTTAGCTTTTGCACCAGCACAAAGGGTCAGTAGATTGGTTTGCCTTTCTCTGATAGCTACATGTCTGATGGGGTCATAGAAGGCTCCATCAAGCAGCCAAAGTCACCCAGTAAATCAATGCTCCCAGAATGTAACCCAGCCTCTCTTCTAACCTCTGCATGCTAATTGCAGGTGTTGGTGTGCTGGGCAGGTCTGTACAAGGTTAGATTTGGATTGTTACCGGACTTTTGATTTTGATACGGATACAAGCTTTAGTACCTTGATATCAATAATCTGTACAGTAAAACTGGCTTGGGTAATATCTAAATTTCCAGACTGTCCAGATGTAATTCTGTGGTACATTATATTTAAAAAAGAAATTCTATTCCAGCATAAAATTCGGCAAAGTGTGTGTGTGTTTGGGGCGGGGGGGGTCCAAATTGACAACCCCCCACCATTCCCACTCATTTTGTTACCAGGAATACAGAGATGTACCCAAAAGGTCATAATCATGATAACCTACAGTTAAACATCCCTATTTAAAATACTGATTTTAAATAAACAGGCCTGATTGTGAATTAAGCCAAAAGCAATAGCCTACTGTATAGTTTCAACATTTTCATTGAAACCTGCATAGATTAAATTCCATTCAATACATAGATTCTGTTATTAATTTGGCCTTAGCTGTTACAAAACCTAATTGATGCTAGAGTCATGTTAGCTTTGTGTCCTGTTAGCCGTTTAGCCAAGCCTACTTTTCCTTTCAATTTCCTTGTAATTATGCACACCTAAGAATCTGTAAACTCATTATATAAATAGGGTGACCAGATAATCCATGTCCGGGAGGACACTTTGAGCTAAGACAGGGTTTTTGCAAGCTACCATTTCAATTAAAATGACTTGAATTTCACAGCACTGAGTTCATGGTTTGTGCTGATTGGTCAGTTTTCCTATAATCATGCAAATGTCACTAATGTTGATGTGAAGCAGCTGGATGAGTCTTTCAATCAAGGAAACAAAAGCGCAAGAAGACCTGAACTATTTAGACAAGTACAGGAGTCTTTCAGTTTTAAAATAGTTTGTAAATCCTGAAGTGTCCTCCCTGACATGAATTATCTTGTCAGTCTATATATAAATAAAGGTGAGTTACCTTTACATTTGCTTATTTAGCAGATGCTTTCGCTCAAAGTGAAAACTTGGGGTCAGAGAGCAGGGTCAGACAGTGTGGAAAAAGTTGGAGTTAAGGGCTTTGCTGAAGCGTCCAGTAGCGATCTCATTGCTCTGCCAGCCTTAGGGTTTGAACCCATAACCTTCTGGACAGAAGCACAGATCCATAATCCGCAGTGTTACATAACACTCTGATAATTTGGATATATCCCATCTTGCACTCTAAGCTTGAAAAATCTCTGTATATAGGGAAGCACCAGCATGTCAGGCTACATTTGTACTGCAGTGCACTGAAACTCTGAGAAATCTACTTTTTTTCTGAGAAATTAGTATTTTTTTGAGTTCTCACCTTTGATACTGATATTTGAAGCTGTAAGTTTTACCCCAAACACACAAATGTAAGATCAGCACCTTACCGAGACTAATAGCATATGCCCATTTTTTATGGATTTTTATAGAAAAGTTTTTGAATTATAGTGTTCTTTTAATAATTTTGACTAATTGCTGTTTCAAGATCCAGATGGACAAGAAACCAAACATCTGCATTAAATATTCATTACAAAAAAATTACTAATTATTTGATGACTGTGATGGATTCTTAAACTGTGCACCTTTGATCGAAAAATATCTCAGAATGCAAAAGTAAATTTTTGACTTTAAAACACTACAAACAGACTATAATTAATTACTTTGAATACATGAGCCATTTTAAGTCAAAATGAAATTGTTTGCATATATTGTATCTGTGGGATGACGAAGGCAGATGAACAACACAAAGGTAACAGAAGCATTTACTATAAATAAAAGATGTAACATTTCCCAAACAGAAAGAGAAACAAACACAATAGAAAAAGGGCACTTAAAACAGAAAATTAACCAAAATAAGGCAATGCAGCTGACTTAAAGAGAAAGATATAAAGATTGGGGGGGTATTTTGTCCGCTTCCTTCCCCCACTCAGCCTAGCAAGATCTTTCTCCCAGTCAATTCAATAAAACCCAAATGGGTGTCCTTAAAGGAAGGTCTACTAGGCTGGACTCACTCTACGCAGAAATGCAGTGCTTTTTTTGTTTGTTTGCTTGTTTGTTTTAATCTGCCTTTCACCAGTTCATAACATCGTTTAGTTTTATTCAGTCCCCGGCTGGTGCTCCTGCAGTGGTAGATGATTTCTGTTGTCACTGCAGGCCCAGTCTTGTGATAATGAATGTATGAAGCCTTCAGTCTGCTGAGGGCTCCCATATCTCATTTACACTGCCGGGACGTGATATTAATACACCTCCATCTCCTTATATCTTTTACTGAAATGCCTGTGAATTACTATTATTATATTGTTTGCTGTTACTGTTGCAATAATATGAAATCAGCGCACAGGGTAGAAAAATACATTTTGATAATTATGTGCCACTTTCATTTAAAAAAATGTTCTTTTCTTTCGGGACCTATGGGAATGACACAGGTGAAGAAATGCATGGAAGTTTGTTTATTCACCTCTTAAAGCAAATTGGCACTTTGACCGATCAGGTTCTTGCTTTAAAACAGCCCATCGTTTTCCGCGAAGCCAAACACTGAACACAGTGATAAAGGTGTGTGACGTGAATGTGATTTAGGTGGCACAGCTTCCGCTGTAGCGTCACACTTTCCAGGTGTGTGTGTGTAGCGTGTGACGGACTGGCTTCCCGTCCAGGATGCCCCCTGCCTTGTGCCCCAGCCTTCCTGGGTCCAGGCCATCCCACGACCCTGAATGTAAGATGGATACAAATCAAGACTTACAATCAGTTGCATTCATCGAAACAGGCAGTCTGCATAACATGCACTAAATCCTGAAATACACAAAATGGGTTTATAATATTTACTGTATTATTTCTTTAGTAATAGCTACATATTTATGTCTCATTTGGTTTGTCTAAATCAGCTAGAGTAAAAGCAAACACATCCATTCACCCGTTAATTACGTTATTTCTTGTTGCTTATCTGATTAAACTCATTCAATATGGTTCCTTTGCTTTCCCAGTTCTGACTGCTATAAGCTGTATTAAATGCCTGGTTAAAACACAGCTTGATTTAATATCCAAGGCATTTTCAGGACATTGAAATGCAGGTTAAAAGGCTCTGGGGTGGCTCCTGGATCCTAGGTCACGGAAGAGCTGGGGCGCGTGCTGGATGGGATGCCGGCCCATCACAGGACAGGGACCAACAGTCGGAAGATGAATGGACAGATGAAAATGAAGGTTTGTTGCATTAATAACACAAGGCACCAAAAAAAAATTTGTTTTGTTCCTGGCAAGACAATGTTATTTTTGTGTTGCTTGGGTCAAAAGCAACTAGTAATAATCATCCATTGAGTCAAAACATTGGTTTTGTCACTTCTGTCCAACATTTTGTATACAGTCATGGCC
>JAOYFF010000041.1:13152038-13178812 GCA_025773925.1 Cryptomyrus ogoouensis | reverse complement strand
ACCCGGAGAGGTTTTCCGTGCATGTCCTACAGGGAGGAGGCCCCGGGGCAGACCCAGGACTCGCTGGAGGGATTATACCTCTCGGCTGGCCTGGGAACACCTCGGCGTCCTCCCCGAGGAGCTGGTAGAGGTAGCTGGGGAGAGGGAGGTCTGGGCATCTCTCCTGAAGCTGCTACCCCCGTGACCCGAACTCCGGACAAGCGGTACATAATGGATGGATGGATGGAGAATTATGTTGTGGGTTAGCATGTGGGTTAGTTAGGAAATTTGGCAAAAATGAGAATTCCGGGGTTGTTTAGTATATCTTACAGTAATAGATTGATAAAAATAAAAAGAATTGTTCAAGTATTCAAGGAACTACATATTTAATAAGGAATTTTAAAAATCCCTTCCATGTATAACATGCACGTTCATGCACATCACATGTACATTAACAGTTATGGAGACTCCTGGATTTTTATCATGAAGAGCTGTTGGTTTCTAATTTGTATGTGAAGACTTTATGCTCCCTGAAAACTGCCTTTCTTTTTCGTTTGCGCTGCTGGCTGTCAGATTTCAATATATGCTAAGTTCAGTCAAGTTCGCAAATGCCTTCTTGTCCTTATCTTATAGCTCTTTGTGTTGAAATATCTTTGAAGACCAATTATATGGCTAGTGTAATTTGCCAAAATTTATCTATAAAGCAAGGCAAAATTGAGCGCCATTCTAAGTGACCTTTAAATGTTTGAAGATCTGACAATCTCAAACCAGACTTATAAATGGATGCAATTATAGCACTCCCTTATCATAAAAAAGTGACCTCTGGCGGCTGATAAGGTTACCGCACCACAAAAGTTACATTTTCCTTTCATACGCATTTCATGCATTGTACTGCGTCTTTATAATACAAAAAATAACAACCTAACACAGCGTATCCTCATTCTGTTTATTTAGAAACGTGTCAAAAAGAGATACAGAGTTGCTTTCTTTTCGTTGTGCTACCTAGGGTATTATGAATGAAGTATTAAGAAAGAATAAGAATAAAGAAGAATAACATCTGATTTGTTGACAGAATGTATCCTGAGAAGACGCCAATGAATGCTGAGAATGTTTGCAAAAAAAATAATACAATCTATTCATGAATATGTATTGCTTATTAAAAAATGAAATTAAAACTAAATTTCATTAGTGACTGTGTGTGTCAGCAGGTATACCTTTCCTTATGGGGACACAATGTTCCCATAGCGTGATAAATATCCGTTTTTTATCCTGGTCCCCAAAAGGGAAAACTCTATTTTATAAAAATCAGTGACTGCTATGAAAAAACTAAAAATGCAAAAACTCATGTATTTTGTTTGGTTACTTATGGTTATGGTTAGGGCTGGGTGGGGGTTAAGGTTGTCTTAGTTAGCGTTAGCATTTTTCCCATAGAACTGAATGAGCGGTCCTCATAATGATAGGTATACCAGACGTGTGTGTGTGTGTGTGTGTGTGTCAATTTTTTCAAATTTACTTCAGATATACACATGATGGAAGAGGGCTGTTTTGTAGGGCTGAAATAAAATGTTTCTTTATAGTCCTGCTTGAGTTAACATGACTTAATGCCCATATAGAGAGAGACTTGCGTTTGCTTTTCGTTCCAGAAAAGCTGAAGTGGCAGCAATGCCCTTAGTTGAGGAGCCACTGCTGTTTGAAGTGTTTCCTCAGGGTGCCTTTGATCAGGATGAAGGTGATGCACTGAGCGGGGAAAACTGGGCACCACCCACAGCGCCAACCAATGCTAACCTGCCATGCAGATGGAAAACTGGGCACCACCCACAGCGCCAACCAACGCTAACCTGCCATGCAGATGGAAAAATGGGCACCACCCACAGCTCCAACCAACACTAACCTGCCATGCAGATGGAGTTTGGCTGTGGGCAGACAGATATACTGTAACTGCTTGCCCTATTCAGGGTTGTGGGGGGTCCAGAGCCTATTGGCAGAAAGCAGGGAACAACCCAGAATGGGGCACCAACCCATCGCAGGGCACATACTCACACAGCATTCATTCATACTCACACACACACAAATGGGCAATTTGGTAACACCAATTAACCTCAGCATGTTTTTAGATTATGGAGGGAAACCAGTGAACCTTGAAGAAACCCCACAGAGAGCCCTGATGGAGACTCAAACCCAGGTCTCAGAGGTGCGAGGTGACAGTGCTAACTGATGCACCACCGTGCCCCCCTGAATGGAACATATTCATTATTATTAATAATTAGTATTATATTTGTTGTTTTTATGTAGTAACAATTTGCAGTCTTGTACAACTAGATATCTGAGTGGAGTGAAACGGATTAAGCACCTCATTCAAACACTGAACAGTACGGCTGAGGAAGAGGAGACCTTCAGGTCCAATTCTGTGCCACAAGCAGCATGTCATCCGTCAGTGATGGTCACAGCCCATGTGAGGCCCTCAGCAAGCTCCAATGCCAGTGCCCCCCCCCCCCCGGCAAACTTCCCCACCCAATTTCGCTTTGTCTCAGAAACTGACAATAGAGGCTGTCTGGTGAACGTCAATTGCTAAAGAGGTTTATAATTTAGGTGCGCAGAAGCGAAAGGCTGCTTCTCCATTTTTTATTTTACATAACATCTGGAAGCTTTAGCAGCTCAGCACCAGGTGATCTTAAGGTCCTATATGGAATTTATTCTATCAGAAGCTCTGAGATATAAGCAGGTGCTTGTCCATTTAGAGCTTTAAAAACTAGTAATAGAATTTTAAGTTCTAAAAGAAACAGATAAACAGTGCAGTTTATCTGTTAAAATAACTCCATGTTAGAAATGCATTCGTGTTCTTTCTTTAGCGTACGTTTATTTTACTTGTGGTATATTTTTCAGATGGAAATAACCTCCCATCTGGCTGTGTTTCACAACTACTGATAGCTTCCTCTGTGAATGAATCACGTCGCGTTCATCGGTGCCTTATCGGCAATTAACCTCAGTCTGCTCTTGTCAAGTAAAGCGATTAAGCAGATGTCCCGGGCAAGGCTGATTCCACGCTGGCCTTGCAGATCTCTCAGTAAAATCTGTTACCCAAGATCGCAATCAACGGGATGGCGGATGGCCTGACATCGAATGTTTGATTGCAGCTAGTGCCGTGTCATGGCTTATCCCTTAACAGTGGCTCTCAACTGCTTTGTTATTAACAACACGCCAATTCCCCACGATTCATTTCCAGCCCGATACCTTGGTCCAGTGAGAGCACATATTTGCAATGAGGATTTGTGTCTTCTATCTATACCTTCCTCTTTTGGGGAAATAAAATGACGCTGGACTGCAGCTGACCTCGCTGAGTCTCTTTGATGTAATAGCATGCCAGGTCTCTCTGTCTCCACTCAGACACCAATTGATAATAAGGTTGGCATCCTCCATTCTTTATATTTGCTTCTCTCCTTTTTCATCCATCAAGTCCAATAGGCTGTGATCGACTGTCGTATTTTCAATGCCCAACCATACTGAAATTGTACATTCCCATCTGATATTCATTGCAGTATTGCAATCATGGTGGAACCAAGACTTTCTTTGGATTTTGTTAATCAGTTTAGCATAAAAAGTCACAGTCACAGAGTACACAGAGTACTCAGAGTACACAGAGTACTCAACTGGTTGGTTGAAACAAAATCTTGGTCTGGATTTTTGTTTTCTTGATCTGGGCTGTCCACCTCTGAATCTGAAGCCTTGCCTGTGTCTGTGATGTCATTAATTGCTCTCTGCTCCTAGTAAAACCTCTGAGGAACAGGTGTGAGGGAAGAGGCCAGGTCCCCTGTGTGGGGCCCAGGGAAAAATGATATTAGGTACATTGGGAATGGGATTACTGCTACCCCTTCTTGGAGCCTGGCCTGGTTAAGGGGTTCAGCAGTGAGCTCCTCAGCCAGTGCTGAGGAAGTTATTTGCTGATAAGCACCTGCTGACCAGAACATCCAGAAATCCCAGGCAAATGCAACCCAAAAAATGAATACTTGAAGACATGTTGTGGGCTCACCTCATAAGTTTTGTTATAAGGGGCAATATCAGCCAAATACTGAGCCTGAGCTGGACAGTTCTGCTTGACATCCTATTGTCATCCTTTACTTTATTTCAGTATTGTAACTCAGTGTCATTCTTAGTATCCATTTGCTGCTAGATTAACATTGTCCATGTGAACTGTTACATATAAAACACAAACATGGAGCAGGGACAGCATTCAAGCTCCCTCTCTTGGAGATATGGGAAAACGCTGTGCTCCCCTACATGCTTCCACAAGATGTTATATTTTAATTGTTACATTTCCAGACGGAAGTTTGTTCTCTTTGTTGATAGTGGAAGTAACTGTTTTCTGGCTTGGTTTGCATGTATATTTCATGTCTATCACTACACTGCCGCTGTAATCCCATATAACTATGCACACAGAAATACACTGTTTCTGTTTCCACTGGAATAGAATAAATGAATAAACATTTATGTAAATGTTTGCCCAAAATATAATTTCATAAATATTATACTGTTTATAATATATTTAACATTTGTCTGTTCTGGGGCAGAACGGTGGTGCAGTTGTTAGCACTGTTGTCTCACACCACTGGGACCAGGTTTTGATTCTCCGCCAGGGTTCCATGCGTGTGGAGTTTGCAAGTTCTCCCCCGTGTCATTGTGGGATTTCCTCCGGGTACCCCGGTTTCCCCCCCACAGTTAGGGTGACCAGAAAATCCATGTCAGGGAGGACACTCTGAGCTAGGACAGGAATTGTAGATTACCATTTCAATTAAAAGGACCCGGATTTCACTTGAGAATTGAGTTCTTGCTGTGTGCTGATTGGTCAGTCTCCTATAATCATGCATGTGTCACTAATGCTAATGTGAAACAGCTGGATGAGTCTTTCAGTAAAGGAAACAAACCAGTCAAAGCACAAGAAGAGCTGAACTATTTAGCCGAGCACAGAAGCCTTTCAGTTTGAAAGTAGTTTGTAAAACCCGATGTAGCTCCAAGTGTCCTACCTGACACGGATTATCTGGTCACCCTACCCACAGTCCAAAAACATGCTTGAGTTAATTGGCGAGACAAAATCGTATATATGTGAGTGGATAGGTTCCGTCCCGACCGTGACCCTGAAAATGACAAGCGGCTACAGAAAATGGATGGATTTGTCTGTTCGGCACAAACACGGCAGACAAAACAACGTCTGTCCGGTGTCTTTCCCGCACTTCCGGTTACATTGCGTCATTCAGATCATCCCGGACAGATCTCCTCTGTTTGGCTGCTGTAACTGTCCGTCTGGTCGAGAATCCGCCTCATATAACCACGTGACTTATCACTGGCAGGCGAGGCAGAAGTGACCCGGGTGTGTTTCCTGTTTCTGAAACAAACAAGCATTAAATAAAACACGGAGGCAAAAGCAGTAAAGCAACATATATCATAAGGAAGGTGTCATGGAGTCGTATGACATTATCGCCAATCAGCCTGTTGTAATTGATAATGTAAGTAGCTTGTTGCAGAATTCAAAGTGCTCTCCCACGCTCTTACTAAAGCGGGCTAACTGACTAGCTATTGTGTTGCTTTTGTCTCATTCATTCTAAAAATAATTTTAAAACTGTCGTTTACGATCCTCCTGCAGACTGACACATCATCATTGAAATAAGCGGCTTTCACGGATTACTATAGCTGTGTGTATATTTTAGATCAATCATACCGCGTATGAAAGTAATGATGCCCGTTTAGCAAATGCTGCCGGTCTGCCCTGTCAACAGTGTTGACATGTCACCCATTTGTCAGCATTACTTAATTCGGCAGTCCTGTGCGTTAGAAAATAGAGAATATGCTTTACTGTATCGTTTTCAATAAGCCAGCGAAATGTGGAGATCTCCTGGAGATCTCAGTGAAAGGGTTGACTTTAGACGCAAAGCCGGAGCCACCGTCTAATAGCGAATATAATGCATCTGTACGTTATCTATAACACATGCAGAATAACGATATGTGCACCTCTTACGGTTATTTGCTTTCCATACGTTACTGGAGCACAATTTACTACATTTTAGGACATGTCAGAACTGCTGTCTCCCTGCATTGTGCGGCAGTTTCCAACCCAACAAGGCCGCGCCCTGTAAATTAATCTTGGAAACCAGTCTTTTAAGTTAGTCACTAGGAGAATGTCTTTAGTGGCTTATTCTGGTGTATTTCGTGTTTTTATTACTAGATGTCAATAAATGCAGCGTCGTTGCTGGCAGTCTGTTTTAATGTTAATGTGTATCTATTCTCTTAGGCTGCTGGTGGTACTAAGTGACTAATTTTAGCTAAGGTCTTGTTATCTGAATGGCAACGTTAGAAATTATTTAAGTACCATACCTTGGTGAGGTTTGGGTACCTGTTTGTGGCAGATTGATGTGAGGAGGTGTGTACTGGTGAAAGTTCAGCTTTGACAATGGACATCCTGGTCTTTCTGGCCCAGTGTTAAATAAGAGGGTTAATGTTGTTTTGCCCTAAATCTATTTTGCCAGTTGTGGCACCACAGTCATTTGGCTTTTGATAGTCCAGCGTTTCTCACTGGTTTTATGTGGTATAAACTTTAATCTTTTCCATTCAGGGTTCTGGTGTTATCAAAGCTGGATTTGCTGGAGACCAGATCCCAAAATACTGCTTCCCAAACTAGTAAGGATCACCTTGCACACAATTGCTGCTCTGACTTGATTTGGTGCCTTGATGCATCCCACACATTGTATCACTGGCCTGTGCATTTTTTTCCCCAGTGTGGGCCGTCCGAAACACGTGCGTGTGATGGCAGGTGCTCTGGAGGGAGATCTCTTCATTGGTCCCAAAGCTGAGGTAAACTTTATGCATCAGCGCAGTGGAAATGTGGTCCTCATTTGCTGGTTCTTTAATACGTGATGGATCTCACACACGATCTGGTCATATTTCCAGGTATCAGGGTTTGGGCCATTTCGGAATGCATTGATCAATTCCAGTCCAAATCAGGAAATTGAACTGGAGTTGGAACTTAAATCTCCCTGAAATTCAAATTCAACTCCAATTCTGTTCCCCGTAGATTTTTTTCCAATTCTAGCTCCAGTTCCATTTCCTGATTTGGACTGGAATTGATCAATGCATTCCGGAATGGCCCCAACCCTGCCAGGTGTCATATATATATATATATATATATATATATATATATGTGTGTGACTTGATGTCGATGCTCGTTAAAAAAAACAGTAGAACTAATAAATTGCGGCATGGTTTTAACAGCACGTTAACAACTATATTATCTTAGTTTTTTTCTTTTTTTTCCAGAAAAATCTGATCTCTCTGGGAATCTTCTTACTATGACCAAAATACAATCTGTTATTGCAGCTTGCTTGTTGGGAGTTTAAAAAAAATGAATGACTGAATATGTATATAGCAATAATTGGCTTGGTCAGAGTGCTGTTGGTTTGTCTTTGCTGTTAGCCTGGATTCTGCTTTGCTACAATCATTTAACTGTCATTAAGGGATGTGATGCTTGACAGATGTTTTCTGGTCATTTATTCCTGTTTTATTGTAATGATAGAATAATGACCATGTGGACTAGTATTATACAATGAGATTGACATTGACATTCTGGGCTTTACCACAATGTAATTCAGTCTCACAAATATGGTGATGATGGCTTACAGGAGCACAGGGGGCTGCTGTCTGTGCGCTATCCCATGGAGCACGGCATCGTGAAGGACTGGAACGACATGGAGCGTATCTGGCAGTACGTCTACTCCAAGGAGCAACTGCAGACCTTCTCAGAGGAGGTGAGTGTTGTGTGTGTGAAGAACCCAGGATGAACCAGGGGTAAATCCTGAGTGGGATTCCAGCATGCCTTGGTGGTTCACTTAACCATGTCATTAGATCGTGGGAGTGAAGGTGAGTGCTGCAAAGAATCACGTACGATGAGACCAAGTTGGAAGCAGGAATTGATCCCATAGCCTTGGAGGTGTTGGAGCACTGCGCCACCCTTTGTCTATCCAAACTAATTTTAATTTTTAAATTTTTGATTAAAGAAAATCTATATACGCAGGTCCTAAGAGCTGAGATCTTACCCTAATTGGATAAATCTCCTGGATCATTTCCCCTCTTAAGCTGCTGTGTCGATAACAGCAGGCAGAGATGCTGATGGACTCAAGGCTGGAGATAACCCTAACAGTTATGGGGGCTTGTGTCAGGATGTCACACTTGTGAAATTACCGTCTGTTTCAAATTCACAACATAAAGAGTGGCAGTGTGCGGCATCATCAGTTCAAAGGCATTATGGGAGACTGATTTCTCATGACTCTGGTGGTGTTTGGTTCTGTGTGGCCTGTTTCTCACGCTGTAGCTTCCTTCCCAGCATCCTGTGCTGCTCACAGAGGCACCCCTGAACCCCAGTAAGAACCGGGAGCGGGCAGCAGAGGTGTTCTTCGAGACCTTCAACGTGCCGGCCCTCTTCATCTCCATGCAGGCCGTGCTTAGCCTGTGAGTCTGTGGCTCCGTGTGCCTGTGAGCAGTATATGAAGGGCTGGAGATGCTGCCGTGTTTTGGCAGGGCAGGAGTCGCTACCACTTGTGAGACGTGAAACTTTAGGTCAGGTGACTAGCTGCATATATATTTAGTTATGTAGACCAGTGTTTCTCAGACCTGTCCTCGGGGACGCCCAGACGATCCATGTTTTTGCTCCCTACCAACTCCCAAGGAATTGGGAGAGAACAAAAACATGGACCATCTGAAGGACTGGTTTGAGAAACACTGATATAGACCAACTAACGAAGAACTAGATCAAGCAGATCCTAAATCACTCAGTGAGCAGATATTGCACATCCAGTGAAACATCAGTTTCCCTAATGTCACGGACAGCCTGCCATGACTGCACGGAATGTGTGTTGCTCACAGGTACGCCACGGGGCGGACGACTGGCGTAGTGCTGGACGCCGGTGACGGTGTGACGCATGCCGTACCCATCTACGAGGGCTTTGCCATCCCGCACTCCATCATGCGAGTGGACATCGCCGGGCGAGACGTCTCCCGCTACCTGAGGCTACTACTGCGAAAGGAAGGCTATGACTTCCACACTTCGGCTGAGTTCGAGGTGGTGCGCACCATCAAAGAGGTACGGGGTCTCTGAGTTTTCCTTCAGATAGCCATTGATTTATGCTGGAAGTGTGCTCCTGTCCAGCTGTGCTAGTAACAGAGCAAATCTCGCCCTTATTTCTCAGTGGTGTGCACTTGTATCCCTCTGCAGAGAGCGTGCTATTTATCACTGAACCCTCAAAAGGACGAGACTTTGGAGACGGAAAAGGCACAGTACACCCTCCCTGACGGCAGTGCGGTGGAAGTAAGTCTGCCCTGTGTGTGGAGACAGGACCGTGATTTATACCTGTGCTGCACAGTACCAACCTGCAGGATGTCTGACTGGGTTTTCTGGCTTTGAGTTTGGTCCTTGGAAGCCTTGCTTGCATCCATATGAGACCTGAGGACTGTCTAACTGTGCCCGGCCTTGTGAACTACCTCAGATCGGACCTGCTCGCTTCCGGGCCCCAGAGCTGCTGTTCCGGCCGGACCTTATTGGAGATGAGAGTGAGGGAATTCACGAAGTCCTGGCCTTCGCCATTCAGAAGTCTGACATGGACCTGCGACGCACGCTCTACTCCAACATCGTCCTGTCGGGAGGCTCTACGCTACTCAAAGGTGCGTGGTGTGGAGTGGCCAGCGTGTGGCGTTGCTGGTCTCTCTGTAACACACTTTCTTACTTTCTTAACCTCTTTGTGGTTCTGTCTCTTATATGGATTGACTGTCCACAGGTTTTGGAGACCGGATTCTAAGTGAGGTGAAGAAACTTGCACCAAAAGATGTAAAAATCAAGGTATTTATGAATATGCTTTTGTCTGCAGGCCTATTATTTGACCTCTTTTCATCAAGTATATGGTATCGTAAAAAAGTATTTGTTTTTTGGACTTGTTGTCAATCTTAATTCACTCATTTTTATAATCCTGTTCTTCCACAGATCTCTGCACCCCAGGAGCGATTGTATTCCACATGGATTGGGTACGTCCTTGAATATTTTACAAATGACCTTTTTGCTTCCAACTCGCATTTCAAATACATATCCATTAAATACGGTGATAGGATGATAAAAGCATCTATTTCCTGTTTTGCCCAGCCGGTAGTCTTGTAAATAACATCTTGAAACTTTTTCCATAAAGCTGTTTTTCGCTAAGATTTCTGAACGTATCCATCATGTCAAGAATAACTTGGTTCTGCAGGAACACAAAAGTATTTGTTCTTGCATGTGAGTACCAAGTACTCTGATGGGCTTCTCTGATCTGATGGCTGCAGAGGTTCTATCCTGGCATCGCTGGATACCTTCAAGAAGATGTGGGTCTCCAAGAAGGAGTATGAGGAGGACCGGGGTCGTGCAATCCACCGAAAGACCTTCCAGTAGAAGAGGGAGGATCAGAGTCATGGTGCCACTGCACCATCCCAGTACTATATGCCCCGGCCCTGTGGTCCCAGTCCGCCTGTTCCCCCATCATTCCTAGCACCTCCGAGGAGAGACCCGGCCAAACTCTGCAGCCTGGCGCCTCCTCATTCCCAGATCTGTTTCAAGACTCAAGTGGTTTGACTGGGCAGTCTGAGATATGCCCACTACTCTCTCCACACATCTGTGAGGTGACTGTTTTCATCCATGAGAATGTAACAGACAGTGCATTGTTGGGGGCAAGGCTATACTCTTCACATGCATGTATTTACAATAGCATTTAACTAACCCAATATGATATCATTATATGTTCTAAGAAAAAAATAAGGTCTATGATAAACATCTATTGTTCCATGAATTTCATTCCAAAATGGCCAGATTTTTCTTTTTTTCGTTTTTCGCCAAGCTTAAAAGCACAAGTTATGCTTGCATTGAAATACAGTAAATGTATTTTAATACACGTATTTCTTAACAAGGTGTGCTAAATTAAGACGGAGAATTTCCCTGCCAGAAAACAATGTCCTTTTTTCTATTGCCATTGCTTAATGCTGCTATATGTCCCCTATAGACAGACAAGCCCCCCCCCCCCCCGTTTACCTGCAGAGCTTGTCTTGTCTGTCACCCTTAACGGTTGAGCTTCTGAGGCTAATATATAAATGATGGGAGGGATTACTATACTATCACTGCCTAACATGGATACTGATGAAAATCAGCCAGTAGGAAGTGAGTTTAAACAGCATCACATAATCCCACCCACCGTCAGTTTCGAAGCCTTCTCTTATTTATCATTGCTCTATGTTTTTCCATTTTTTTCCCCTCCAATCAAACAGATTTATCCTCAGGTTTTCTTCGTGATTCATGTTGGACCGCAGTATAATAAGTTATCACAGTTTGATTGATCTTGCATGCCTCATGTGTTTGTCAGAAACAGAAATATTACATGAATAGCCTCTGTTGGACATCCAGTCTTTTCCTGTAAGTAAAAACCTCTATAAGGCTGGTGAAAGACTGATTAGTCTGTAAACATTAACACTAAGTCTCTGTGGGGACCTTGTGACCTAGTGTTGTGGACAGTAGTGTCCTGTAAAAATGAGCTTTTGGCTCATGTTTTGAGAAGCCTTCTGTTAGCTTTTTGATGCTGGCTTTAGTGATGCCTTAAAGGAAAAGCTTTAATTGGCAGCCATGAAATTTTAAGAACTCAACACAAAAGCTTACATTGCATTTTTTTTCTTTTGAATTCCTCCACTTAACCATAACAATGTTAATATAAACTAGGTAGAGGAGGGTATCTTGCATACATTTATTTAATTAAAAGTGTATAGATAGAATAGTATTGTGATTTAAAATAAGACAAATGCTTTTTTATGCGGGTAAAAGGTGTTTGTCTTTTGCAGGCTGTCTTGTGGATAATTCCCTGGCCAATTTTGTCCAATTCCAGGTTTACTTTGTAAAAGAGCAACTCTCCAGCAGTCTGACTGTATTTCAGTCAGTCTTTTTTTAATAGCATACAGAGTCTTATTCTCCCATATAAACTGTTGCTAAAATACAGCAGGAGGACTGACATGTACAATATGTTGAAGTGTTGCTTGTACTGTTTATTTTGTAAAGTCATCATAATAAAGTTAATGACAGCTGTCTCACTTTTCTGCTCATTTCCACAAGATAATTGCATTGTTTATATTGAAAGCATATGGCCATAAATGGAAGATCATCTTAAACTTTTGCTCAGAAGTTTTTCAGAGGTAAGCATCCGATGGAAAGTGTTACAGAATTAAAAAATTCTCCTAAGACAACCGTAAATTGCGGAAGTATTCAAGGAAGAGATTCAGTGACTGGACCTTTTACTGAAGCAGATGCCTCAAGCAAGAATAGCAGCAGTTAAGACTTTTTTTTCTTTAAGTATAATTCTCTTAAGCTCCTAAGCTTGCAGATAATATCACCGGCATCATAACATTTCTTCTCAGTACAACATTAACCAGTAATTCTTTCCGTTGCGTCACGGACTGGTCATGCTGCACAAATCAGTCTATCATGATTTCATCCCAGCTGCACCTGATAGGTTGGTTCTGTCGCATCAGCTATTCTGCCTCCATATGATTGGATGAGCTTTAGAATAGCTCTCCGTCTCTGATCGCTTATTGGATATTCCTGCCGCGATGGGCGGTGACCCAATGGATTGTGTTCTTAGAAGCTTTTTTTTTAATCGCCAGTGAGCTCATTTAAGTTTAAAGATAAAACTGTATACGTGTAGCTAGAATTTTTTTATTTATATTTTTTTGATAACAATATAAGCTCCGCACAAAGAATGAGAAGGGTAACGCTCTTCGTTAACGGAACCTCTAAAAATGGCAAGGTGGGTAAAAAAAGCTTGTGGGTTTAGTCAGCACAAACTTTGGTGTCTGGTTAGCTCTGGTAATACTAGCTCCCTTGTTTAAGTTAACCTAAAAACTGTCACGCTGCATATTTCATATTGTTATTCTAGAAGGCAGATTACTCATTTCCTATAATTAATCGCGGATTAACTAACCTTCATTGTCTGTAATGACTCTGACTTAACCTAAAACCCAAAGAATCTTTCCCTTTTTTATCTACATGGAGAAGCAATGTTAACGTCATTGTTATGTATAGGAAACCCGCGAATGTTATTTTTCGTACTTAAAATGAATTGCCAGTTAATAAGGATCAATGCATTTGCACTTTGCTTGCTGCTGATGTGTACTTGGTTAGTGGCTAATTGCTTATGGCAAAGGGCTCGAAAAGGTGTTTTTAATAATGATTTCCCAGGTGGTGGCGGTCTACGGCACCTTGTCCGACTTGCTGTCCGTGGCCAGCAGTAAGTTAGGGATCCGAGCTACCAGCCTGTACAACGGGAGAGGAGGCCTCATAGATGACATCGCACTTATTAGGTGGGATGGGGGCTGCAGGTGGTGGCAGCAGTTGCTGTGACTGTACTGTAATTGTTTCGCTGTTCTTGTACGAAGTATTAAAAACATGAAACTGATGGGTCGTTCGTAGGTAATTTTCAGCCTATTACACTAGTTAGAATTTTTTTCACTTTTTTTCCCAGGGATGACGATGTCCTCTATGTATCTGAGGGTGACCCCTTTGTCGGTGAGTTTTTAGCTTTCTTTTTAGTGCAGAGGTATTCAAACTGCTGGGTGCGCCTTCTTGGTGGGGTGTGAAGGAATTATAGGGGGGGGGGCAGATGTATTTTGAAATTGCAGCCTTTTGAAGCATTAAAAATAATGACGTTATATGCTCGTAAACGTCATGTGACGCAATGAAATTATTAAATCTGTGTGTGTTGGGCCCTGGGTGGGCCTGTCAGAATAAGTTTGAATACCAGTGTTGTTCTGCCACGTTTATATGCGTTGTGAGTCAGAGGAGTAATGAAATGGCCTATTTGCCCTATTATTAGAGTTTCATATCATTAGAGTGTCCCAGTTACCTCCTGTTCCTGTTTTTCGTCAGACCCGCAGCACAGTGTCCGTGGTCCAGAACGGCGCTCCGGAGCTCACACAGACTGGCTGACTCTGAACATTGGCGGCCGCCTCTTCACCACCACCCGGTAAGCAGGTGCCTCGAGTGGCAGAGCAGAGGCGAGTGATGCGGGACGGCGGCTACTTGAACGTCATCTCCGGTTAATTTCATAATACTGAGACGCTGTTCTATTCCCCGATTCCGACAGGAGCACCCTGGTCAGCAAAGAGCCGGAGAGCATGCTGGCACACATGTTTAGAGACAAAGGTACGTCTCCAAATTGATTCTCAAAGAAACGACTCTGAGCTGAGTCAGGCAGAGTGTGACTCTGCAGGTTAGGACCTTGTGCCTGTGATAGAAAGGTTGCTGGTTCAAATCCCACGGCTGTAAGAGTACTATGGCCCTTGAGCAAGGCCATTAACCCCAATTACTTCAAGGACACTGGCTGTCCCAGCGCTCTCATCCTCAGTTGTACATCACTTTGAACTAAAACATAAACTAAATGCATTCACTGCATCACTGACGGGGCTTCTCCATGCTATCCTCCACCTCACAGATGTGTGGGGCAACAAGCGGGATGAGCAGGGGGCCTACCTGATAGACCGCAGCCCGGAGTACTTTGAGCCCATCCTGAACTACCTTCGGCACGGGCAGCTCATTGTCAACGACGGCATCAATCTGCTGGGTGAGTGCAGCCTCCGGACTGCTAGTCTGAGCCTCTCGATTGGCCGTCAGTCCAGCATAGCAGCATCATCATTGGTGTCTTTCTGATGCCATCAGGGGTTTTGGAGGAGGCGCGGTTCTTTGGAATCGAGCAGCTCGCTGAGCAGCTGGAAGGAGTCATAAAGGTATGGGGGCCTTGTTGGGACATAAAGGGAGAAATGCCACATTGGTTAGATGTGATTCTAGACGTGAGGGGAAACACTCAAGACTGGATCCTGCATGTCTCTCAGACCATGCTGGCCTAACATGTCTTCCTGCAGAATTCCCAGCCTGCGGAGGACCACTCCCCCATCTCCCGAAAGGAGTTTGTGCGCTTCCTGCTTGCGACACCCACCAAATCTGAGCTTCGTTGTCAGGTGCTGGCGATTTGCCAGGATTGACACAGGCCTACTAGCAAAAAATAAGCACTGCTGCATTTGTATTCCATTCCAACTGTTTAATGCAGTATTCAGAGTTTTTCCACAGTGTGCAGATTTATACTTTTTTTTTATAAATAGTGAAGCCCTTAGAATTGTAGTTAAATTAATCTACATATGATCTTCTTAAAGTGCTAGATCTCATTTACCTCTGAACATGCAATTCACTGGAAACGCCTGTCACTCAGGGTCTAAATTTCAGCGGAGCAGATCTCAGCCGCCTTGACCTGCGGTATATCAACTTCAAGATGGCCAACCTGAGTCGCTGCAACCTCACACACGCAAACCTGTGTTGCTCCAACCTGGAGCGGGCTGACCTGTCTGGGGCCAACCTGGATGTGAGTGATTCCGGGGCAGGGGGTGCGATTAGCTTAAGTTGTTGATTTCTCTGTGAAAATTCCTCAGCAAACGTAAGACAATTATGACATGCAGCCGTAGCTCGTTACATTATTTACCAGTAAACCTGTAAACCAGTTAAAATTTTTATGATATATTCAGGAGCCATAATGGTGACGGCATTATATCTGAAATAGCTTTGTAGTGAGTCATTTTATGCAGAGACTGCACTGTGCTATGAAGATTGCATTGAACAATTCATAGGGAAGTAACCCTGGCTTTAATTTAACTTTGATTAAGTAGTGTTTGCTTTGGTTGCAGGGGGCAAACTTGCAGGGTGTGAAGATGCTTTGTTCCAATGCGGAAGGAGCATCTCTGAAAGGCTGTAATTTCGAAGACCCATCTGGCTTGAAGGCCAATTTGGAAGGTAGCCCTAGGAGTGAACGGCCACTATTGGATATTATAAAACGTTAGTTGGTGATGATTGGTGCAGATGTCTGTGTGCACGCGTGGCATCTGCATTCACTGTACACGTGTGCCACCAGGCGCCAACCTGAAAGGTGTGGACATGGAAGGCAGTCAGATGACGGGCATCAACCTGCGAGTGGCGACGCTCAAGAACGCCAAGCTGAAGAACTGCAACCTGAGGGGGGCCACTCTGGCAGGCACTGACCTGGAGGTGAGCGGTCATCAGGCCTTCTGTGTGATTTAAAGACACGGCGTCACCGGTCATTGAAGGTCAAGAGGTGAACATGTTACACAGTGGTTGAAGTTCCTGGGTTGTGTCTTTTGCAGAACTGTGACCTTTCTGGCTGTGACCTCCAGGAGGCCAACCTGCGGGGATCTAACGTGAAGGGTGCCATCTTCGAGGAGATGCTGACCCCTCTGCACATGTCGCAGAGTGTCAGATAACCTGCCCACCTTTACCTCCTCGCTGTAGCTCCTTCCTGGGACCCTGGCTGGCTAACCCCGCCCCCCTCCCCCTACATTCCAGCAGTAGGTGTCCGGTAGACTCCAGCCTCTCCCACCAGCCAGATCCCAGGAAACATTATGCAATCGTAGCATTTCTTTACTGTGCTGAATCCTGGCATCCCACCCGGATCTGTCAGCTTTATTCTCTTGCACTAGGGGGCGCCGGGGTCCTTGTCATTCTTCCACTTCTCATTCTGAACGCTTGTTCCAATTAAGAAGACGCAACGCGGCGGCATCCACTGTGAAGGGGATGCGTGTCCGTGGTATTTAGCACTTGGCTAGCGGAACGTGCGCACCTGCCGCTAGCTGAGGGATTAGCTGTAGGCCAAGGAGTTGGAGACGCAGTGCGAACTGGAGCCGACCTGTATACGAAGGAGCACCTTAACGGAATGTAATGGTATCGTGTACGTCGATGCCAAACCAGTTAGCATGCTTTGGCAACACATCTTTGGCATATTACCGTATAAGAATGTAATGGATTCATATAATTAAGATGTAAGATGCAATTGTATATCCAGCTAACGGTTGACATATGCAGCTTTGAACAGTGTTTATCCTGTGTGTGTGTGTGTGTGTGTGTGTGTGTGTGTGTGTGTGTGTGTGTGTGTGTGTGTGTGTATACCCCCACACCCCAGCCTGCGACGTGCAGGATCTTAGGCCAAGTATTGTAGAAGTTAAACGCTGCTTGACACGCATTTTCCGGAAGCGTTGAATCTACCTCCCCTTCAGCACGTCAGGCTTGGCTGCCGTGCATTTCACTGACACCCCACCCCCCAAACATACCAACATGACCTGCCTCTTGTGTTTTTCTCACGTGGCTGGTCATCTTGTGTCCCGCCCTGCACACACGTAACGTGACGAAGCTCACGAAGTCATGGCGTCTACAAACCAAATAATGCATTGTGATAACATGAAGCTTTTCTTTTCTGCACCAAATACAACGTGGAGGACAGTTATGGGCTGGCACTCCTGTAGAAGAACGTCTTATTTGTTACCTGCATGCATCGCACCAAAACGTTATCTGCACTATTTCCAGCTGCACACAGATATCCACAAACAGTTTTTTTTATAAGCAATCAATTATATTAATCCAGTTGCAAAAAATAACATTGTTAAATGTGCTTTAGAACATTCCTAACTCTTAAGGGATTGCAGACCTAGTCCTTCCCATGCTGTTCCTTACGTATTTAAGGATCATCACTGCTGGACTGTGACAATGATAATGCAGCTCTTTGTTGCTAAGTTGCTTTTAACGAGCATATGTTCCGCACCTGCGACCTTGTATTAATCTAGAAAACCTTGTTTTATAATAAGTGCCAGCGGCTATGTAGCGCTTTAAAGGTGCAGCGACTATTTTTTTCTTAAGGTACTCTTAGTAATGAAGGCTAACAGAATAATCAGCACTATGACCATAGAAGGTTTTTGCATATCCAAACCTCATTAAATGTGTTATTTATTTGAATATGTATTATACCATATTTATATATGCAGGAGTGAAGGTAAATTCTGTCTCAAGACTGGGTGTATGACATCTCCATATGTTCAGTTTTGTGATTAATTGCGCTTCACTCAGCCAAGGAAGAGTGTTTTCCTGAATAGACTGTTAAGAGAAATCAATCCTTGTGTCTGTATTTCTTTGCATGCAGTGTTAGTCTGCTTCCCTATTTTGTGTGTTAGTGTAGACAGGAACTTGGTGTAGTGGTGTTTCGGCTTGCTTTTAGGTTTACTTTTAATTCAGGGTACTACCAATTAAGTAAAAGTGTAGGTTTTAAAGCACAGCTTAATTTGAAAGCTGTGCTCTCTTTTATTTGAGCCTTTTGGGCCTTATTTAAATGTACATTTTTTTTTTTTAGAGGTGGACATTTCTGATCCAGAATTAAAAAATCCAGAACAGGATTTAGCTTCAACCAACCAGGTGAGTACTCTGACTGTGAGCCTTTATACTCTGGTATACTGGTTGGTTGAATCAAAATCCTGTTCTGGATTTTTACTTTCTGGACCTGAAATGTCTACCTGCTTATTTTACATACATAATTAAACAGAGGCTTTTGTCTAAAGCAATATACAAGAGAAGCAGATGGCATGTCATAAGTGTACAGCTGTTAAGGAGCCAATTAAGCACATGTGCAGCTAGACAGAGTTGCCAATGAATGACTAGTAAAAGGTTGGCATCAGAGCAATAGCTATGCAATACTGAAATGAGCCAATCAGCCAGCATATCTCTATAGAGAGCCAATGACGAGAGACGTAAAGTGCGACAGCATTTTGCCAAATTGAATGACAGATGTGCTGTTGCATTTTAAATCATTTGTAGTGGTTTGACAGCACAAGCTGGTAGCCTTGTCAGGAAAATGTAGGAGTAATCTAGTCACATCTATTATTATCCACTATGTTCCTGATAGACCTTGAGGGAGATGGTGTTCTTGATGCAGACTGTACAGTGATGTCATGGTAAATGGGGTGAGATGATAATGTTGGTCTTTGAATAAGACCAGCAGCCAACAAAGAAACAGTGAACACCAGGAGAGAGCAGCAGTTGGCTACAGAGGTATGTTATGTGCTATGATTTTTTTTTTTTCTGTGGCATGGGGTTTGAGAGTTCTGTTCCAGGTCTCCACACCACCTCCATGATCCCACATCTTCCTCCTGCGCTTCATACAGTTCATCTCTTCTGGGTCCCAGATCTGAAAAGAACGCCATTCAACCATTCCAGCAGTTCTCCTCATCGACTGCTGTCATTGATTGACTGCTTGTGTTACTGATTGTGTATTACTTTTTGGTTTTCTGATTCTTACCACAACCTTTTGTACTTTTGCTGTCTCTTGTTTTTATTTCGCTTTTGATCCTTCTCGGCTTTTGGTTTACGTCTTCACTTGGCCCTTCAAAAAACCTTTGATTTGACTTGTGTGTTTTGGTTGTACTGGTGTGTAAGGAGTGGCTGCCATCTTGTTTTGTGAGCATGTTTGGATCCTGTTTATTGGGTTAGGTATTTAGTAGGGTGATTGTTTTTTGGTTTCCTTTCTTCGCTTTTACTCTATACCCCACACAGGAACAGTTTTATCGATGCCACAAGGACAAGCTGTTAGAGATGGCAAGCTTCTTTAATGTTGTGGTCCTGGGCGATGCCTCCAAACGGACTATAAAACGGGTCCAGTAAGGAATCCTACTTGAGCCAGGTGGTTCCAGGTGTTTCACATAGCCCGATCCAAATGACCTGGATTTAGGGCTCCGTGTGGATGCTGGTGGCCCCGGCTCACCCAGAGAGGATGTCGTCCTTACATTTTGACTATGGGAGCTGGAAATGGTGATAGAGGCAGGAGTATCAGGCTCAGCTGCTGTAGCTAAGGGCATTGGAGGTTGAGGTGTATAAAGAGGTGGCCTTGCTTAGACTGAACATGGGTCAGCAGGAATCTGTGCCTCTTCTGCGAAAGGTAAGCTCGCCAGTTATTGCCCCTCGATCTGACCCGTCTGCCTGTGACAGTGCTAGTGCCAGGATGAAGTTCCTCATCCAAGCATCTGTTCTCCATCAGGTTCACCAATCTCCCATGAAATTGGTAATTTGGGATTTGTCATTGGCCTGGGGCCTGTGTTTTGGGGCGATGAGGTGCCTATTATCCCACCTTCAAGCATATTGCTAGACTTTGAACTGGGCCAGACACCTTTTGTCACTGTTATGGTGTATGTTAGTGGGGAAGGCTCAGCATGTTTGTTCGGTTCTTGCTTTGGAATAGAGCCTCGATTTATGATGATGAGAAGTCTACCATCTTCAGGGCATATGAGTTAGTTCCTGTTGCTTACCGATTTACTGTGTAAATCCACCAGCCAAACCCACATAGAATTTGCTTGGGAGAAAATCAGTGCTCTTTGACACATGGTGTATAGCTAGCGGTGTGTCGGATTTAGATCAGCTCAAGGAGCTGGTGTTGCTAGAAGAGTTTAATGACTGTGTACCTGATCGTGTGGTGGTTTACTTGAATGAGCAGAAAGTTTGTGTTGACCCATAAAACAGTGTTGACACCGACTTCGGGAAGTCCACCCCAAACCTGTGCATCTACCGCAGAAGGCTACTCCATGAAACCCATCTGTGGAAACCAGAGAATGTTTTTATTGTCATGAGGTTGGTCACCGCATCTGTTTGTCTGGCACTCAAACATAATAATGGCCGTCCTGCCACTAGGGAGGTACAGCCTAGACACTAATTCACTGCCCTAAACTGTCAAACCTGCCTTTCTGCCCTTTGTGTTCCCTGGATTTGTATCACTTTGTGAAGCTGATGTGAAGTCCTGTGACTATCCTACGTGATACTGGTGCTGCTCAGTCGTTTGTGCTAGAAAGTGTTTTGCCCTTTTCTAATGCATCGTACTGCGGTAGTGATGTCCTGGTTCAGGGCATGGAACTAGGTACTATGATGGTTATACTTCAGAGGGTTTATTTGAAAACGGATGACTTCGCAGGGTTTGTTAAGGTGGCTGTTCGACCACAGCTTGCTGTCTCAGGGGTTACGTTTATTTTAGGAAATGATATTGCGGGAGGGAAGGTGGTTCCCTTACTCTAAGTTATGGCCAAACTGGAAATCAGTCCTAATGACTTGGTGTGTGATTATCCCACTGTGTTCCCCACCTGTGTCTAGGTGGCACTGGAATTAAAAATCCAACATAAGCTCTCCAGTGCTTATTACCCAGAGTCCCAGGGGGCCCTTGAGCGATTTCATCAGTCCTTTAAGAATATGTTGCATACCTATTGTTTGGAGTCCCAGGGAAGGACTGGAACAAGGGTGTGCCTTTGCTTTTGTTGATTCAGGATACTATGCAAGAGTCCACTGGCTTCAGCCCTGCTGAGCTTCCTTTTGCCCCTGCCTGGTTCATACAGGAGAAAGTGGGTCCCACAGTCTATGTGACTGAAACCCCGGAATGCAGGAGGAAAACCTACATGTGTCACGTAAACATGTTAAAACTGTACATCGACCGCCCCGGCTTTCTGTTCCTTAGTCTGCTCCTGTCCCGCTCCCCACTGCCGTTGCTAATTCGCCAACAAGTTACCCGATAAGACGGTAACCCCGCTTCGTAGTACAGGCCACAGTTCTCTTTTAACAAACACCTCATCAGTGCCTCTCTTTTGCAAGCAGACTTGTTCCCAGAACACAATGTAAAGTTCCCAGATGCAGCACTAGAAACCACAGTGGAGGCTCACCCTATGTTGGATAAGGCCACACTCAAAACAGAATTATCCCTGATCTATGCAAAGTTTGCAGCAGTACACTGAATTTGTTCCAGTTTTTCATGGAGATCAACCTTCAAGGCACCTTCACTGAGACTGCGAGTCTTCTAAAGATACTCATCACCACACCCATGACAGCAGAATTGGGGAGGTGTTTCTCCACTTTAAAGATTATTAAGACCTTCCTGAGGAACGCCACGACACAGGATCATCTGAATGCTCTGGCTGTGCTCTCCATGGAGTAAAAACTTATTGGAAACATTTTGATTTTAGGGTCATTGAGAGGTTTGCCAATCAGAACGACAGAAGGGCCAAATTCTGTACAAATAACGACATAGACACACACTCATCTTCCTCTACCCCATTTTTCTTTGCATATAGTTCACATAATTCAGCGATATGTCTCTCTAGAAAATCCTAAAACTTTGTCTTAAGGTGTGTGCAAATATTTCTCTTTAAATTTCTGAACCAGACCTTTTCTGTAAGCTTGACTCATACTGTGAATTATATCTGAGCGCATTAGGATGTAACCAAAGATACATTTCATTATCTGTTAATCTACTCTTTGTTATGGCAATTACATCTCTTGTACAAAGCATCAGTATCCTTTAGTTTTGTTAAATTGTACTGGGATGATTACTGGGATGGTTACCACAGCACACACAGCCCTACCTAGAATATTTTTCATCAGCCGACACTGGTGTTAGCTCAACCATCGTAAAACCTCGCCTAAAGTCACCCCAGAATTTGCAGCAATTGTCCAATACACTCATGGATTTTTGATTTGACCACTAGTACACCTCATATAACTAATCAACACCTCATTGACTTTTTAAACTAAATAAATTGATTAATAAAGTGAGTTGGTTGTGAAATTTAACTACATGAAATGGCTGGGGTGCCTCTCAGCAGAGATATGGGAACTGAAGCTGTGTTTTTATAGCCATTTAACAAGATACTAGTGACTTTTTGAAGAATAAGATGAAATTCCTGCCAGTTTTTTATTGTTACCCAATTTGCATAGGTTCTAATATTCAATTGTGTTTTTTTTGTTCTGAGAAAATATATACCTCCTGCCCAGATAAATAACTTTAAACATTTCCTTTGACTGCCAAAGACTTTCACATAGTACTGCATAGGGTTATATATTTTCCTTATGATTTTTCAAACTGGTACTCACAAAATGCATGTCGGAAAACATTTTTTTAAATTAAGTAAAATGATCCCATATAAAATCTACGTGTTATTATATTTTAAAATATATATTGCGTTTATAAATATCCAACATCATTAAATGGCGTCTAGCCAAAGTTATCTACGGGTGAGCATATAGACGGCATTTCTCAAGAGTGACCTGGTACTTTCAGACTGGCACCTCGGGATTCCCGACGGCATGTTAATTCTTATAATTCATGTTAACCCTCTTCCTCTTATACCTTCAGTATGAATATAGCCATTTTGCGTCACGTTTATAGATATTAACTTTTTTTTTAAGATTTAATGTAAACTAATAACATGCCTTTTGAATGAGACGAATCGAGAACTAGAGGGCAAGCGGGAAGAGGACAGCTTTTATGTAATCATCTCTTATGTCCGCTTAGTTTTCGGAAGTGACTCGAGAGCCGGCATAGTTTGACCCTTTGCAGATCCCGTTGCGGGAAAAACCCACGCGCACACTGCACGTTGATGTTTACTGCACTTACATACACTTCTAGTCGTTTCTGATCACGGATTTATCGAATGTGATATATACAAGCATATCAACATATTACATACCTTGTCTAAGTTAGCTAGCTTAATGTTTGCGCCTCGCTGCCTTTTTCGATTTCTTTTACAGACGACGAGCTGCGTAGCACCCACTGTTAAGATTGTAGCAGACTTATGTAGCTAGCTGCGTGTTTGAAAGGTAATATGGCACAGACGTCTAAATGTATTGCTACAAAAAAAGGATAGAACTGCCAGATGAATGATGCAAAGCATTTTAAGGTGTTTGATGTAAGTGTTTACACTAGACAAACAGCTTAGAAGAACAGTTATTTTTAGATATTTAACAGGCGTAATATATGTAAACTGTTGTATTTGGAATCGAGTCTTCTTTACTGCTGAATTGTTCGATCGTAAATTGATCTCAGTATTCCTGCGTCACAGCAACCCAGAAATCACGAAGCGGGGAAATAACGAGGTAGCGAACATAGCGACAATCGGCGTCAATGCAGCCAAATTCGAAGGAAGGTTTGGGTACTTTTTCCAAATGCTGTACAAGAATGCGAGTGGAGATTATCTTACGACGTGCATCTCAAAGAAAGTCAGTTAACTTCTTCTAACTTGCGTAATGGGAAGTGTGACATGGCACAGAATTTTAAAAAGTCATTGCAGAAAAAGTGATTAGTGACTGTCTCCGTACCCCAAACCGAAACCTGGAACCCAAATCTTCGTTTTCTGTCATCATTTCCTTAAAGCAGCATGGCGTCAGTTAGCCAGCACTGTACGTGCTGCTCCCACGACTTGGCAAATCCCAGCGTGCACCAGACCCTGGAGGAGATGGAGTTTGAAAGAGGTAAACTATCACATGGAGTAGTCAAACACACATTCAGCAGGAATGCCTTTACTGCTACCGGCAGGCCCATTACAGTACATTAAATGCTTCTTTTTTTCATTTAGGCATCTGGTCTGCTGCCCTGGATGGTGACCTTGACAGAGTACGTTCATTCCTTGACAAGGGGATAGACCCTAATCTCAGAGACCAGGCAGGCTACACCGCATTGGTAAGCCAATGGCAAAAACAAGCTCAATGGACATCCCCCACACCATATATAATAGCTGATGTGTAATTTTAAACACTTGCAGCACTATGCAAGTCGCAGCGGAAGCGAGTGTGTGTGTGCACTGCTTCTCAGCCGGGGGGCGTGCATGAACCCTCGGACCAGAGGGGGGGCCACTCCCCTGCATCGCTCCGCCTACTGTGGCCATGTGGGCGTCGTCAAGCTTTTGCTGGATTCTGGGGCAGATCCCATGTTATGTGATGACGATGGCATCTCTCCTCTGCACAAGGTAGGCATACTGGGAATCACTAAACGTGTAGACTGTGTACTACACCAGTAGATGATGTATTTCAGTCCTGACCAAGAGGTAGCCTATCTGAGTGTCTCACTGACCTGTTCACTTCCTCATTCACCCACTCGTTCACTCCTTCGGGTCTCTCATTCTCATTCTGAACGAGACACGAAGGAGTGAATGAGTTGATGAGTGAGTGAGTGTGAACAAGGGAGTCTCTTGTGAACAAATCATTCGCCAATGTCACACCATTAGTATATCCATCTACATAGATCTTTTTCCTATAGGGTGTCTGTAGTGTTTCGCGGAGGTGTGCAGTGTCTGTAGTGATCTGGATTATTTTCACAGGCTGCCGAGCAGGGCCGTGAGGAGGTGTGTGAGCTGCTGGTGGAACGCTGTCCTTCTCTAAGAGACCTGAAGAACAAGAGGTTGCAAACAGCCTATGAGCTGGTCCAGCAGGGGGCACCTCTGTGTGAGCTTCTGAGACCTACACTGGATGCATGATGTTCAACTTACCTCCTGTTTTGTGTCAAGTATCATTACAACTTCTGTATCCAGCTTACACATCTGGACGTAGACGGTCCTGGGCAGAACCTACTGAATGTTAGTGTAAGGTTTTGGACGAGGCAACCAAAGCAGGCCACCCAGGGGAGGTTGAAGTGAATCCTGGCATGAATTTCATCAATTTGCGGTGGTGGCCCTTGAGCAAGGCCTTTACCACTTGTTGGTCCAAGAGTGCTGGACTCTGGCCGTCCCTGTGCTCTGACACCGAAACATTGCTCTTCCATGTATATGTGTTGGTGTCTCATGGAGAGAGATGGGATGGAGGGAAACAGTTTTTCCTAAGAGAAGAATAAAGTATCACTATTTTAATTTAGTGCTGTTGTTTGTGGTTTTGAAAATAACTATTTGAAGGTCAGGAAACAGGCAAAATATTCATGCCAAAGAATAGAAATGCTTAAGATAATATCACTGGGAGGGGGCGTTCATTGTTGTGTACTCTAGACTTGTAACTTTTTTACCAGATTTTTCAAATTTAGGTAATACTTCTTGCCACCACCTGAGGGCAGCAGTCTCCCAATTTTAGGCCTGTTTTGGACTAAAGCTGAAGCAGCAGCAGCAGTTCACCAGAGGCAAGGTTTACAGCCACCTTATGCCTGTACATAACTAAAGCTTTAGAGACCAGACTGCTCTCATAAACACTGATGAAGCCAATGATACAAAAACCAACCGTTGCGTAAGTAAAGGGGTAAAGAAAAACACATTTACCACATGACAGATTTGAAAGCTGTATGGCAAAGGAGCGACACGTATGCTTTAAGAATTCTTTAAAAATATTAGTGTAGCTTGATGGAACAAAAGACTAAATTTAAGACTCCCGCCTGGGCCCGGACAGCACCACTGTTACTATGGAGGGGTGGTTGGAAGGAACCAAAGAGAGGGGGGTTGTTCTATAAGTAACTTTACCAAGCCAGTCTCCTGATGCTAATCAGTGCTTTCTCTGCATTAAGATGTAGACCGTGGCCCACTTGGTCTGTATCCTACATTAAAAATATGTGGGACGTTCTTTACTTAACTGGGTTTTTTTTCCATCGTTCCTAGTAACTCTAGTCATTAAAGATTGACTTTGCTGATAATGTGAGAGGCTGATGTTTTCCCTCTTCATCGTTAATCATGGCCGTGCGGCTGCATGTAGAAGATGGCCCTCGACCAGACTGCCGTCCCGGCTGAACGCGCAGCTCCTGCAGGCACACGCAGCCATGTGACCTTCTCCTGGCTCTTTAGGCGGAGCCATTCAGAAACCTGCACAGCCATTATGGAGCCTGGACTCGCGTGAGCAGCACTGTGCTGGGATAGGGACTCGTATGTTTTTGTCACATGATGTCCTGGAGATACAGGATTATCCCATGTAATCTCGCCATCATCAGTTTGAAGGACCCTGCTGTATGATGTGTTATATTCCCAGTGTGGGGGGGGGGGGGGGGGGGGGTGGGGTTTCCCCGGGGGGTTTTCGGGTTTTTTTGGGTGTCTTGGTGGGGTGGCGGGGGGTGGGTTGAGGGGGGCAGGCCCCGGGCCGGGTTTTTTTCGCGCCGTCACCGGGGGGGGGG